>PKML01009764.1:43539-103886 GCA_002933935.1 Eutrema yunnanense | reverse complement strand
AAAAAAATAATAATAATGGTAGGAGAAATATTTTTAAATAACAATACAATATATTCTATGTCGATTAATTGCATCGGCGTTAACTACAATAATTGTGGGGGTTAAAATCCCGTCTAGACTTTCTATACTATTTCTTATTACAATTTAGTTATAAATTCAAACATTTAGTTTTTGCAATTGTTTTTTTATCAATTATCTGTTCTTGTAAAATCTCTTTTGATGATTGAAATATTAATTAAAATCAGTTTACTTTGAAAAAACTTTGTTCAAACCGCTTATAAATCCAGTTCGATCCCATCAAACAACAAACTATCTTATTGTTTATTCGATATTTACAAATTTACAAACTAACTTATCGTTCTCATCAAGCAACAAACTAACATATGATAATGTAGTAATTTTCAAAAAAAAAATCATATATTTTTATTTTTGATAATTCGGGTAATCCGAGTCAATAGAATCTGCGAACGCCGAGCCTGGCATCAAGTTTGTTAGATCTATCCTGACTGGATCCACGATCATGAGCGCCGACTAATCGCCGGGGCCAAAGGACCATGTTAATATCCATGGTGGCCCAACAAGCGTGTTTTTGTTTTCAAGAATAGTTTTAGCTGCTTCGCAACTTGAATATGGAAAGTGTGCCAATCAAGCCTTTGAGTCCCCAGACCACGGTCGCTGGGTTAAATTCATATTATTTAGTAAATTGAGTGTAACAACTTATATGTTTAAACTAAAAACTATTATTTTGAAAATCCTCAATATTAAAGATTCTAATTGAAAATTAATCGGTTTTGCAGTGGATTAAAATATAATATTTTTCTAATTCAATTATGTTTTCTTATTTTTACTGGTATAATATGTAATAAACTACACAATAATTGTTAACTTTTAAAATAACTTCTCAATTAATATACAAGATTTCTCTATGTAAACAAAATTACAATCCAAAAGTTATTATAATATTCTCAATTAATATACAAGAATATTATATATCATATGTCAGCTAAAATTATTATAATAATATTGAAAGTTCTTAAACATAAATACCAAAAGTTATTCTCAGTTCTTCATCATATCTATTTATAAAAATGAATATATAATATTCGAAGACTAGTCGTTAACTCATCGATTTTTGTTTACGTTGAAAATGAATATATCAACCATGCATCAGCGTAAACAAACATACAACCAAATTTCTAATACTACATTATTATTATTATTATATGTAAGCTATAATGATGACGATCGAAAGCCGATGAGTTCCTACAACCCTATAAATTACGAGGTGTGTTAATTAACAATCACCAGTTAAACACTTGCTTAAAATTCAAGAAATGGAAATGATATTGATGATCTCTTTGTGCTTAACTACCATGCTAGCCTTTCTCTTGCTTAAACCATTCCTCAAACGAACTAACACCAAAGTGAACCTACCACCGTATCCATGGCGACTTCCGGTGATTGGAAACCTCCATCAGGTCGGCCTTCACCCTCACCGTTCCCTCCGGTCCCTCAGCCTCCGGTACGGACCACTCATGCTCCTTCGTTTTGGCCGTGTCCCAGTGCTCGTAGTCTCTTCTGGTGAAGTGGCTCATGAGGTTATGAAAACACACGATCTTAAGTTTGCCAACCGCCCGAGATCAAAAGCCGTTCATAGGATTATGAATGGTGGGCGTGATGTGGTGTTTGCTCCCTATGGAGAATATTGGAGACAGATGAAGGTATATTTCACTAGCCCTTTTTAATTCCTCTCTAACAATTTTGTAAAATATATTTATCTTTATATTTGTTTTTGTATACAACGTACTTACACCCACAGAAGCACAGTAGCTAGCTAGGTTTATAAGATCTGATCCGAACTAAAATTATTATCTGTAGTTATAAAATGATTAAACGATTTATATAGTTTTATATCTTATGACTTATTTTAGTGTATATATATATATATATGCATATTGTAATTTAGAGACATGAATGTATTCTTGTGACCTGCATGCTCCATAGTGTTTTTTTATATATAAGTTTAATTTTATGTATATATATATATTGAGTTTGTTGACAAAAATAGAATATATTAATTATCTTCATTAGAAAATTATCATATATATATATACATTTTTAACAATCCATGCATATATATCTAATGATGTACAAACAAAACGCTCACAATTAAATATGTATATTCTTCAATGAATTAATGAATGATAATTTCGACTCTGGTTTTGGATGAAGAGTGTATGCATTCTGAATCTGCTCACCAACAAAATGGTTGGATCCTTTGAGAAGGTAAGAGAAGAGGAGGTAAATGCAATGATGGAGAAGCTGGAGAAAGCAAGTCGTTGTTCGTCATCAGAAAATCTGAGTGAACTCTTTATAACTCTACCAAGCGATGTTACAAGTAGAGTTGCCCTGGGAAGAAAACATAGCGAGGACGAAACCGCTAGGGATCTCAAGAATCGAGTGAGGCAGATCATGGAGCTTTTAGGTGAGTTCCCGATCGGTGAATATGTCCCGTTTTTGGCATGGATAGATAGAATCCGCGGATTCAATGATAAAGTGGAGGAAGTGAGCCGCGGGTTTAGCGATCTTATGGACAAAGTGGTGCAAGAACATTTAGAGGCGGGCAAGATCAAAAAGGCTGATTTCGTTGATATATTGTTATCAATCGAAAGAGAGAAGAGTAATGGATTCCAGGTTCAACGAAACGACATAAAATTTATGATCTTGGTACGTAAGATCATTATATAATTAGCCAGTTTCATTAATAAGTACTATATATGATCACATATATGTATATATGCAAACGTTTTTTTGTTTAAGTAATGAAATGTAACCTTTCAAATTACTTCATATCAGGATATGTTTATAGGAGGAACGTCAACAACTTCGACTCTACTAGAATGGACAATGACGGAACTGATTAGACATCCCGAATGTATGAAGAAACTCCAAGACGAGATTCGGTCAAGTACTATACCGCATAGTTCATACATAAAAGAAGAAGAAGTTGAGAAGATGAACTACTTAAAAGCCGTGATTAAAGAGGTGCTCAGGTTGCATCCTTCTCTTCCAATGATACTTCCCCGACTATTGAGTGAAGATGTCACGATAATGGGATATGACATAGCCGCAGGGACTGAGGTAAAATATTTTTAGCAAATATCAAATTTTTACAATTTTCTCTTGCACGGTAGCCCGTTTCAAATTAATTCGTCATTTTATAATATATTGAACCATTTTCACATAATTATATATTTATTACCACGGTTATCATTTTCCTAAGAAATATTTTCTTAAAGTAGCATTTTGTTCACACATACCCTTTACATATACGTCTTAAGTCAATTTTTGTAATTAAATTTTGGTCATAAGTTAAAAAATGTTTTGCTTAATAAAATCATGGTGTTAGTTATCATAATTGTTTATAATCATCCTATACCTATACAATATAGAGCATTGGATATATTTTTAATGGAAACATGTTCAGGTGATAATCAATGCCTGGGCAATCCAAAGAGACACTGCGATATGGGGACCAGAAGCAGAAGAGTTTAAACCAGAGAGACACCTAGATTCACCTTTGGATTATCGAGGAAAGGATTTGAATTACATTCCATTTGGATCAGGAAGAAGGATTTGTCCCGGGATAGGGTTCGCTTTGGGTTTGGCAGAAGTCGCAGTGGCCAACCTTGTAGGCCGATTTGACTGGAGAGTAGAGGTTCGACCACCGGGGGATCAATCTGATCTAGCTGAAGCTGTTGGTATCGATGTTTGCCGCAAGTTCCCTCTTATTGCATTTCCATATTCGGTTGTATAAGATGCTCTCTCTTGATCACCTAGTTATGCAATACTAGCTAATAAGAAGAGCTGTAATAGTAAAACAACTCTTTCCTTACACAAACTATCCAACACTTGTTATAAGTTGATATGCACGTACACAATAAGCATATCTCTTCCGTCTCATAAAGCGTATATGTTATATATACTTTGTACACATATTAATAATGTTTTAAGATCTCCTAATATACCTTTGTTTTATAATTAATTATAAGTTGTTTCATTTATTTTAATTCTAATTAATAGAGAATAAAATAGGATATGTTATACAAATTTTGCATAGAAAACAGCAAGTTGCATATATATACATATTATTAAGAAACATATTCCTTCAATTTCATAAAGATAATCGTTCTAAAATTTTATTTTTGTTTTGCAAAAAGTGTCATTTTGTAACAAAATTTCAATTTTAACCTTATTAATTTGGGCCGACGATCTATTTCCCCATAAAAACTTCCATATAATAACATATCCACACAAAGTTTGATCCTAGTTCTATTTCACCATTATTTGAAAGTTGGAACGGTTATGTTGGTTTGATGTTAGTTTCTAACGGTTTGTAACGTAAATCATTAAACCACACATGTTTTACCTGAAACTAAACCGATTTAGAAAACCCAACCGACCCAAGATCCAACCAACGGTAAATCCCATCAAAACCTAGAATATCCCCAAATTGATTTTTTTCTCCAAATAGATATTTGTTCCGATAATTCACTTACAATCCCGATAGAACGCCGAATAACGAAAACCTCTCCTCCGTCTTCTTCTTCTTCTTCTCGTAGCAATTACCAGAGAGAGAACAAAAAAAAAGAAAGAGAAACCCGAAAAGGCTATGAAGAATAATCTGTGTAGAGAGATAGAGAAACGAAGGAGAAGAGAAATGGGTTCGAGTTTTATCGATTTGTTCGATTTCTGGGTTCGAATTTTTAGGGTTCTACACGATTTGGGGAATTTTTGGTTTTGAGAATTTTTGGTTATGGGGATTATAAGTTTTAGTTTCGGGTGGGGATTATGTAATCGGGTTTACCGGTTTAATTAGATTGTAATTGGGTTAATTTGGTTTAATTGAATTGTAAAGGGTATTTAATTGGTTAACTCGAAATTGGTATATAGTAAACCGAGTTAAATTACCGTATGTGGGTAAATTGATTTGAAATTTTGATTATGTGGGCAAATAAGTTTGGAACTTTAATTTCGTGGGGAAATAGAATTCAAACTTTCAAATGATGGAAAAATAGAATTACGGTTAAACTTTGTGTGGATATGTTATTATATAGAAGTTCTTATGGGGAAATAGATCGTCAATCCTATTAATTTAATGAATTTATTAGAAAGATAAATGTGATCAGCATAACAATATTAATATATGTGAAAAAATGTGAAATGACTTTTTTATAAAAGGGAAAAAGTATGAAGAAAATATATTAAGTTAACACGTTAATCGATCAATAAAATAAAATAAAAAATCACATGATTAGGTTTGTGGGAAAGATATTTTTCTGCCGGAATTTAAACTCCATACACGACGGTTTCTCATCATTCTCAAAATTTCGCAATTAGTCTAAGTTGCTTAGAATCAAAAGTGGATACGCAGTACATCATCAGCTATACATATAATTACATCAATAGACACTTTAATCACTTTATGTTATATTAACAGAAAATTACATCAATAGACACTTATACGGTTATACCTTCTGAACCAACTTTTCACTTATGGTTTCGTAGATACAATATAATGGACACATATAAGAAATAAATAATTTGAGTAAAAATAATTATTATCTCCACATGTTTTGTTTTCTAATTTTTTATATTGTAAAAGACATAAAATAATTTTTTGGGTTAGAACGAATTATTATTCTATTTGTTTCTATATTATAAGATTCATTTGGCTATAATTTAGGTGTCAAACAACAAATTTTTTTTTAAAAAAAATATTAGTTTAGTCATGACAAAACAAAAAATCTATTGGATAATGAATTGTGGACGATGTAATATAGAAAACTTAGTGATTGTATATCATTGTATCTGAAATTCGTATATTTAAGGTTAAAATATTTTCTCTTCAAAGCATATTAAATCCAAATTACATTAAAACCATATAACCGCACTAGTTTCACAATTCATACGTTTGCATACCATTAATCCAAACAACGTTGATTTTGTTTCTTAAGATTATTTGTAACACTAATTATAATGGATATGTGTATAAAATGTTTGTCCACGTCGATATGTGCATAAAAAACAGTCATGCTAACATGTCTACAATACTATTGATTCATTATTTATCCATGAAAAATTGTGACAAATAATAGTAACGGTGCCACCACCCCATTCCGGACTTGACAATGGCTCGTCAGCCTCTTCTCGATCACTACAACTTCACAATATTCAGTCCCTCGTTGTAGGCCGTCAAACAATGAGTAACACTACACCTAACAAATGTATACTTCAAAACCATATCATCATTTTCAATAATTACTCATTACAGTTCAAACGTCAATCATCAATTATCAATCATGTCTAATCCCTATACCAAGCATACACTTATTATTAGTCAACTAACGCATCTTAGGAATCCACAAACTAGTCCTCACGAGTTGTTTTCTGATCTCGCAATCGCAAACTACTACGGTGTTCATGATGGATTTTCCATCGAACCAATTTGACTCTACGACTGGGTATAAACGTCGTTGAAGACCCAACGGCTGGGTGTTGTAGCCAATCTGACCCGACAGCCGGGTATAACGTCGCGATGATGACCTGACGGCCGAGTATATCGCCAATATTATGAAGACTTGCCCAATCTCACATATGTTACCACGTATGAACTTGCGGAAGGGTATTGGGAGATCCATGAGATCGACCATATCGAGATTATGGACAACATGAAGATCAAGAAAAATATGGATATTTACCAATATCTTAGATTAAGAAATTTAGTTTTATCTTAAATATAATATTTCCATATAAGTTTAGAAAATTAAGTTGTTCATCTCTATATAGGTTTATGCACCTTGTAACATTCTTCTTATGAGAGTCAATAATATAATTTTTCTTAAACATTTTTGTGTTCTTACTCTCATCAATTTATCATGGTATCAGAGTTTTCGATTCTAATCATGATGGGTTATGATTTTCTATCTATTTCTCTCTTTGTTGACCTATCTCCATCGTTTCTTCTTGAACGTTGGAGACTTCTTCATTATCTTGCCATTATGAGTAGCAAAACTCATAATTCTATCGATTATTCTTGCTTAAAAAAATGAGAGAGATGTAATCCTTACGGTGGATTACATTGTTGATTCGGTCCGTAATTGGCCACATTTGATTTCTATGACTAGCATGATTGCTAGTGTCTTGGAGAACAAGTTATGAAGATGGTTTATTTTTATGATTTCATGATCCCATATGTTACATGTATGGCGATGGTTTATGAGCATGAACCTATGGATGGGTTCGTTCAGTTTTTGGTGATGATGATGTTTTTATCGCCCTCACGAATTTGATATTTTTTTTCTTATTTGACTTCTCGTCCTCACGAGTTGTTTTCGGATCTCGCAATCGCGAGCTATTATGGTGATGCAATATCAAAAAGTGTGAATCAAAGTCTTCAATATGGGTTTATTATGGGAATCTCATCCTCATAACTTCACCAAAAAAAAATCAAAGGATTCATATTCAAAGTCAAAGGCGAAATTGGTGGCAAAACGACTATTATTTGATCTAGAAATTTTCTTCCTTTTGTTTAAATGTAAATAATTACTTTTAATGTAATTTATTGTACAGATCACCTTGTAAGAGCTATAAAAAGCTCAACTGTTTTATTGTAAAAAAAATATAAAAATTTTTGGAATTTAAAAGAGAGATTTTTCTCACCCTTGAAGCTTAGGCTTTGTTTGCTTATATTTTCTATTGTGTGTGATTCCCTTAGAAAGCAAGTGGGATCTCTGTCTTTGTGTGTGATTCACATAGACATTGATTCGTGTTCTTATCTCAAAGACTTCCGCATCTTTAAGTGGCGAACTTCAATCCGCAACAAGCTTGTCCACTTTGACATCTTGTGATCAATAAGATTTGTTGGATTCCAATCTTATATTATATGGTGTTCATGATGGATTTTCCATCTAACCAATTTGACCCTACGACCGGATATAAACGTCGTTGAAGACGCAACGGTTGGGTGTTGTAGCCGATCTGACCCAAAGACCGGATATAATGCCGCGATGATGACCCGACGGCCGGGTATAACGCCGATATTATGAAGACTTTTCTAATCTCACATGTGTTACCACGTATGAGTTTCCGGGAGGGTATTGGGAGATCGATGAGATCGACCATATCGAGATTATGAAAAACATGAAGATCAAGAAAAATATGGATATTTATTAATATCTTAGATTAAGAAATTTAGCTTTATCTTAAATATAATATTTCCATATTAGTTTAGAAAATTAAGTTGCTTTGATCTCTATATAAGTTTATGTACCTTGTAACATTATTTTTATGAGAGTCATCAATAATATAATTCTTCCTAACACTTTTGTGTTCTTACTATCATCAATTTATCAAACTGTCCATTCTCGTTTGAGTGAATTTCGAGAACAATAACACATATAATCAGTACGGTGGACATGTTTCTGTGTACCAATTTTTATTGATATTTGTGTAAAATGTTTATCCACGTCGATATGTCAATGAAACATTGTCCACGCAATCATGTCCACGTCCATCTGTTACATTACATTGTCCACATCTCATCATTCAAATGGATTTCTAACTAGACTTCTGATTTTATATGTATATATATATATATATTTTTTATTTTTTTACAAAAAATTGTTTGACGCTTAAACTATAGTAAAAGGAATCTTAAAATAATAACAAAATATAATTATAATTCATTCTAACCCAAAAAATTGTTTTATGTCTTTTACAATATAGAAAAATACAAAACAAAACATATGTGGAAAAATAATTATTTTCTCTTAGAGCATCTGCAACGGTTAAGACACCCATAAGGGGGTTTCAAGAATAAATTATTAATTTTAATATAATTTAATTCAATAATTAAATTTTAAATTAAAAAATAAAAAATAAAATTGGACAAATGATAAAATGATACGTATAAGATGGGTGTCTCAATTTTTGTTTTTTTAGGGTCTCAAACTAGAAACGCTCTCATGTGTTTTTTTGTCTCTCTCTTACTTTTCTAATTGTTTTTTTTTTAATACTGAGACACCCACTAAATCGGTATCGATGCAGGTGCTCTTAGATCTTTAATCTCTCATCCGTCTACGACATTGCATTCACAATTACCGTGTACACGCATAACAATTTAGAATTAAATAAAAATAAATAATGTAAAAAGTGTTATAATAGCTGAAAGGACCTTCTAGTAAATCAATCTGGACATCAACATAATACTTCATAACAATCTTTTTTATTTTTATGGATCTTAAAGTCCATCACCCAAATTGGATCTAAAAGCCCAAACTTTTCTAGACCAAAAAAAAAGCAATGCTTATCTACGATGATTTATCAGAAACCAGAATTGTACGCCCTCTGGCATCCACACTAATTTGTGCTTGATTGACGCAATTAATTAAGGACTAGAATCGAAGGAAACCTAGTTTGTTTATTTCTAAGTGAGACGTCAGTTTCTCGTTTGTATTTGTACTTGACGATGAAATATCAGCTAGCTAGGCATTAGGTTATATATGAATAATAATTGTACAATACTATACGACTTGAGAAGTCCCATACGTACATTTATACATACATAAATAAATGTACTTACAAATTGGGGAAAAACATAGTAGGTGCTGAATGCTTCTGATCATCTGTTCGATCGACTAGCAGGTTGATCAAGAAACCGATTAATTGATGAGCCAAGTGGTGCGCAACAAACTAGCTTCTTTGTTGATCAATGATCATCATCGGTTATTGTTGGCTAACAGCTGTTCAAAAAATTAACAATGTTCTAAGCTTTTAGATTCATATCAATTGTATTTATTTCTCAAATGATCTAAGCAAACAAGTCCAATTTTTTTTAACAACTCATTTCTTAATATACCTCAACTTTGAGTAACATATATATATATATATATATAGAGGCACATGAATCCAAGAAGATAGGTTTATTATTATATTATTATATTGCAACTTTGAGTCACATATATACCATAAGGAAAACATAAATTTTCTGATGTGTTTGTGTTTCGGGGATTCCCCAATTTAAACCTGTTTACTCAGCAGAAAACTATTTATGCTCTGCTACCAGTCCTAAGAGAAATCACCTCTCAAAAATATAAAATAAGAGTCACACTTGTTTTTTCCAAAAATTACAAAATTGATACGATCGCTCTGTTTGATACAGGAGCTGATCTTAACTGCATCAAGTCTGGGCTTGTCCCAAAATGTTCACCTAGAAACGCGAGAAAAATTATCTGCTGCTAATAATTCTAAACTNAAAAAAATGCCGTAACCGAAAATTTAGATTGCAATATCAGGGATATATATATATATATATATATATATTAATTTACCAAAATTTGCTGTAAGTGGTCCTAAGGTAGAGAGACGACAAAAGGCTGAGCAAAGGAAGAACATAATTGTATAACATATATATATATATACACACTATAACCACAAATCTTGTGTACATAATTAATGTAATATTATTTCATCATTCATAAGTAATTGTCACACGATACATTATATTATTACTTAAAGCTAGCTAAGTCTCTCAACACCCCAAAGTCAAAAATGTTGTTTATGGAATAAATACTAATAGCCTGCTTGTGATATGGATAGATACAGGCAAGATCTTGTGCTTCAGTTAAACTTATGTATGTGTGTGTGTGGTTCTAAGACAAGAAGCACAATTACTATACTTAATTAAACTGACTGTTATTTAAGTTTATAAATAGCATACGACAAAATGCACATGATCAAGCCGCCGGAGCCACATCACAGTCGTCGTCGTCATCGTCTCCTCCGTTCTCTTGGCCACCAGTTTGTGAGTAAGGAATCGTCCGAGTCGGAGTTGACTCGTATAGCCTGCCTTCTGCGTTGTTGTGATTCATCACTGCCATTTTTTAATTAGGGTTTTGTGTGTTTCTGATTTACTAGTGGATTTTTAGTATTGGTTGCAGATATTGAGCTCATGAACTGCCCTCAATTTATAGAGCATTTCTAGGTTTACCTTTGTGTTTTCATCTTTCATATTTATTCTCGAGCATAATAATCAAATACAGCGACATTGGTCGTACAAGCATTTTGTGGGGTTGTATATTTGACCGTTTTATAAAATAAATATATATATATATATTCACACGTAGTAAATGTCCAATCTAATTATTATTAAGAATTTTATATCAAGAAGGTAAGATCTAATTAACTGTAAACAAAATATAATTAGCTAGCTAGATTATAGTATCTAATCATTGTCAATTTAGCAATGAAATGAAAACGTTTCACGGTTTAAGGAAATATGATCTGACGGATTTATAAGAAAAATATTAAAATGTAAAGAGGTCAAAAGTCAAAACCATTGTATATCATAGAGTTGGACGAACATTGAATTGACTATAAACATGCTTAGAGACATAAAACGACAACTGAGATATGAAAAGAGAAAATTTAATATTCTAGTGGTAACTTTAATTAGTTTCTCTCCATCTAACGTCTTTTGGTTTCTTTGCCCTTTGTGAAAAGCTAAGAGAGTGCAAGTGTGACATGGCCACGGTTATGACCACAAGTTGGTACAACGTGGCACGTGATGGCCCATACGTGAGCCAACCTCATGGAAGTTGGTCGCAGCTCACGTTTAACACGTGGAGGGAACAGTTCATGCACACTCTCACGTTGCCTCGCCATGCGCCTTCTCGTACCTTTGACTATTTATACGATATCCACATACACATGCTCTATTTATGTGTGTGTGAGAATAATAATATGACCTCATATATATATACTCCACATATAGCTTTTGGGACTACTTTTAGAGCATAAAACCCTAAAGCTCGTGTCATAGTCTTTCTACTATGTTGGTTACTTTAATTGGAATAATATCTTATATGGAGAATTGTGTCAATGTTTATTCAATTACATATGGGGTATTTTGTTCAATGTTTTTTTATAACCAAGAAATTTAGGATATTTGGTCCGTAATTAATTTGTCTGGTCCAAACACCAATACTTGTGGCGGACCAACAAACTGTTTAATACGGATTTCACCATTTCATAGATAAATGAAATTAGTTTGGGTTTATGAGATTTTTTTTATTGATTTTATAGTTGTATTTGTGAAGGCTGTCTACATACTCTTAGAACAAAGATCAAGTCGTTCGTATTTCATGTAACATAGATAATTAGGTCTTTTGTGAAAGTTGTCGATTCTTCTGAATGTTCTATATGAGGAGAGAGTCTCCGTATTTATAAGGTCTTGAGTCGGCTACAAACATGCAATTTTCGTTTTCCGATCGAACTTGGAAAAGAAAGATTTCATTTTTCCTCCGAAATCAGAAAATCTTATGTAAATTCCGGAGATCGGTGCCAATTGCAACGAGTTGGGATATAATGGACCCTAAGGCATGTAATCGTGATTATGGGCAATTGTCTTCCAAATCTGAATTTTCATAGACCGAAATCAATTGAGCTGATTTCGGTTTAAATTGGGTTAAACCGGTGAATGCTAAACTCACCACTAACACAAAAATAAATCATATCTTTTCTCTTATAGAATTTAGTTTTGAAAATCATATCCGGTAGCACACGCCTCTGACCGGTTAAGCCGACCGTATTTGGGTATGTTTTATGTTCATATTGACGATAGATCAAGTTCAAGGCAAACAAACTAAAAGTAATTTTAGGATATATATATATATATATATATAGGTGATTTTTCTACATATTAGTTTTTGTATTTAAAAGAAAAACAAAATTAATACTTTTAATCCTTTTTGAATAATGTAAACGCAAAAGCAAAATATAAGCTGATGGAAAAATTAAATTTGCGTTAACGCCCAAATTATGTTAGAGTTTTTGCATGGACGGTCACTTATTCTAATTTTCGTTAACATGCTAGCACTTTTGAAAACTTTAGTAAAAAGTAACCCAAAAGTATCTATGAACAGTACGACGTGTACGATAATAGATGGTACACGATGTAGCAATAAGAGCCGTGTACGATAATGAACGGTATATGATTTTTTTAAAAGGGCTACTTTCGACTACAGTTTCAAAAAAATGTTAATATGTTAATGAAAATTAGAATAAATGATTATACAACCAATTAAGTCAATAATGTTTGATGAAATAAGGTTCTGCTTTTAAAAAATATATAGATATAGATATATATATTATTATTTTCATGATTCAAACATAATTTGTATTAGTATTATTATTACTGTATCAATATTTGTATTTAATGTTTTTGCAGTTTAGTTAGTGATTAGTTTCATATTTATCAAACATCAAGCGGCGTGATTTAGTTACTATTTCCTGGTCTTGTAGTAAAACTAGTTAAA
Source organism: Eutrema yunnanense (assembly GCA_002933935.1). Lineage (NCBI taxonomy): Eukaryota > Viridiplantae > Streptophyta > Magnoliopsida > Brassicales > Brassicaceae > Eutrema > Eutrema yunnanense. The sequence continues at coordinate 90,510 of PKML01009764.1, read as the reverse complement.
GATTAATACTAGTCCATAAGATTAATTTCCAAACGATGACCCTGAAATAAAAGATATGGAACAAACGGATCAAACGAACCAATCGAGAGAAATACGATTACTGCAGAACGGGCGAATAGATAGATACAGTGAAATAAATGATGCATAACGAGCGGTATAAAAATTGAATGGTGGTGTCCATTAAACATGTAATCATTTAATTTGACCCAAAAAATCATGTAATCTTTTTTTGTATTTAATATGGAAAATAATCCGTATTAATTGTTATATTACTAAATTATTGGATCGAACCGTGTATCACGTAACACCCAAAATAAATGAGCCAAAAGAATAATCCTCTAAATTATGGAAAAACATTTAGAAAAGAATGAAGAAACACTTGAGAGAACTTATGATTATAAAACATTCTTCTTTCTTATTTTATTCTACTTTTTCTACTTCGTTACAAATGGGGGAAAGAAGAATTATTCATAGGCTCCAAAACTACAAATATATTACAAATCTTCATCTTTTTTTTTTGGGGTCAAAATCATCATTCTTTATAACTTTTTATTATATTTCTAGACATTTATGTTACTGTTTTTTTAGATCTTTCTATTATTAGTCTCTAAAGTGTTCTACAATAATATCATGATATTTATAGAAATTTTTCCATTGTGTTTTTTGTTTCGATTGGAACTGAATTTTCCATCTCTATAAAATTATTTAAGAAGATGTTTTTAAAAATGAAATTTGTTTTGTAAGTTATTACATAAAATGTCATTATAAATAACAAAGAATAATTAAAATAGAAATGGATATAATAGTATTTTAAAACTATTGATTAGAATATGGAAAGTATATATTTTGCATTAAAAATGTTATTTATTATTTAATTATTTAATTATTTTTAATATTATATATTTTAAAATAATAATCAATTCATATATATTCAAAAAAAAATCTATTCAAAATCTTGCTGTTTTTTTCACTATAATTTATTATATTTTATTTAAATATATATCAAAACAAAAGTTGAAAAATATTTTATTAATTTTATAAAAAGTTATACACAAAAAATTATTTTTTTAAAAAGTTCGTAAACTAACCACAAAAACTAGATTCATTTAATGGTGCATATTAGAGTTATGTTTTCAAGATTATAAGTTTTTACGGGTTAGCCCGAATAATATTTTATTTCACTGCAAAATAAGTTAAATGGACAAATTATTACAAATTAACACTTTATTTATAATCATTAGTTAGCTATATTGTAAAATTAAGATAAAATCAATTTTTTAAATTTCAAAACAATATCTTTAAAATGAATTATTCCGCGCTATAATTAGCGCGGGTTAAATCCTAGTTGTGTTTTAATTAAGTTGTTTCTTAAGAACACTAGTAGTATAAGTTTGGACCAAGATAGCTTTTCTTTGGGTTTGGTCCATTTTTTATTAACTCGATCATTAAGACATAATTACCTACATTGCAATAAAGTCTCTCCCGTGAGAGCTCCACTCAGTTAATAAATGGGAAGAAACAAAATATACGAGGTAATTATGTCAAAGCTTTGAATGTCAATAGTGATTTCACCGGAAGTTTTTACAAGAGAATAGACGGTCAATTTATGGACATGATATATCGGTGTAGAGTGGCTTGATTGAGCTATTGAAAACCCATTTACATGCTGCGACATTACACTCTTCTGGATCAAATTCGAACATGTCAAGCGCTTCCAAATTCTCTGATCTCTCCTCTTGAACAGAGGAGTTTTGAGATTTGGGTTTATCGTATATGCTTACTAGGTTGCGAGCTAATGTTTTTCCTCGAACATAAAACCATATAGAACGAGAACGATGATTGAGATCTACTCCTTGAGAACTGAGAAAGCGAACCTCCAATGTAAGAATATTTCCGTTAGTGTGGCCGAAGTATTAACGGTCCAAATATTATAGTTTAAGTTTAATGTAAGGCTTAAAGTTTCTGGTATGTAACTGGATACGGTGATGGACCGAATCAAAGAAAAGATACCAGAATGGGTTTGATGTCAACCCTCTTACTCTACCCAATAAAGAATCTAATCTAAGGTTTATATGCATTTATATATATAATGGTTTAACTTATATAATTGTATATATATATATTAAAGTATAGTTTATGTGTTATGTTTTAATGAATGGGTGTCTCATTGAAAAGACACAACTCCTCCTCTAACAGTGAGAATCACTTTGGGCCTCATATAAAAGAAAAGGGGAGAAGTTGTTGCAGAAGAATAGAGATAGACAGATTCTGGTTTTCCAGAATTGAGACACTAAAAGAAAGAAGATAGAAACACATAAACATAAAAGAGAGATTAGAGATTGTGATCGGAATCTGAACACCCCGGCTCCGTCGAAGGGGAGATCGCAGTAAGGAAGGGAAGGAGAAGATCAAACAATCATCAAGGAATCATCATCATGTCTAACAAAGCAATGGATCAAGGTTAGACATTCATCCTTCTCATAACCGAAATCTACATCAATATGAAACATGTTGATTCATTTGTTCTAGGGGAGATTATGGGATAGATTACAAGTATGTAATCATTAAGGATAAACTTACATCCAACAGATTGAAACTCCTTTCAATGATATCCACCACACCATATAAGGAAAGCATGCTAATATCGATGGCCCATCCTTGGAGTGTGGCTTCCTTAGCTGCATATGTAATGCCATTTGAACATAAGCATGTGAATTATTCATATCAGCCCTAGAAAAATGTGAATCATAAAATCTGGAAACTTACTGTCAAACTGTCCTCAAGAGTTTAGGGATCTCAATTTTTTTTTTTTTGTTTAGGCATGTTTTATTTTCTTCTAGTGTTTTTAAAAATGGTGCACATTTGAGTCCTAGTTCAAGAAACATATAAATCAAATCCTCTTATCTTTTTGATTTCCTCTTTTTCACTGTTGTAGCATTTGTGTAGGAGTAGGACTATTCTTCCAACTCTTAAGCTTGTCAGTAATGGTTATTTTAGTTAAAAGTTTTTTTTGTTTGCATGCCTGAGTGAATCGAATATCTCTCTCTCTCTCTCTCTTTCCAGTTGCACCAAAATCATATAATGAGTGATTATGTACCCAAACTTCTCCTCGTTGCTGCTACAATTAATCAGAATACCCTGAAAAGAGTTATAGTCAGACCAAATATTCAAATAATACCAAATCTATAATAAGGAAGAATAAAAGAACATCAAATGCAATACATCTTTTCTCCAAGCCAAGCAAAGCAAAAAAGCATGTTTCCAAATTCCATTACACACATAACAAATGCAAAATATTAAGTATCCTCATTTCACACCAAAATGCCAACTAATAATTCCACCCCCTAAAAAAAAAACATAAATATGATCTTATACTTTTTGTTTCTTATTCCCCAAATCAGAGAAAAATTCTCATTAATTCTGTATGAACAAAGAATCCAACTCTGTTGCACGAAGAAGATGCCCGGGTGGGTGGTGTCTAAAAAGAGCGCAAACTCAGGATTCAGGTGCTGGCGCTGGCGCTGGTGCTGGCACTGGAGGTTTGAGAAGTGGCTGCAAAGCTTTCACAACTATACTCATATTCGGTCTAAACTCAGATTCGTATTGCACACACAATGCTGCCACCGCTGCTAGCTGCGTTACCAAATTACAGATTCATATAAATTTCAGATGAAACTTTGCGACTAAAAAGGCCATGAGATGTAATTTCTGAGTTATTTTCCCAAATCTCAGATATTCGAATACTCGTTGGATGAATGTAGTACCTTAGCTACTGATTTAGGAGGATATTCTCCTTTTAGCTTTGGATCAACACACTGCTTCACTTTATCTTCACTGAGTCTTGGTGTAGCCTGAACAATAAAGAGAACATTCCAAATACTAAGACAGGAGGTAAAAACACACAGCAGGATACAGATTTGCACAGGAAGCAGATAATAAACATACCCAGGTTACAAGACTTTGTTGGCCACGTGGCATTGTATGATCCACAGGTTTCCTACCAGTCAAAAGCTCTAGAAGTACAACCCCAAAGCTATACACGTCACTCTTCTGCGTCAACTGTCCAGTCATAGCATATCTGCAAATGGGAAGAGACACGTCTTAGCTGCCTCGTTCATACTTACATTACATACTAAGATGCAACAAATCTTTAAGGTCTTAAGGAACATTACTCTGGAGCATGATAGCCAAAGGTGCCCAAGACTCTTGTAGAGTGAAGACGAGCAGCATTGTCAGGAGCTTGATTTGAGAGATTAAAATCAGCAACTTTTGCTTGATAGTCTTCAAAAAGAAGCACATTGCTAGATCTTATGTCTCTATGTATTACAGGAGGCTGAACCTTCTCATGAAGGTATTCTAAACCCCTAGCTGCCTCAACGGCTATTTTCACCCTCGTTATCCAGTCAAGTGTTGGACCTGGCTGTGCACCTTGAACTCCCTTCCTACCTATAATAATAGTAACCATGGAGAAATCAATTCTAATTCATGTATTTTTTTCCCAACCAAGAAAGTTTTTTTTAACAAGAATGGGTGGGGAAACTCATCATACCATGTAGAACATCGTGCAGTGACCCCATTGTTGCAAACTCATAAGCAAGAACACGAAGGTTTTCATCAACACAATAACCGACCAGTTGAATGAGATTATCATGCTTCAGCCTTGAAACCATGGAGACCTAAGCAGAAGCAAGCAAGAGGATGTAAAAACAAGTTTCATGAAGACAAAGAAGGGAAGGGGGATTGAAGCAAAATTATAACCTGACTCAAGAACTCGGCGTTTGTTTCAGCTTCAGCGGCAACATCGAGTTTCTTCAAAGCAACTGCTTTCCCATCATTTAGAGTTGCATAATATACCCTTCCATAAGATCCCTCACCAATCAGTGACTTTGATCCAAAATTGTCAGTCTTTTCTTTAACCTCATCCACAGACAAGGGAGGAACCTCAATGGGAAGAGCTTCCTTCTGCGCCTCAGGTTTTGCAACAGCTTCTGGTTTTGGATTCTTATGATTTGCTACATGTGTGTGACAAGGAAAAAAAAACATAGTTCTATTAGAAACATACAAAGATATTCATCAAATGTTTCAAGTTCCCTCCTTCAAAACAGTCAACTCCTAATCCTTATGTGGGCAAATATGATACTAATTATACAGAGTCTGAAAGCTGAAGCCTCTAATACGCAAACAATAGCACTAGAATCTATTCCCAATAGATTACGAATCACAACCATACATAGAGAGGAAATTTCAGTGAGTTAAGGGAAAAAGCTTGTCTGCAACATACCATCAGATTGCTGCCATTGAGTTTTGAGATGATCCTCATTATTTGATAAATCTGAATCTCCTGTTTTACGCCCACAACAGATCCACCTGCGCATCCTTGCTATCTTCTTCAAATACAGACCCTCACAGCTTTTAGTTCCTGAAACGGTTCAAACCAACTGATTATAGATGCATAAAAGAAACTATCTTATACTAGCTCGTGACCATATAGATTTCTAACAGCAATATCTAGACCAATCCCGGCATAATTAGGACAAAGTTCTAAGAAATACAGCTGTTGCTGCCATTGTGGAGGCATTACTCGAAATCTAATGTAAATAACGTTACGATTTCAAAGGGCACTACTTCTTCATCCTCAAGTTAATGCTTCACCTCAATCCCTCCAACATTGGAGCAATCTAACATATCACCGTAACAGCTATGTAGATTTTTTAAAATGTAGTTGGTCTTTACAGAACTAATTTGAAGCCAAAACCAGGCATACCAGAAACTGGAATCTGAATCGCATCAAGATTGCAATTTTAACAAGGCTACAGCTTTTTGGAACAATGTGTAGGTAACTCTAGATTCATAAAAGAAAACGCAATCCTCAATCAACAAATCCTCATTCTATTAGGCGAACATTACTTAATACAATGAGAAATCCAGCTGAAAGATTACAATCAGAAAGGGACAAAAGTTTACCGACAGATAAGGTTGGCAATAGTCAACTACTTAGCGAAATTGAGAAAGAACAAAAAGGGCATTAGGGAATCAATCAAAGATCACAAATTACCATGAAAAAAAAATCAAATCAGACCAGAGGAGAAATCTACTCGACGAATTTAAGCTCAAATCAAAAACTTGAAAAACTGAGAAGAGCGTCCGAAAGGAAGATATTCAAACGGGGACAGAAACGAAATCGAATCAGAAACTTGGAATCTAAGTAAGGAAAGCAAAGATGGGTCAACTGGAAGAAGCCTTAAAAAGTAGAAAATCGAGAGAATTGATCCAAATCCAAACACACAGAAAAAGAAGAAAACAAATTAAAGGAAGATACTTTACGGGTCAAATCTCGCTTTTCCCAAAACGTGCTTAAGCTGAGATCTCTTCGCTGCGTATGATTGTCTCCTCTGTCTCTGTGTAGATGAGAGAGAGAGTGAGTGGAGAAGGAGGAGCTTTGCTTGATGAAGACAGAGAGAGAGAGACAGATGGGTAAACGCGGGGAAGGATTATATAAAACGACCAAACCAAAAGGAAAGCCGACTTTTCTTTCAAGTTAATGTTTTTTCTATTCATTTTTTCCCTATAATCACTCTTTTTTCTTTGATCTCTTGTGTTTTAATTATTTAAAATTTTATTTAAAGGACAAAACCCCCCAATTTCAATTTTAATTATCTGATGAGTATTCAAAATTTAAATTCCAGATATGCTTGCCCCCCCAAAAAAAAAAACAAAAAAAAACGAAAATCCAGATATGCAACCTAATCTTATATAAAAATTAAGAGAAAATAATGTATAAATTGTAATGCTAGAAGGTTTTCATCATATCAGTATACTAAACTATACATTATAAATCACATTAAAATAAGTTTTAATTCTTAGTTTTTAGAATATCCTTTATACTATTTGAGAAGCGCTATTAGTGAAAATTGATGTTGTGTCTGCACTCACACAAATCACAATCACAATTATACTCTGGAAATGTTCTAAAAAACCTCTCGAGTATTTTGAGAATTTTTTGATTATACTATCAGCATTTAAAAAAAAAATAATAATAATTCATCCCCTATCTTGGAAATCGATTTGTTCACAAAAACAAGATCACAGAGATCTATTCTTAGACGTCAAAATGTAGTTCCTTTCCCGAGTAAAAAAAGTTGTGAGTACATTAGAATATGATATTGTTGCATGGAGGCGCAAAATACAAATATATTGAGAGTAACTTTGTGGTGTTTCATACAATTAATTTGTTGTAAGCTACATATTTTACTCTCGTAATTATTTCGTGAAGTTCCAAAACCTTACTAAAGCCAATAATGGCATTTTGATAAGAAACCAGGGTTCATAAGTGTGGTTGAATGGACCGACTGGCCATCATGAGGTTTGAAAACTACAACTAGGTTTGTCTCAAAATCTTGCCAAATCTTAAGTTGTTGGTATTATGAGGAAGACTCAATTTACATTGAGCAAGCAAAACCAAAATAAATTAGGCTTATGAGGTTCAACTAATCAAACTTCAACATTCTACTCAGTTTCAGCAAGGTTTTGAAAAGGACTCAAGTGAAGAAAAATATAAAAACAACCACAAACTGTGTGCGTCTTTGCCTTACAAAACACCATGAAAAAATAATATTTATAACAATGGGGTTCTTAGTTATTCCTGTATCGATCAAAATAACAAAGGCAGTCAAAATCATAATCGGTAGGAACATCTCAGAGCATCATTAATGCAAGAGACCCAATGGGGTTCTTAGTTATTTTTTTATTATTAAATTTGAGGAAAAAAAAAGAAAAAAGAGGAGGAGAGAGAAATTGTTTGGGGAAGAAAGAAGAAAGAAAAAGAAAGAGAAAGAGAAAGAAACAAAAATTTCCCTCAAATCTTTTCTCTACTCACCAAAAGACACTTGTACTTAAGATACGTTTCTTAAAGTCCTTAAATAAGAAACGTTTCTTATGAAAAGTTAGTCATCTGGTTAAATTTAATGCAAAATAAACATAAGAACCTGTCTTAAGAGACCCCAATAAAAAGATTTTCAAACTTTATTTTAGAGTGTTAGAAGCCAAAAATGGAAATATAATTTGCATAAATAATTCAATGGCTCTTTCTAGTATATAAATCAGAGGAAAATGTGAAATTTAGAAAAATATAAAGTGTTGAAACAAATAAAAGTAAACAACAGAGAAAAAAAAATGGATTATAATATATTTTCCTTAAAAAAAAGTTCAATTGCTTTGTATCTACCCAACTTTTATGCTATTTTCAGCAAAACAAGCTAACAAATTTTTATTCATTTGTCTATTGATTGGTCAAAACACAATCTTGATGAAAAAAATTACTCTAATGTGTATTTTTCTTTTCTTGTGTGTGTTTGTGAAATTTTGTGTTATTTCCTTTTCAATATTAGCTGCTTTTAACACAAATCGAGAGAAAAACCACTCTAGTGTGTGAGTGGAAAGATGAAACACAACACATGATTAAAAGTTGAAAACGGAGAAAGAAAAAAAAGTGAGTAATTCGATCGGTTAAAAACGAAAATCCTACCTTGACGAAATCCTTTGCACCTTTCATCGTAGATCCATGAGATCGTCACCGGGAAAGCTTCTCTCGCATTCTCTACGGAGAAGCCGCGGGAAACCTGGTGCCGGGTTTTGGATTCCGGCTTCGAGGTCGTGCGATTCTCAGAAGGTGTGGAATTCTACGGCGGTGCCTCCAGATGAAAATCCGATCGATGCAGGATCTTCCATGCGGAAACCAATCAGCTTGTGGCCTGGAATGTATCATTCCCCGGTGACCAATGCGCTTTGGGAAGCCAGACGTAAGATGTTCGAAAACCCTACCGGAGACGATTCCCAGTCGGAATTGGCGGCAAAGTCTCCGTCTCGGAGCCGTACCTCCATTCTCTACAAGTTTTCTTCTGATTTCGTGCTTCGCGAGCAGTACAGGAATCCTTGGAACGAGATTCGTACGGGTAAATTGGTTGAAGATCTTGACGCTCTTGCCGGAACTATCTCCTTCAAGGTTCTTACTCTCATCTAACTTCGCATAAGATCATTGATTTGGATTGAACGCTTTGATAGTTTCTGGCTTAATGTGATGAGTTATGGATTGTGAAAGGATAAGTTAGTGATGAGCCTGAGTAACTGGGAAATTGGACTTTGTATGCTTTTTTTTTGTTTTTTGTTTTCTCTCAACAGCATTGCAGCAGCGGTGCGAGATCAATGATTCTGGTGACTGCTTCTGTGGATAGGATTATCATGAAAAGAACCATTCGTGTGGATGCTGACCTCAGTATAGTAGGCGCTGTTACATGGGTCGGAAGATCATCCATGGAGATGCAGTTACAAGTAATACAAAGTCAAGGTATCACTTTCTCTCTTCTTCCCCAGGTTCCTCAAAACTTCTCCCTCTCCCTCAAATGGCTTTTACTGATATATTTTATCTGAAATAACGAACATGGATGATAGACACTCGGATAGTTGGTGTTTTGATTTTGCTAGCAAAGTAAGTCAAAAAATCTGATTGAATTCGAAATTACATTGGTTATGTTGGGTTTCATGCTTGAACTGGTAAATTAGGTGGTAAAAAGGCACATAGTTGTTATAAGATTCTTGTTGAATTTGAACTGTATCTATATATTTTCTAGTGGACAGCTTACTGTCATCATTGGAACAAAATATCTCTGTATTCACGCTATGAAATTGACTTCTCTTGTTGAGTGATGGTTTTTTTTTTCCCCCTTTCAAGCTTTGATAATGCCCACCAATTATCATTCTCATCACATTGAATGAGCCCGTTTGCTGAATCTTTCTAACAGCAAGATTTTACAGATGCCAACCACACCTCTGAGTCGGTTGCTCTTGAAGCAAACTTTACATTCGTGGCTCGAGATGCCAAGACAGGCAAGTCAACTCCAATTAACCCGGTCTTGCCAGAAACTGAACATGAAAAATTGCTATGGAAAGAAGCAGAAGAGAGGAACAAACTACGAAAACAAAAGAGAGCAGAAAGTAAAGAGGAGCATGAGAAGTTGAAGGACTTAGAGAGGCTAAATGAGTTATTAGCAGAAGGACGAGTATTCCTGGACATGCCAGCTCTTGCAGACCGGGACAGCATCCTAATTAAGGATACTTCACATGAAAATTCATTGATCTGTCAGCCACAGCAACGGAATATTCATGGTAGAATATTTGGAGGCTTCTTGATGCGCAAGGCTTTTGAGCTGGCCTTTTCCAATGCTTACACCTTCGCTGGGGTTTCGCCACGTTTTCTTGAAGTTGACCGCGTCGATTTCATCAAACCAGTGAGTCTATTTATTTCCTTGTCATCTTTTGATTTAGTTACGGTGTGCTGTGAAAGAAAAACATGTGGTAGCCGTAGAAGAAATCGATTGAGGGGGGTGTTTTTCTGGTGGTGCAGGTGGATGTTGGAAACTTCCTTCGTTTCAAATCACGCGTACTGTACACTGAAGCTAACAGTTCAGCTGAACCGTTAATAAACATCGAGGTTGTAGCTCATGTTACAAGTCCAGAGCTCAGGTGTAGCGAAGTAAGTGCACACAGATTAAGTTTAAATAAAGTTGGAGCAAGTTTAGGGAGGTAAAAAATATAACATGTGATGGTGATTGTGTGGTAGGTCTCCAACAGGTTCTACTTCACCTTCAGTGTGAGACCTGAAGCCATGAAAGATGGATTAAGGATAAGGAGTGTGGTTCCAGCTACAGAAGAAGAAGCTAGAAGGGTGATCGAGCGCATGGACGCAGAGAGACCCATCTCGTTGCCTATTGATTTAGGTGGTGACTAAATATGAGTCAGAATCCATTCTTTCCCCTTCTTTAGCTTTCAAGAAAGGTCTATCTGAGACTGACTTGTTCTTAACTTATGAAAGGAAACATCTAATACTTTGTCAACCAATTGATAAACATTCATGTGCATAAAAAGAAAAAACAAGTCATATGTCTGTGTAATTGAGTCGTAAAATGATTTTCCTAGAAAACAACCAATAAAACTTGTTTTAATGCCCAAACCATATCAAATAAATTTTTGGCTGAAATGGTGTTTAATCACCTTTTGTCCACAATCGCTTTTTGCCTTTAGAAATCGATGGAAAGCAACCGAATCCAAATTCTCCCATTTCGCAATCAAAACAATCATCCGTGTTGCTGCTGAACGTCGGAATCAGAACTCAGAAAACATGGACCGGAGAGAAGACGAGCAACAGAAGCGCGACGATTCCAGATTCAATCAGACTCTCAAGAACGTCCAGGGGTAATCAATCAATCAATCTACTTTCATGCTTTCTCCTACCGGATCTTGCATTTCTTTTCTTCTTCTTCTGATTTCAATGTGTTGCTATCTATGTCTTTAGATCTGTAACTTTGAATCTCGAAATTCATCAGGAATCATTTCGAATTGTCCAGAAATGTGTTGATTTTGATTTTCTCGATTTTTTGCTCTAGGTTTCTTAAAGGTAGGAGTATTCCTGGAAAGGTATTGCTGACTAGGAGACCGGATCCTCCTCAAGAACCCATTTCTCCAACTTATCACCGGAGCTTGTCGGAGAATGACGCCGGAAGAAATGAGCGTTTGGAGAATCCCGTCGAGGTATAGTTATGTAAAATGACTTGAGCTTTTCTCTTCTTCTTCCTGTATGAAGGGAGAGTAAAATAAAAAATATATATATATGAGAGCTTATGCAGGTGGAAGATCACAATTCAAGCAAGAAACATGATAATACATATGCTAGTAAGCTTCGATCAAACTCCAGCGGTGAAAGGATTGCGAAAGAAGTCCACAACTTGAAGATAGGTGTTAGATCAAGTGACTCTGCAAGAGTTATGAAGTTCAACAAAGTGCTTTCAGAAACAACTGTCATTTTAGGTACTCTACTTTGCCTTTTGATGATTTTTTTTTTTGTTTACTATTCTCAGTTTCCCGGAATCTGTTTTGATAGTGAATCCTATGTGAATGATAGATCTTGTCAAGGTATGAGATTTTACTTGCCAGACATGGCCTTGTGTTCAAGCTTTTCCACGCAACTCAATGAAAGAACATTTTGATCTTCTTATATCTCTTCTGTTAACTGGTTAATATGATATGCCTTCGTTAATTTCCTTTTCTTACCTGCAGAGAAACTGCGTGAGCTAGCGTGGAATGGTGTGCCACACTATATGCGGCCTGATGTCTGGCGGCTTCTCTTGGTACGCTCTAGGACTTCATATTTAAGCATAGTAAATGTTAAACTTCTCATCATTTTGACTTTTTAATCCGTTTTTCCTCTTTATGTACACTCTCCTTTTTTCTTTTAACAATTTCAGTTACCATACTGATCATCATAATATGATGTTCTGTAAATATCTGCTTAGCTTATTTCAATCACTAGTCAGATAATTCATGTTATTAGCTCTTCCCATCAGCATTCTTTGTGGCAACAATTTTGCTTTTTGGTTTGGTTTTACCATATGAATTTAAATATAAACTGACAACAGGGATATGCACCACCTAATTCAGATAGAAGGGAGGCTGTTCTGAGAAGAAAACGTCTTGAATATCTTGAATCTGTAGGCCAATTTTATGACCTTCCAGATTCTGAACGTTCTGATGACGAGATCAATATGCTTCGCCAGGTTTTTCCTCGTAGTCTCAGGAATTCTCTAACAGAATCTTCAAAAGTTGGTAAAGTCTCTTAGCAACTGCATTCTTTCTCAGATTGCTGTTGACTGTCCAAGGACTGTACCAGACGTCAGTTTCTTTCAGCAAGAACAGGTGCAGAAATCATTGGAGCGTATTCTTTATACGTGGTGAGTTATAGAATGCAGGTTGTGATAATAGTTGTTCTTCAGTCAACTTAACAATCAGTTGGAAAGTTATGTTGAAAGCTAACTCTAAAAATTTAATTTGCTGAGTTTGTAGGGCCATTAGGCATCCAGCGAGCGGATATGTTCAGGGAATAAATGATCTGGTCACTCCCTTTCTTGTTATATTCTTGTCAGAATATCTAGAAGGCGGTGTAGACAGTTGGTCAATGTCCGATCTATCTGCTGAAAAAGTCACAGATGTAGAAGCAGATTGCTACTGGTGCTTAACAAAGCTACTTGATGGTATGCAAGATCATTACACGTTTGCTCAACCTGGAATTCAGAGACTTGTGTTTAAGCTAAAGGAATTGGTCAGGCGTATTGATGGTAAGTTCCTGCTTTTGCTAGATCTTATAATTGGATGTGTCTTTGGTGATTAAGCAGAACAACATATGATATGCAAATGACCACTCTACAAAATCATGGTAACTATATTGGGTCCTATTTTGTTTGCCACGAAGTCCTGAATTTACATTTTCTGCATTTCTCGGAAATCTGAAGTTTATTGTCTTAAACTATGTTAAGTTTGGTGTGGCATAATCAGGCTTCCGCTTAGCTACGGTAATGTCATCTTTTGACGAGTTTCTCTGCTAATTGGCTTGTCTTGACGCTTGATGCATTTGCTAGTGCATAAGATTCATAAATACCCACATATCTTACAATTTAGGCCTGATATATTGTTGAAGATATAGAGTTAACATTGTCTCAATTGTACTAGAACCTGTTTCAAGACACATGGAGGAGCAAGGACTGGAGTTTCTTCAATTTGCTTTCCGGTGGTATAACTGTCTTCTGATACGTGAGGTTAAACATCATTTTTAACTCCTACTAATATATATCCCAAAACGGTTTTCTCAGACGAGGCTTTGTTTGATTTCAGTATTTTGTTTAGGAAACTAACAAAACCTTTGTGTTTTGTAGATTCCTTTCAATCTCATCAACCGCCTATGGGACACTTATCTTGCTGAAGGAGATGCATTGCCAGACTTCCTAGTGTATATATATGCTAGCTTTCTCTTAACAGTAAGAAACATTCAAAGAGTCTTCAAGTACAGTTTTTGTAACTGTTTCTTTTATTTTTGTTTACCATGAGAATAATGTAATACAAGTTGCGTCATGAACAATGCAGTGGTCGGATGAGTTGAAGAAGCTGGACTTTCAAGAGATGGTAATGTTCCTGCAACACCTTCCGACACATACATGGAAGGACCAAGAGCTCGAAATGGTTTTGTCAAGAGCTTACATGTGGCACAGTATGTTCAACAATTCCCCAAACCATTTGGCTAGCTGAACAAGGACTTTTCCTCGATGATATTGATGATGATGCTGTTTTTTCCTGGGTTATATATATATATATATATATATATTATGTTCTGCTTATGACATACATAAATCAGATTTGGTTTTATTTTCTTGTTAATTGTTACTAGTTTTTTAAGTATGGTTTCACGCGTCACCAGTTTGTGCGTTTGTAATATATTTGTAGCTTTCACTAATTTGGCTGTCTCGGTAACTTTCTTGTTTTTGATGTAAATTTTCTTCCTTTTTTCAACATAGATCTGAGATGGATAAATCTCAGGTGTATCCATGTCAATCGAGGTGACAGTTGCTTTCTGTAAACATAAAGATAATGTATAATATTAATATGATTAATCAACCTCAAAATTCAAACACATCATAATAAGGACATAAGCAACGTTTTCAACGAATCTACTGAAACAGATGATGGTCTCTTGCCTTGGATTCGTAAGCGATAATAATAATAATACATCTTTAAAGTCAACATCAATCAAATTTTGGTCGATTATCTGCATCTTTTATATCATCAACTAACTCTGTGGGATACATTGACAAGGAATAGTGTTTCCTAGTAAATTATTAATAATTTCCCTCCGTTATTGAAACTTGTCACTATACACAAGAAAAAAAATCAGGAAAAGTAAAAAAGATTATGATGGATTTGATGATGATGAGTCATCACTTTTTAAGCCCATGCCTAATTACAGTGAAACGAAAACACAGAGAGAGAGAGAGAGAGGTAAAGTAAGAAGGAGCTCTCAAAGTTAATTCTTTTGCTTTCCCTTTTGTGTGGTTCATTCATCTCTCAGTCTTGTGCTAACGTTCCTCATCACCTTAATTGATTTTTTTTCTCTCTCGGAAGAAGAAGCCGAAGGCTTTCAATTTCTACGGGGAAAAGCTCACACCTTTTAGCTCGGACAAAAATGGTTTGATTTTCGGGGATGGTGAAATTTGCAGGTACCGTCACTTGTTTCTTCTTCTTCTAGCTAATCCCTTTCTCGTATTACGGATTGAAAAGCATTGAAATTCGAGAAATTTTGATGGGTTCACTACATAAATGTCTGTCCTTTTATTTTTATTTTTACTTTGGAGCTTAGTAAAAAAAAAACTTAGGAGAATTTGGCATTTAGAAGGATTTGGGTGTTGATTCTGCTTTTCTTTTCTGAAATTTTAACTTTTTTTCGTGTTTATGGTGGATCCGAAAAGCTAAGAGGATCTATCTATGCTCTTGAATACAAAAGCATATGGTTGTTAATTCTTTATGTCAAGTAAGAATTAGTTGAAGGAATACTTTAAATTTTCATGATAAGAGGCATAGAGTGATGTGGTTGGCAAAGAAAATAGAGCTCATAAATAAGGCACAAGATTCACTAAACTTCCTTTTCTGCATCCTTGTATTATAAGACGAGCTGTTGAGTATTTTGCCTCGAATGGGTNTTTTTTTTTTTTTTTTTTTTTTTTTTATGGGTTTATTCTTTCTTCTGAAGGTGGTCATGGCTTTTATCGTATTGTGCCTTTGATGAAACTAAGTAATGTCCCGGGGCAAGTTAGCTTTGGGCTCTTTAGAGACTGTTTGTTGGCTTAAGGGTGAGTTTAGTTTCCGTTTTTTTCTTTTCATGGTGAGTTTTAACTCTAGTTTGTGTTTGTGTCGTGGATACAAAACAAGTTTCAGTTTTTGTTTTTCTCTGGCTAACAAGAATCATGAGACTAGTTTCAGATTCTGTTTTTTGGGTTCACTGCAATGATTTTGATTTTGAGTTTTAGTTTTAGTTTTTTTTACTTGTTGGTATTGACAGTTTTATGTTGGTAATGTTTTCCACAAATTTCTCCAACTAGATTTCAACTCTCTTATTGCCATTACGTGGTTTTGTGATTGATTTCCTGGTATACATACATAGATATAGTTGTTTGCTAATCGGTGACTTGCTTCTCTTATCAGGCTGTTTGGTTCATCGCTTCTTGTTATTTATTATCTGGTTATCGAGCTTCCAAGATGTAGCTGCACATTATAAGGTTAATGAGCACAGTAGCAGATCAACAACCTCTGAGTTGGCAAATCCGCCTGGTATTGGAGTATCCGGTCCCATTCAAGTATCGCCGTCGGTAATCCCCAAATATGCCTCCCCTGCTCTACCTTGGACACCACCAATGTACCCTACTTTCCCTGATACATATGAACCCAAGTTAACTGGGAAATGTCCTGCAGACTTTCAAGCAATTTCAAGTGTTATCGATACAGCTGCGTCTGATTGTTCCCAACCGTTCGCTGCTCTTGTTGGGAATGTGATATGCTGTCCACAGTTTGTTAGCTTACTTCATATTTTCCAAGGCCAGCATAACGTGAAGTCAGATAAGTTGGTTCTGCCTGTTGCAGTTGCTACAGATTGTTTTTCAGATATCGTTAGTATCCTGGTCAGCAGAAGAGCCAACATGACAATACCTGCACTTTGCTCCGTAACGTCGTCAAATCTAACTGGAGGTTCTTGTCCAGTACAAGATGTCACAACGTTCGAGAAAGTTGTTAACAGTAGCAAGTTACTGGATGCCTGCCGCACTGTTGATCCTCTTAAGGAGTGCTGCAGGCCAATTTGCCAAGCTGCTATTATGGAAGCTGCGCTTATTGTCTCGGGACACCAAATGACAGTTGGTGATAAGATCCCTTTAGGAGGATCAAATAACGTCAATGCAATTAATGACTGCAAAAATGTGGTGTTTTCATATCTTTCCAGGAAGCTCCCACCAAAAAAAGCAAACGAAGCATTTCGAATATTATCGTCCTGCAAAGTTAACAAAGGTACCGAACTGTTTCATATTACCTTCCTCGTCTTTCTCCTCTGTATAGTCTTGGAAATGATTTTGACTGGACATTGTGGTTGGTTACAGCTTGCCCCTTGGAATTTAAGCAGCCAACAGAAGTGATCAAGGCTTGCCGTAATGTGGCTGCT
The DNA here is from genome assembly GCA_002933935.1 of Eutrema yunnanense. NCBI lineage: Eukaryota > Viridiplantae > Streptophyta > Magnoliopsida > Brassicales > Brassicaceae > Eutrema > Eutrema yunnanense. The sequence continues at coordinate 73,430 of PKML01009764.1, read as the reverse complement.
CCAAGCCCTTCTTGCTGTAGCTCGTTGAATGCATACATTTCTGGGATACAAAACCAAATGCTAATAACAAACAAGCAAGCCATAGTCTGTGCAACAGTCATCGGTTCTATGTTACGGAAAGGTGGTGTCATGACAAATATCTATGAACTTTGTGATGTCGATCTCAAAGATTTCAGTGTCCAAGGTAATTGTTCGGTTCTAGACTCCAAAAAGAACCTCTGAATTAGTGTATTATCGTTGCCTCTCCCTGACATTATCTCTCTTTTTCTGTTTCCTGGGTATGCCTTTGGGCGATAAGCAGCATATGGAATGCAACAAGGTTTGTATCAGTTCATCTCATCATCCAAAGTTGTCTGATATATGTGTTGTTGTTTCGCCCCGCGTAGGGTTAAAATGTGTAATGATCTTCTTTTTTTGTGTGACAATGTGAATATAGGTTGTCTTCTCAGAAGCTTTCCCGCAGACTTGATATTTGACAACACAACAGGGTACAGTTTTACATGTGATTTGACGGATAACATAGCTGCGCCATGGCCATCTTCATCGTCAATGTCTTCTTTGTCTCTTTGTGCTCCTGGTAAACATTTCTCTATACCTATTCTTCTTGAGTTTAGATTGCAAAAAGAGTTTTGTTTTTCTTATTCAATTTACCTAAATCTTGCAGAGATGTCATTACCTGCCTTGCCAACATCTCAGACTCTTAAAAACCACGGTAAGCCTAGTTTCCTTGCAATCTAATCAACAAAGCTAAGAGCAACAGAACTCAAAAGACGTGCGTTTTCAACATGTATTTTGCAGGATTTCGCGGCGGTGCGTTTGGAGCGTTGCGTCTGATTATCATTTGGGTATTTCTTCTGTATGGTGTTGTGAGACCATTAAAATAAGATTTAGGAGGTTTTTTTTTTCATTTTTGGTAGTCAGTGAGGACTTTGGATAAAACAATGGCAAACTCATTTTGTATGTCTCTTGTGTATATGTTTTGTTAACAGGGTAAGGGTAATATATGTAGTAATATCTTCTCAATCTCATGTATAGCTTCGTTGTTATGAGTTTGGTTATTCTTGTGTATATGTTTTTTTTACAGGGTAAGGGTTATTCATTTGCATACTAAAAAATCTTATTACCTGAAGTGAAGATGACAGTGTCGGAAACCGTAAAAGCTGCCGCAAATCCAATTACATATAATTTTGATTTTAGTTTCTGACCAACGAAAACCAAAATCAAATCGAAACTAAACCGTAAATCAGACCGGTCGGTCCAAGAATCATCGAACCTCGAGTTATCCTTTAGTCCTCTGCTTCTTCCTCTGACTCGAAGAAACATCTAATCGAGTCAAAGATTCTTCTGGGTGATAATGCAGACAATCATCCACAACCTCGCATTTTGTAGCTTCAACTCTACCGTAAGTCTCGCTTTGCTTTTTTTCTTCATAATGCCTAATTTGTTCCCAACATTTTCCGTGTGATTTTGGCAGATAACCCACCCGAAACCAAGATTTCGATTTTCTTCTTTTGTAACTCTTCCTTCAACTTATTCGGTGCATCCGAAATTCTGTACAAGGTGACAACCTATGTCTGGCTTTTTGCTTGATATGTCCATTACAACCTTAAGTAGATGCATGAGCTTGTTCCAGAACAAATTGAGATTAAATAAAATGTTAAAAGTCTCATTGAGTGAGACAATTGATGTGTTTACTGGAGTGTTTGGACCATATTCATTCGATTGTTTTACTTCATGTCTAGTTTCTTCCTTGGATCATTGATGGTTTCTTCTCTTACTCTTGACAGAGCAACCAATAAACAGTTTGTCGCGGTTTGTGCAGCACCTTCAGGTTCAAACTTTGAAAATACATTCTCTCCTTTTTGTTGTTTGATTTAGCTTCTTCTTTTTTCATGAATATGTGTTTTCTCTCAGATGTCGAGACTTCTTCTAAGGATGAATCAGTTTTGATTACGACAGTGGAGACTGCAGACAGCAACGAAGTTAAGGTATGCTGTTGTTTCTGCGCAAAGAAGCACGATACTGTTGACAAGGATGGAATTGTGACATCTATATTGCACATATCTCTTCCAAAATTACAGAAAATCAAAAAACTTCAGAACCCCCATGGTTTTATCAGTGTCTTGGAACTTTGTTGCTGTCCACCTTATTGGCTGTACAGGTGCATGTAGAAGTATCGGGAGAGAAGACTCAAACAGTTTTCAATCATGTATTTGAGAAAATGGTAGCTGCAGCTCAGCCAATTCCAGGGTTCCGAAGAGTTAAAGGAGGTACAACATCACAGAAACTGTATAAGCAACTGGGAAGATATTAGTAAAAGGGCGATCCTAAAACTTACTTTGGTACACTTGATTTCTTAATTTGGGCTCTCAATCCATGCATCATAAGTTTAGGAAAATGTATTGGTGTTTTTGTAGCTTAATCTGAGGGAGCAATTTTTCTTTTATTCCTTTTTGTTACTCTATTAGCTAATATGATTTGTGGTTAATATGATATGTTGCTGATGACCAGTAGCTAATTCCTTTGAGTGCTTCTCTAATGCTTTTCCCATTGCTGTTTTCTTTTTTTTTTCTCTTCTGCATCTGCTTATCAACCTTGGAACGCCAGGGAAGACGCCAGATGTAAGTTTTACTTCAGTGTATTTTAGAGAACCCATTATTTTAGCATTAAGGATAAAATAACTTAATCACCAAGTGGTTTAGCGATGGAACCTGTGTTTTTATCCTAAGAGATTGGACTTATCAGCAAAAGATCATGCCATGCACTTTATCTGATACTCTTGGATTCAAAGTTCTTGCAGTGATATTATGCTGACAAGCTCACTTACATTCATTGAGTTGTTCGGTGGCCTGTGCTTAAGTGCCCCTTTCCTTGTATTTGCAGATACCCAGAGATATTTTGTTAGAGATCCTTGGATATTCTAAAGTCTATAGGCAGGTGATAAAGAAATTGATCAATTCTGCTATCGAAGACTATGTTAAACAGGTATTTCATAAGCTCAAGTGTCTCAGTAGATTCTATTTCAGATGGCAACATTGTAAATTCAATAAATAGAATCCTCGTCTAGAAGTTATTGGATAGGGCTTAACACTGGAGCTTGCTTTTAGTGAAACACACTAGATCTAATGCTTTATGAGGATTGATCTGAAGCCAACCTGTTAAGTAAGGTCTTAGTATTGAAGGTCCACGTTCTCTGGAATGTAAATATATAAACAGATCACCCTCTTAGTCAGATTTAGCTACTGGAATTGGAATCATCGTCAACCGCCTTACCTTGATTGTGTAAAACCAGTCGGAATCAATGCGTAAATCATCTGCTGATTTATTCCCGAGGACCTGCACTGTTATTTGTGGCTGGAGTTCAAAATGGTTTAAATTTGATTGTTGATGCTTTCGTAGGAAGATCTAAAGGTTGGCAAAGAGTTGACTGTTGAGCAAAGCTATGAAGATCTTGAAGAAACATTTGAACCAGGTGAAAGTTTCAGCTTTGATGCTATTATAAAGCTTCAAGAAGTGAGTTGAAGAATGTGTCGATCCCTAGGTACTTATCAATGTGATTTGTCTTTCTACCTTGTCTAGTAACAATTAGATTTCTTGTTGAGTAGGAAAGGATAATCTCATTTAAATTGAGGTTATATGGTAATGAAGTTTGAAATTTCATTTATATATAGTTTCTGAAATCTTGTAGTTTCAATGAGATGATTGGTGTGTTCTCCATAAAGAATAAGGTAGCCACATAAATAACCAAAAACAAATAATAAATGATTAGGTTACAGGCAAATCAATCATCTTCTCACAATCCCAAGATTGTGTGACTCCTGCAGCTGCCGAGCTATGTCTTTAACTAATTCTACCCTTTTCATTTCCCTATTATTACAAAACACAAGCTCTCCCTTTGTGTCTCTAATGCTTCTCTACCATTGAAATCTCATTCTCTAAGGTAATCCACTCGTTCTTGCCCTTCCTGTGTGCTCGAAAGAATCACTTTCCATGTTGGGAATTGCTTTCTTCACCATATGGTTCTGCAATGAATGCTGGTGCAGTATCTGTATGCCTCTGCAGATTATTCTGTTGGGTCTCCTGTGACCATCACCAGTCTCAGGCCTGGGAGCTTCCATTTTCAGCACTCTTGAGTATTCTTCCTCCAGCAAGTTAAAATGTAGCTTCTGAAACGTGTACTTTGTCTCAAATTCCCGAAGACGGAGAACCGGTAAGTTTGGTGTCTGTTGGAACTTTGTCACTGGTCTCATCAGCTGTTGAGTTGCCGCTAGTTTCTATATCCTCAAGAATTCCCATGCTAGCGAGAATTTCTTCTCTTGGCTCATCTGGATACTTTACTCTATAATATTCTAACTCCATCTCAAGATCTTGTATTTCCTTTTCCCTATCAGCCAAGATATCGTTTGCTCTCTCAAGTGCATCAACGTCGTGCTCCGCTTGCTCATCCATCATTCTCAGGTACTGTAAAGCTTCCATATGGAGAGCTGCTTTCTCTTCCTGCAACCGTGTGATCATCGCCATTGCTTGATTTGCAGCAATAGATGAGGCATTTCTTTCCTCCTCTAATTCTTTATTCAAATCTCTTAGGCATTTCCTGTCATGCTCTAGTTGTTGCTTTAACAGATCAACAAGACTTTCGCCTTCGATGTCACTGCTAATGCTTACAAAAGATTCCACAGAAGCAGAGTGCTTGAATTCTGGTGATCCATTTGAAGTATTATGAGTCTCTGTTACCTTCAAGGAATCTTTATCGATTTGCTCTAATGAGGATTCTTCGTTGGAGATTTTTGGTGACGTCAAAGGCTCAGTCTCTCCATGATCTCCATGCTCTTCTTTACCGGAGTGTTCTTCTGTGGCAGAACCAGTCTCATTGTTTGATGTCAAAGGTTCAGAGTCTCCATTATTCACATCCTCTTCTTCATTACTAGAATGGGATTTCGCAACCGAATAGCCATTACTTCCATCTTCTTCCTCACTGGATTGTTCTTCAGCAAATGAACCAGATATATTTTTTGGTGTCAAAGGCTCGGAATGTCCATTGACCTCATCTTCTTCTTCATTACTGAAGTATTCTTCTGTAACATTGTTTTCATTAACCTCATTATCTTCCTCACTTGACTGTTCATGTGCCAGAGAAACCGGCATATCATTGGACGTCAAAGGCTTGAAATCTCTTTCAACTCCATTTTCCTCATCACTAGAAGATTCATATGCAACAGAACCAGGCACATCTGTGTGATCAGAGACTTTTTGCTCCATAGCTGCGTCAGATGCTTCTATCTTCACAGCTGAACCGGAAATGTTTTGAGCAAAGTCTGCAGAATCATCATGCGCTTGAATCTGGATTTCCCGAGAGGGACCGTTTTCTCCTGAAGGGCTCAAGAATTCCCCGCCAGAAGGAGACGAGTTGCCACTTGCCTCAGCTTCAGTTTCTACAAGAAACAACGTCAAATTAAGGAACAATATCACATGAACACATAGATTTGGACATAAGTGTTCATGAGGAGTTCACTAAAAAGCCATATAACCATACCATTTTGTGTTTCTACTCCTGCATCATCCTCTTGAGGTAAACCCAGTGAGAACGGACGAGCTTCACTCATAGTTATAAGCTCAGAAAGTACAGCTTCATGCTCCTCTGCTTTAACATGTCGTTGTTGCTGAGTCTTGTCCACAAGATGACGCTCATGCTTGGAAGATTTGACGTTTTTAAATTCTTGTGCATGAATGTTCTTATCGTGGTTGACTTGCAAATCAGGCTGTTTACGATTCGACATCTTCTTGTCTTCAAACGATTTCCGAGATCGAGACTTGTGAGCACGTTTCTCAGATGGCTCAATATTAAAGTCCATCATTTGGAGGAAAGCATCATCATCTGAAAACAGGAACTCAGATTCAGAATCCGAGTGAATCTTCAGCTCTGTGTAACCCACATGAGCCATACCATCGCTGCGGCTTCCAACGTGCACATACTCAGCACCACTTGTTGCCTTATGATCTCTCATCTTCTTCAAACTTCCAGCGCTTCCTCGTCGGGTAAGATGCCTTGGAGCAGGAATGTTGGGTTTACCGGGGGAGTTTCTTCCCCGAGAGCCTAACCGAATCAGTCTCTGTGTATGTTGCCTCGTCCTCCATGGTTTATGGCAACAAGAACATGATCTAGGGTGAGCAAAATGGCTTTTAGAGAGCAGATCATAGCCTAGTTTCCCCAGAAGCAATCTGTTCATGTCTGGATTCGGACCGGTCATTTTGGTGAAGGACAAGAGACAATCATCGCACATTCCTCGACAGTCGGCGAGGTTGTTGTCGTGGTTCTGACATGACATGAAAGATGAAACCTCTGATCTGTGGTTTCTGCAGAGCAAGAATCTCCAATGCAGAGGATGAAGAAGCTTGGAACAGAGGAAACATGGCATCTGCAATCTGCAGTAATGCGCGAACCAGACGAGAAGATAGGAGAGAAGAGCATCGATGAACATGAGGAATATGAGGAACCATTCGCAGGCTGCGTATGTTAGCACAGGCGCGAACCCGTTGATGACCTTGTGATCAAATATAACATTTGATGATGAATCCATCTTTCAGACTGGTGATGGTGAATCCTGAAGAACATTGAAACTCATCATCTCAAAAACAAAATAAGGAGCAAAACTCAGAATCTTTGGTCTGAGATTTGCATTTTGTTGAGCATGGAAGCAAAAACGTCAAGGATCCTAAAAGTGAAAACTTGGCTTCTCCTTAGGGAAAAAAGGAGATTAATTGGTCAAAGAGAGAAGAGAGGGGAAATCTGGTAAAATGAGGACTCTTCCTTGTTCGGTGGTAAAATCAAACAAACTTGTTCAACGATTTGTTTTTGGGTTTGCCTAAATTAGTGCAACTCTTTTTACGTATGATGAAAAGGTCGACCCGGTTTTATTGAATTACCATTAACTTTAGAATCTGAGATGTTTTTTCTTTTTCTTTCAATTTGCTACATACCAATAATTTAGAAAGTTATTAGGGAAATACCAATAATTGATTTCCGCTTGCAAGTTAAGAAAATGAAGAAATATATCCCTAAGGTATTTGAAAACAATTTTCGAAACTGACAAAATTTGGTCGTTTTACTCCTTGTTATTGATAGAACTCTTACCACCAAGTATATGGGAGACAATTAGACCTCTGCTAAAGGCTTGGTTGAAAAGAAGTCTAGTCTGAATCTCTGGCACAAACGAGAGAACATAGCCATCAATGCGATCAGAGAAAACAAGACCAAACCCATCAACTAGAGCCCTAGTTGTTGACTTAAAGGCTTGCAAGCTTGTGCAATCTGCAGTGAAAAAGGATACACAAATGTATTTAGATGTTACATCAAGACATGATACAACAAAGATATCTCAAGACCAGACGATCGTCACAAGGAACGAGATGACTTACAAGTATCACTCCCCATCCGGGTTAGATGAATGCGAGCATGCAGAGGAAGATGTTGTTGAATGTTACAAGATGAGCAGTTGCGATGACAATGAGTTACAAGACGAGCAGTTGCGATGACAATGATACTTTCCAGAAGAGCGAGAAAAACAACAACCTTGATTGATGATTGTCCTATACACACCATGTGAGTTCGTCCCGCGTAGATATTTTTTAATGTTTTTTTAAGTTTTGGTTTAGATATTTAATAATTTTTAATAAATATATATAAAATAAAATCAGTTTTATAGCCAAAAGAATTCAAATATATATATTTTCAATTTTCATAACCAAATTTCTAAAAATCTCATATAAAATAGTTACAAAATTTATGTTTAAAAAAAATTCAAAAATCATTTTTTATAAGTAAATAGCCTAAAGAAAAATTATTGCCCAAAAGCCCCGAAAAATATTCATTGTTTGAAACCTTTGAGTTTATAATTTTTGAAAAACCATTTTTTTAATAGATTTATTAGTTTAAATGGTCTAAAAAAATGTAACGGTTGATCAAAATCTCGTGTTCAAATTTTGTGCAGAAAATCATTTTTATGAAGAATGATGGATATGAACTTTATAGAGGATCATTTGCATTTTTTCCCCCAAGAGATTAAGTTCTTGGAAACATTCACATAGGATATTGAACCTATAAAGAGGAAACTCCAAACGAGTTCGAACAACAATGATATGAATGATAAATTAAAATGTTGACTTTAAACACAAAGTTAAGATTATATAACTCAAAACGTTGGAGCATAGATTCAATCTTGTTCGTATTTTAGTTGTAAAAAAATAGTAATTGAGATTAAGTAAAAATGATCTTACGTACTTTTCGCGCTCTTCCTTCATCGAACATGATCTCACTACTTATAACATATCAGACAAGATACAAATTTGTTTTAACAAATCATTCATGCGGTTTAGTTGTTGCAAGTAGACCAATTTCAGTTCTTTACTTGATTTAGTTATAGTGTTTCAATTTATTTTTGTAGCTACAACATTTACCAAAACGGTCGTTAAACAGAACATGAAGAGCACTCCAATTTACGATCTTTATCAGTGTACATTGATGTATATGATCATCAATCATGGTGAAGATTTGATTCGTTCAAGTCATCATAGATTCTCCCCTCGGAGTACTTCACTCCTCTACCTCTTTCTGCTTCATGTAGTGCACAAACTAATTTTTATGGAAAAAAATGAGAACTGGATCGGAGGCAAGCTAGAGAAGACAAGATCGAACAACAATGAACAAACAAGCAACCTTAGCTATTATATATATTGTCTGGTTAAATAAGGAGTCAATAAATCCTTCAAGAAAGCTTCATCTTCACCACCATATGTGTGCCGGTTTTATAGGCTCCCATGTCTCTTCGTTAACTATATCCTCCAACATCTCAAAAGCCATTTAAACATATTCGAAAAAAAATCAAAATAAAACTATAAAACAGTTGTAGGATGCATATGTTACTTATATGTTAATTGAAATATTGTTGTACCCTGTAAAAAAAAACATTCCTACCTTCAAAATCTTTGTAGGCTTCAAGAAAGTTGAGCAAAGCTAGGATGTTTTTCTCGTAATAGTCTAGATAGAAACTCTAAAAATCATGTGCATCACTAGGCCGCAATTTTCCATTCCAAATTGTATCACCACCATTCTAAACAAGTCAAAAGAAAGATGCAAGGATTTATTATAATAGGCAAACTGAAACAAAACAAACCTCCTAAGAAAAAGTAATAACCAGATGAAAATGAAAATAAAGAAGATGATATATGCATACCGCATCAATCCAAAACCTAAGGGAAAGCCTAAACTGGCGAACACTAGGTGTAACTACGAATAGGCATGACCAAAATCAAACTGTAACCGTATTTCGGACCGTAACCGGACCGTTTTCAAACTGTAACCGTATAAAACGGTTAAAAACTGTAACCGTTAACCGTAAAAATATATTAGTTACGGTTAATAGAATTACTAACTGTAACCGTTAATTAACCGTAACCGTATCAAAACCGTCGGTTAACCGCAACGTTAAAACCTTAATTTTTTTAACCGCAACCGTTTTTAAAATAAAATAAAAATATTAATTATTTATTATGTATAAGTATAATTAATATAACATAGAAATATGATGTATAATCAAATAATAACTAATCCAAAATTATTCAAAACTAATAAAATTATATTAATTAATAGTGAACATGCTAAAAACTGTGATTTAAATCGTTCAATGCCCCACTAAATCCACTCCATCCACGATCACTAGGCACTACCTTTCTTTTTTTATTAATCAAATCATTCTTAATTTACATAATAATAGAATTCATGGTTATTTAGCTAATTCACTACATAAAAGTTTGAATCATAATTTCATACTATAAATTTTAGATTTATATTAGTTGATATCATCGTCAAAATTTTGGTCGATATATCATTATATAAAACTTTTTTGACAGAAATTAAATTAATTTATGGATATATCATTGATGTTAATCGTATCATAGTCATCTAATAATCATAACCATATCTAACCGTAACCGTAATAACCGGAACCGCATTAACCATAACCGTTTTAACCGTATATTAAATGATTAAAGTTAACATAAATTTGTAACCGTAATAACCGTAATCGTGGTCATGCCTAACTACGAAGGGATCAACCCTTATTGTCTCCTCAAGCGCACCACACACACCTGATACAAGCATCCATGCACGTATAGGTTTGTTTTATCTCAAAATTATATATATATATATATATATATATTTAGCAAAAAAAAAAAAGATTATATATATATAAATATATTAAGCTATCACGATGATGATGATATTTGTTTCACATAGGTAAGAAATCCGAGGATGGGTGGGATGTAACTTATGAGCCACACGAAGAATCGAAGAAACCTCCTGAAGAGCTGATGGCACCATCTCACTGTTGGGAAGATTATTAGCCTCATCAGCTGCCATCTTTAAATGGGATACCCTCACCAGATGTTTATTTGATCATATTTTATATAGTGAAGAAAACTGAAATCAGACAAGTAATATCGGTGGAATACTATCCATGCATCTTTAATTCATCACCAGATGGTTAGAATGAATATGAAGAAAACTGGAGATCTTATATATATTTATTGGATCTTACTAATTACTTATAGGGGGTGTTGAACTCAACATTTGGAGTGATTTGATTTTTAATAAGATTTTAGATGATTTTGATGATTTAGAGTGAATTAGGTAATTTGTTATGATTTAATTTAAAATTATTTGCAATCCCACATAAAAAAACATGAGATTTGAATCTTTGTATTTTTAACTAAGAAACTCCTCTAAAATATTTTGAAATCATTAAGGGGGTGTATTCAATCTATTTGAAGTGATTTTAATTAAAATTACAAATCATATGTTATTCAAATATGAATTTTGAAAAGTCTTTTAAAATCTCATGTTACTAGAATTCAACCCGCGCTAGCAATATAGCGCGGGATAAATTTTTCTTAAAAACTGTTTTGAAATTTAAGAAAAAAATAAATTTATTTGAATTATATAATATGTCTAACTAATTAATGATTATATATAGAAATATCAACCCTTACGTTCGCTCCTTAGTCGCAGAGCTCTCACCCTGCGCCCGCCAGGTATTCGAAACTCGGGTTATAAGAATGCTGAGAAACCAAGAGAAACAATCTCTTTTTTTTGTTAACCTCGAATGTCATGTTCAATAGTTCAAAATAAGTACGGACACGTTCTAAGTTCTCTTGCACGGTTTCACCATCGATATATGGAATAGCTGCCATGTTAAAGTACAGACAAATGAAGCCAGTTAGTTGATGCTATTGGAAATGATTAAAAACGGTGAAGTCGGCACCTAAACGCAACTGAGCTTCACATGTTCCAATTATTCAATAGTGTTTCGACATATTTAATTTGTTGAACTCCGAAAAGGTTGATTTGATCTCATGTCAGCCAACCAAAGCCTAGGAAAAAATCGTAATAAGAGTCTGTCACGGTTTTAGAAGATGGTAAATATATTCAATCTAAAGTTTCCTGCCTAACACTGCAAATTATGCATAAGATTAGACCTCTCATAACCTAACCATAGTTATCCTTCTGATATTTGCAATGGGTTGTGAACGCTATCGGGCTATAATTAGTTTTATTTTGGGCCTTCAAATAAAAGAGGATTTAGCCCAAATCAAAAAAAAAAATTCAGAAACCAAGTCTTTTGTCCCACATCGGTAGTTCTTCTCATATTGTGCTTGTTTATATATAGCATAATGACAACTCTTCACCGTCGAGCTAAGTAACGAGAGCTTGTGACCCAAGTGGGGACAATAAGATGGTGGGACACTGGTTCGGGTCCACGGGTCGGATTTGGTTTGGCATGTTTCTGAGCCGCCCAGTCCAAGCTGAGAGTAGTCTGTGTGGTTTGAGCGAAGGCTTGAGTCAGGCGGGTTCTAAAGTCGGAGGGTAATGCGTGAGGCTGGTTTCACAGAGCAGCGACTACTTCCCGCTCTCAGCAGTGGACGGATCACGGTTCGGCGCCTACCAGATTCACTATGGTCTGCCGGTTCGTTCTCGGTTGGACCATCATTTTTTTGTTCTTTTTTTTGGTGCGTGGATAAAAAAAAACAAGAATATTTCGGCTAAATCATTTTTTTCCCTTAAGAAATGCAGTTTTGTTTTTATGCCCACTCTTTTTATTCTCAATAATTAAACAATAGAGAACAAACAAGTTTCAACACTGGCAGCAATTATATATTTCAGGCTACATACAAACTGGTTTCAAGATTGTTTTGGAAAGTAAAATTTTGGATTTTTTCATCATTGTATGATTTATTTGTTTTCTCATATCTCAAATCAAATAACGCAATTTCGCTTTCACACAGGAAAGTATCTCTTTATTGTGCCTTGTGGTTTTTAGCCATCTCGTCCACGTCCAATTCTACTGCCAGGATTGGAGAATCTTGTCCCATTGCAGTGTGACTGATTCAAATCATTTTAGGAGTAAGCTCAATTTAATGTCTGGTTAAGAGACAAGAAAAATCTGTTTTTACCTGTTTCGAACGGATCATGATCGACTGCTGTTCTCAGACAATATATAGCTCTTCCAACAAAATCCATGTCTTGCAAATCCTATTAGGAGAAAACCCTTAGACCTAAAACATAGTTCCATCAATGCGACACGATAAGTAATCCATATAACACTTCCTCATTGAGTGAGCAAAAAAGCTTTTCCGCCTTCTCCACTTGTGCTTCATGTCCTTCAACTCTTCCTCCGTTTCTTGTAGCCGTGTCTCATCACTAGTCTTTTCCTGACACTTGATCAAGTTTCTTCACCAACCAATTCAACGTAAATCCAGCATATGTCGTGATGCATATGCTGAAGAGATTACCAAAACTAAGATAGAGTTTGAAGCTGAAATACGTTTTTGTGTATTAAGATTGCTTGAAGTTTCATTACAATGGAGTTTTGATATTTATACTCAAAATAGAAAGGGCACACTCTAAAACCCTAGTGCCACATGTCATTCTCTCATGTCTTCATCAGTCATCATCAAGACATTAAATCGATTGTGAGTTTGGACCACTTCTGCTGTGTGAGTTGTCTTGGGAATTTGCTTTGTCCTTTCCTCTGCTTTAACTCTGGTTTTGTTTTGTTGCAGAGGAGTAGGTAACCGTTGTGAGGGAATGGGCTCGCAGCTGGACTTCAATATTTGACAACTTGTGTTCTTGAGACACAGCGTTATTATATGCTTCACACAGATCATCCTTAGACAGCTCTTGAGGCGACTGGCACAATTGTCTCAACCAGACCAAGTAACAAACTCATGTAACTTGTCTTAAAATTTGGGACTTGAGATGGAATCTCTGGGTGTTCGATATACTAGAGCTGAAAAGTGTGACAAGTAAAATGGAGAGAGAAATAAATTGAACTGGAAAAAAATGAGTTTGAACAGAGCAATAGGTCGGGTTACTCACTAAAACAAAACAGTCATCATTGACACGAATTACGTAGACAGGAAGTTCAAGCTTCGACCTCAAAGTGACCCGATCCTTTCCCACCTCACCCTCTTCCAAAAGCTATGAACCGCAAAGCAAGAATAGGTAAAACATGCAATAAATTAATGGAGTTGAGAAAAGAATTAGCTAAAGGTTCAAGATACCTCTTTTTTAACCTCATGACACCTCATTTAAAGGTAACATAATAAGAAATGACATATCAAGCAGCAATACTTTTTACAACTATTCAAAGAAAGAAAATTTAAAAGAGGTGAAGAGACCAAAAACGCTGGTTTACCAGAGAGCGGTTTGTTGTTTCGAAGATGAGGAAGGGAAATGAGCGGTGGAACGATAAAAATCTTCAAAAGTTGAAAAATTCGTTGCCGGAAAATATCTTATTCACCGGGAAAAAGCAGATAAGAAGATAGGTTGAGGCGGAGCAGTGTATTTTTTCCCTCCTTTCTTCTACACAAATAATCAAAGAAAAAACTATTCTGATCTCATCATATCCCTCACAAGCGTTCAAAGAAGAACGATACATGATTCTGATTTCAAGAAGTTCATATATATAGTTGGTTCTCAATTCTCATTCATATTCATCTAAAAAGCCTCAGCCATCTTCAAAAATTCCAATGAAACAAAAAGAATCAAGTCACTACAAGAGGCAGAAGATGCCGTTTACTCTCTGTGTATTTGACAGGCGAGTCCGACAATAAACGGTTCACGATTCCGGTGATGATAAGATCATCGGCTACAAAGCAGACGACTAAGAACAAAAAAAAAAAAAACAAGGAATTTTTTATATGAATTATGATGATTCCACATAATTGATTATATAAGAAGCTAATTTTAACAACAATAATAATAATAATAATGCGTTAAGAGTTTAAATAGCTTAGGTTGAAGATGCCAAAAAATGAAGAAAAAAAAAACTCAAAAATAAGATAATAACCGATGTCCATATAATCGGTATCCATGGGCTGATCACGGCTTCTAGTGGGTCGTGCAAGGGCTGAGTTTTTTTACGCACATTAACATCCTTAGAGAAGACCCCACTATTGAAATTAAACTTGATTTTGGGTTAAATTTGATTTTTGGTTAAACTTAATTTTGGGTCCATGATAAAATTATTCTTGTTTTGACCAAACCCAAAATCAAGCCCAAGTTTTAGAATTCTCTAGAAACATCATAAAATCTCATCACCTCCTTTAAGTGTTCTAGAGAATTCTATTAGACAATTATCTAGATATTTATGGTAGAAAAATCTAGAGAGTAGAAGAATGTTTGTAAGATATTTTGTAGTCTTGGAACCTATAAATAGCTCACTCTCCTCCCATTTGTAATTAACTTGAACAAGTGAATAAAAAGCAAGTTCAAAGAAAGAGTGTTCTTCATAAGTTCTTTAATTTTCTCTAAAAGTCTTTCAAGTATTCTCTAAGTGTTCTTCCATATTCTTCCTTATACTTAGAAGGTTTATTCTCTTGGTTTCTTTCGGGTTTCTCGGGTATTACGGTTTTGGGCTAGTACTAAGTACTATAGGTGGTTTCTCTACACCCACGCCAACGAAGTGCGTTTTCAACAGCTCTTATCTGCAAAATTAACAGTGCATATTATATAGTTGTTCTTTACACTCAAATTATAACAAAAAAAAAAAAGAGTCTATCTCTGGAATAACCTCAGGAGATCTCTCACTATAAGGATCGTTGGGAATAATGTTGTATGGCCTAAAGATTTGCGCCAGTCGTTTCACTTCATTGTGAGCTTCCAAAATCTACAGCCACAAAAACCAGAAACAAGTGTGAGCAGATATTTTGATAAATCTATTAACTCGCTCGCGACATTCAGTTTTGCAAAAAAAAAAAATTATCTACTATAATCAGCTTCACCTGAGGAGGCAATTGCACATCTTTCGAAAGAAGCTCCAAGACTTTGTAGAGAGAAAGAGCAGATGGGCATGCACTTGTGAGAAGTAGAACCCTAAAGACAAATAGAAGGATGTAATGTTTAAATACATAAAGAAAGATATACATAAAAGCAGAGAAAAATCATAAATCGGAACAAACAATATATATTTCCATTAATAAGCACAAACCTGTCAGATCTGACTCTGAAACTTGTGGAAGCTTGGACGCCGTCTCTAGGGGTAGGCCAGAGAGGCATTGGACTTGGGCCCTCTCCTAATTTCAAAAAAAAAAAAAACAATCCTTATGACTCTTATCTTGTAAGAGAATATAATGAATGGATTCGAAAAATACGAATAGGTAGATGGTAAATTTGTACACATGTTACTTATATATGTTAATTGAATACTGTAAAAATTGCAATACCTATAAAATCTTTGTTGGCTTCAAGAAAGTTGAACAATTCTAGGATGTTTTTCTCGTAATAGTCTAGATAGAAACTCTGCAAAGCACGAGCATCACTAGGCCCCAATTTTCCATTCCAAATTGTATCTCCACCATTCTACACAAGCCAAAGAAAGATGATGCAATGATCTATTATTATAGATCCAAACTCTTGAAAAAAGAGATGATGATATATCCATACCGCATCAATCCAAAACCAAAGGGAAAGCCTAAACGGGTGAACACCAAGTGTACGTGCGAAGGGGTCAACCCTTATTGTCTCCTCAAGCGCACCACACACACCTGATAGAAGCATATCCATGCACGTATAGGTTTGTTTTTATCTCAAGATTATAGATATAGATATTAAATTATCACAATCATGCATGATGTTATTTGTTTTCAACTCACATAGGTAAGCAATCCGAGGATGGGTGGGATGTACGTCATGAGCCACACGAAGAATCGAAGTAACCTCCTGAAGAGCTGATGGCACCACCTCACTGTCGGGAAGATTATTAGCCTCATCAGCTCCCATCTTTAAATCCTCACGAGATGCTTTGATCCTATTATATATATATATATAGTGAAGAAAACAAGAATCAGACAAGTAATTATATCGGTGAAATCACAGTATCCATGCATCTTTAAATCCTCACCAGATGGTTAGAATGAATATGAAGAAAACTGGAGATCTTAGACCATCTCCAACCATTAGAACCCTTAATGGGGTTGTAAGAATATTTATATTAATAAATTTGATAATCTATGTTTTAAAGAACTCTATGATTTTGTGCTTCTCCAATGGTAGAACCCCAATTGGAGTTCTAAAAAAAAAAAAAAATTGAGAAGTTAAGTGGAAGCCATGGATACAAGTGAGTCTCACATAGTTTTTCCCACGATACAATACTATGGTGTTGTGAGGTTTGACATCAATCACAATGCCCTTGCTCAGCCGAGCAAGCTCTTTTGCATATTCATGAATCTGCCCAGGTTGTTGCAGGGCTTGCAAATAACTCATAGGCACACTTTTGTTTTCAGGGACATTGTTGAAAGAAAACCTCACCACATTATCATCTGTTCAATAGAAGCTGATTCATATGGAACTTCTACAAAAAAGTCTCTGCTTTGCATCAACGGAGTAATTAAGTAACTGAAGGTGAAGCAGAAAGAGTCTAGAGGTCCAGCAAAAACCCGAGAAGGCGAGAACACGTCTATAAGAACACAGAGAAGAAAAAGCAAAAAACTTTCCACTTTCTACAGTGAAGAAGCCACATAGAAGAAGCAAAGTTGCAGACAAATTATGTGTGTTCTTATAAGAACATAAAGAAGGAAAGCAAAACACTTTCCACTTTCGACACTGAAGAAACCACATAAAAACTACAAAATTGCAGACAAACTGATGTGTGTTCTTATAAGAAAACATATAAGGAAAGCAAAACACTTTCCACTTTATACACTGAAGAAACCACATAGACAAATTGATTTGTGTTCTTATAAGAACACACAGAAGGAAAGGAAAACAATTTCAATTTTCACAACAAACAGTAGATTGAAGAACAACATAGAAGCCACAACATTGCACACAGATTGATGTGTGTTCTTAAAACATGACCTATAAGAAGACACAGAAGAAAAGCAAAAACACGTTCAAGTTTCTACAACAAAAAAAAATACAAAAATTGCAGACAAAATGATGATGAGAAGTTAATCAATAACCTGATTTAAACAGAAACAAGACTCTGTAAATCATTTGAAACAACAAAAAAGGGGGAAAACGTGAATACCATATGGGATTTCTGAGAAATCGATTAGCGATTCATTTGGCATAACCTAAACCTGCTCTCTCGCCTTTCCTCTCAAATCTTGATCTCTCCTCCTTCCTCTCTCAATTTGCTGAAACCTCTCTGATCTACCGATTCCCACATGCAAAGCTCCCAAATCGCTTTGATTTGGCCTTCGGCTAAACAAACAAGAAGGAGAGAGGAAGTCTGAGGAGAGAGAAAAAAAGTTTTTGACCAAAACCAATACCACAATGGCACGTGGCTTTTAGAACCCGACTCTAAAAGTTCTTCCCACAGGACCGGTTCTGAAGTTTTATTTCATTTATGATTTATTTTTAATCCTAAAAATCTCTAAGAACTCCTCTTAAACCCCTTGTTGGAGATGCTCTTAGGTTCCCTTAGTTATGGGAAGTAGTAATTATTCCCTTAGTAATATAAGAGAAAACCCAGAAACAAAAAATTAGACCATTGATTTTTAAATAAATCCTTATCAAAATCAAATTGAAATCAAACAGAAATTTCTAAATCCTATATAGATTTACAAATAAACTTAAAACACACAAACGACATGATAACGCGATTTTACAAAATTAAGAAAGAAAGATGGGAAAAGAGATTTACCAATTCAAGTTGAAATCAAGCACACCCGAGTAAAATCGACAAGATCCAATTCTGAAAATTCGATGATCAACGATCCTAAAACTAAAAGAAAGAAAAACAAATTTGAAAGATCTATACCCTAAAATACGACTTTACTAATAACTGCATGCATACACATGTCAAATATTATTTTACCCCCTCTATATATATATATGCCGACGACTACAAAAAAAAAAAAAAGGAAAACGAAAATGACTAAAATACCCCCATAAAACCTAATAGTCCGAGGAAACAATGAGGTGTCCCATGGAAAAATCATCAAAATCATCAAAATCAAAATCAAAATCTGGTCGGCGATCCCTTCTTTGCCCTTCTCCTTTCTCCAGATTTTCCTCTTCAACCCTTTCTTCTTCCTTACCCGCCAAATCCCCCTGCCTCTTTGAAACTGCCAAATCCCTCTCCGCTTCGATTCGCTTTCGTGTTTTGCAGATTCTGTGAGTTTCGATTCTCGATCTCTTTTGAATCCTTGTTGTTTGCGATGTAATCCTTTTGTTTGTTTCCTGTCGAATTTGTGAGGAATCTCTTTTTTATCCGTGTTTGTGTGATCAATTTGTCAAATTTTGAATTGGGTTTTGGTTGCTTTTTCTACCGAGAACGACAAAGTTAATTGTGTACATCTTGTTATGGCACATCTAACAAAGAGATCATAGGAAGTTTAATCTGCGATAGATGCCTCCAAGTTACTTACTTTACTTTTGTGCTATACTTTGGGCTTATGGTTATAGCTCCCTTGTTTGTTCTTGTTTTATATATGGAACCTGCTCTTGCTTCAACTTTCTTCTTGTTATTATAAGTTTTGTATCCGGGGAGGGAACTATTTGTTGGCAATCTCTTATTTTGTTGTTCATACATTGTTTTCTTGTTTGCAGGTCTGTAAAAGACAGTTAGACTTCAATTAGAAACTGGAGCAATATTTTGTTGTTGCTGTGATGAAATGGCAGATCACGAGCTGGTGATGGCCGGGAACCACAATATCTCGTTTAGACAGCAACATTTTATGGAAGCTCGGCAGAACAGTGAACTCTTTCCTACCCATGACTACAGTTTTGCTTTGGAACCGCTACACGAGACCAACCTGCAGATAGGTGTTTCCCGCCAGCAGAATGAGGTTTGGAACCACAACCAGGAACGCGCACTGGCTCTTATAAACTCAAGGACTCATAGTGAAGAAATTCATGAAGAACAATGTATGGAAGGAAAAGATGAGGTTGATTCTCAGGATAACCAAAACGAAAGCTATGACCATGCTTTTGACCTCTCATTTCCTGATAATGATGACTCTGAAACTTCAGAGAATGATAAACTCGCTCTAGTAATTTCTCAGGATCTCAATGATAACTTACAGCTGGGGGTGGGTCATTGCATGAATAGGGATCCCTTACCTGCCCTGGACATAAGCCTTTCTCAGCACCTAGAGTTGGCTCCTCCTATTGTTCAGTGCCGGTCTCTGGTTACAGCTCCTGATCACAACTTGTTCGTTGGTATGGAATTTTCAGATGTCTTTGCTTGTAGGAGAGCATTGAGAGATGCAGCAATTGCCTTACGCTTTGAGATGCAGACTGTTAAATCTGACAAAACTCGCTTCACTGCAAAGTGCACTAGTGAGGGTTGCCCTTGGAGGATTCACTGTGCCAAGCTTCCTGGTTTACCAACCTTTACAATAAGGACTATTCACGGTAGTCACACATGCGGTGGTATTTTACACCTTGGTCACCATCAAGCTTCGGTTCAATGGGTTGCTGAGGCTGTGAAAGAAAGGCTGAGAGAAAATCCTCATTGCAAACCTAAGGAGATACTGGAGGAAATTCATCAAGTTCATGGAATTACACTATCTTACAAGCAAGCATGGAGGGGGAAGGAGCGTATAATGGCTGCTGTTCGCGGGTCATTCGAAGAAGATTATCGCCTTCTTCCTCGATATTGTGATGAAATTAAAAGAACAAACCCTGGGAGCATCGCAGTGGTTCATGGAAGCCCGGTTGATGGGAGCTTTCAACAGTTATTTATTTCATTCCAGGCATCGATCTGTGGTTTTCTTAACGCTTGTCGGCCTCTCATTGCATTGGACAAAATTGTTTTGAAGAGCAAATATCTAGGGACACTGCTGCTTGCCACCGGGTTTGATGGAGATGGGGCAATATTTCCTTTGGCTTTCGCGATTATTGCTGAGGAAAATGATAGTAACTGGCAGTGGTTCCTCTCAGAGTTGCGTCAGCTGCTTGAAGTCAACTCCGAAAACATGCCAAAGCTGACAATTTTATCTAATAGAGAGACACCCATTGTTGATGGAGTAGATGCTAATTTTCCAACAGCGTTTCATGGCTTCTGTATCCATTATCTCACAGAATGCTTCCGTAGTAAGTTCAACAACTCTGATCTTGTGAACCTTTTTTGGGAAGCAGCAAAATGTCCCACCGAGTTCGAGTTTCATGAAAAATTTACCGAGATCTTACAGAAATCCCCGGAGGTATCCATGTGGATCCGTAACTACCCTCCCGATTTGTGGACCACATACAGCTTTCAAGGAACAAGGTTTGGGCATCTTACTGCAAATGTTATTGAGTCACTGAACGGTTGGATTCAAGATGCCTCAGCTCTTCCTATAATCCAAATGATGGAGTGTATCCGTCGCCAACTGATGACTTTGTTCAATGAACGCCGTGAAACAAGCATGCAGTGGTCTGGCATGCTAGTTCCATCTGCTGAGAGACAAGTCCTTGAGGCTATCGAACAATCCCGTGCGTACCAAGTTCACAAAGTAAGCGAATCACAATTCCAGGTCATGACCAGTGAAGCAGAATTGATAGTGGATATTAGACTCCCTTCCTGTGAGTGCCCCTGTGAGTGCCGTGGATGGCAGTTATACGGTTTGCCTTGTAGCCACGCAGTTGCAGCACTCCTCTCTTGCAGACAGAACGTTTACGGGTTCACAGAGAGTTACTTCACCGTGGAAAATTACCGGCGAACTTACGAAGAAACCATACATCCAGTTCCAGACAAAACAATGTGGAGAAAAACAGAACCTGACATAGAAAGTGGTGAGGATGGTGATGAGTTTGTGATAAGACCACCGAAGTTGTTAAGACAACAGCCACGGCCGAGGAAGAGGAGAAGTCAAGGAGAGGACCGTGGACGTCAAAAGCGGGTGGTTCGATGTAGCCGGTGTAATCAGGCTGGCCATTTCAGAACAACTTGCACAGCTCCTGAATAAAAAATAAAAAGCCTATGATAGACTTTTTGCTTCTTTTATGATCTGATTCTTTTTTTATTATTATTAATTTAGTAGGTTTAGAACATTCTTTGCAAAGCCTCTCTCTTTATTAACTCATGTTCCCAATATGTTAGATTTTCAGATACACAATGACTGTGAGAATCAACTAAACGTGTTAAGTCAACTTATATATCTTCTTCTTATGTTATAGCCTTGAGTCAAAGATTTTATAAACCCTTGCAAAAACATAATAATGGAGATTGAGATGATTCTGTGTAAACAAAACAAAATGGTCAAATCACAAAAAGCAAACCGGAGTAATAGGGGCTCAAAGCTATTTTAGTACAGTAGAGTACACGTGGAGAAAGCAGATACATTGTCTCGCAACAGAAAACAAACTCAACAATCTTAAAGTTTTACCAATCTTAATCTCATATGGCTTCTCTTGATGATCCCCAAATCAACCCTTTTCATATGCTAAACAGACCAATGTGTGTTCCAGAGTTGAACAGCAACAACAACACAACGACTTTCACACAGATTTTGGTAATCTCATCCATTGGCTTGCTCTTAGCCGTTGCCCTGCATTACCGTCTCAGGAAGCTACGTCACTCCAAGATCATCCCTCGTCTCAGACTGTCTCACAAACACAAAGGCCATGAGAAACTCGAGAGATTCTCTCACTACGTCGGTAAACTCAATCTGCATTTATCCTTCCTCTTTGTGAAATCTCCGTGATCATAGATTTTGATGCTTTATAAGGAAATGTTGTTTGTGTCCTCTCTCTTTCTGCAGTTCGGCAGATGGGATTCAAGGACAGGAGAGAATGTCCGCATCTCTGCAAATTAGCCAATGAGTACATTAGGAAATCAGATTGCTGCGAGGAAGACATTTACAGCTTCTTCTCTGAAGAGCCTGATGCTGATTCTCTCTTCATTAAGCTCGTCGAGGAGTTCGAGAGATGTATTCTCAGTTACTTTGCTTACCACTGGAGCCATGCGGATCTCATGATCAGTCAGGTTTCTTTCTCCAGGAAAACTTTCATAATCCTTTCTTTGTTAACAACATAAAATTAATATAGATCAAAAGCATTTCATGGATTTGTTTCAGATACTCAGCGCCGATGTTGAGCCCAAGAAGAAACTCAAGCACATTGTCATGGCGGCTACGAGGTGAGTCTACCAACATAAAGCAATCCGGATCATGTTTTCTTTCAGTGATTTTTTCCCAAACGATTGTTCCTTGGTTGGTATCTAGGGAACAGAGGTTTGAGAGGGTGACTAAAAACCTGAAAGTGGCAAGGGTCTTCAACACATTGGTAGAGGAAATGAAAGCAATGGGGATCGCATCCGTTGATGACTCAGAGTGTACAGAAGTTATGGCTCCAGTTGCACATAAAGACCGAAGCCCGGTTTTACTCCTTATGGGTGGTGGTATGGGTGCAGGCAAGAGCACTGTGCTAAAAGACATTCTCAAAGAGTAAACAAGATTCAATAAGTTCACATAGATATTTATCTGACATTGTTCGGTGTGTCTTACGCATTTACCTTTACATGCTTGTGTGCTTTGGATCAGACCATTTTGGGCTGGAGCAGATGCTGTGGTAATCGAAGCCGATGCTTTCAAAGAATCTGATGTCATATACAGAGCTCTAAGCTCCAGAGGCCATGTTGATATGATCAAGACTGCTGAGTTCGTAAGGTTCTTTGTTTCCTTATAAGTGCAACAAAAATCCTTTTATAGAAGAACCTCAAATCAAGTTTAAGTAATTCTTCCAGATATGGAAATATACATAAGAACCCAAAAAAAGAAGAACCTTTGATATTTCAATACCCACAGAATGTTGTGAAACTCTTGACGGTGAAATGGAATTAAAACAGGTTCACCAATCATCAACAGATGCAGCATCATCTCTGCTCGTTACAGCTCTCAACGAAGGGAGAGACGTGATAATGGATGGAACACTCTCTTGGGTACCATTTGTGGTTCAGACCATAACTATGGCAAGGAATGTGCATCGACATCGTTACAGAATGGGAGCTGGCTACAAGGTTGGTGAAAATGGAGATGTCATAGAGAACTATTGGGAACGCATAGGCGAAAGACAACAGCTGCAAGAGGATGGAAGGGAGAGAAAGCCATACAGGATAGAGTTAGTTGGAGTTGTGTGCGATGCATATTTAGCAGTGATTCGAGGCATTAGGTGAGAGCCTCCCAAGTGATTTTTGGAATATATAGCTTTTACACAATTGTGTGTTTTGTTTTCTTACCTTATATATATGCAGGAGAGCAATAATGTGTAGAAGAGCGGTTAGGGTGAGATCTCAGCTAAGATCTCACAAGAGGTTTGCGGATGCATTTCTTACCTATTGCAACTTAGTTGACAATGCCAGGCTTTACTGCACCAATGCTCTTGAAGGTTCTCCAAAGGTTAGACCTGAGTTTTCTATTCTTCCTCCTTTGGATGCAATAAGAAAAAACTAAAGAAATGAAAGTGAGAATCCATGGTGAACAATGTGGTTTTATGCAGCTGATAGGATGGAAAGAAAAGGAAAAGACATTGCTAGTGGATCCAGAGGAGATAGACTGTTTGAAGAATGTAGGAAGTTTAAACGAGAATGCGGATTCCATTTATGAGCTATACAATAGACCAAACCCTGCTTGTGAAGCTGGATCAATATGGAAAGACATTGTTCTTTCTCCTTCCAGGTTCAATATTCAACAGGAGCTCAAATACTCAATTCAGAAAGTTGAAAGATTCAAACAGTATCTCCAAGAAACACCAAGGTGAGAGAGAAGGGCAGAAGTTTTCTTAGCTTTACTTCCTGGTATGTCACAATTCATTTATGTAACACTCCTAAAACCGATCAAACAAAAGTGAATCACTCTAAACAAAGAAAGAATGGGCAATGCCTGACTTGGTAATACTTATGTCAGAAAACTTAAAAGCAGAAACCAAAGAGAAATGCACAAGCAATACCAAGCTAATGGCAAAAAACATTGAGTGTAAGAGATGTTTTAAGGTACCAACCAAAACGTATGAATCTCTTTACCATGCTTGTTGTTCTTAAGAGAGAGACCAGTTCCTTCAAAGCACATATGAAGAAGACACCACAATATCATCATATCTGCATTCTCTCATAAGCAATGAAACAACCACATTAAGTGCAGCAAAACAAGAAAGAAACTGAATCTCCTTAAACACATTCATATAGAATCATTCAAGAAGGCAGACCTAACAGAAGCATATCTCTGCAAAACCTTGTGAATGCATAAAACTTATGACAGTTTTTGGAGAAGTAAAGAACGAAGAAACCATCACATTTAGCTATTGATTAAAGCTTTAATTTCAAACAAAGCAAATATTACAAGAAAAAGGGTTTCAAGAAGAAACCAGAAAACAAAGAAGAAGAAGAACAAATAAAAACTTTGGAAAGCAAGCCCCTTCAAGGATGATTCAATTATACAAGACTACCCTAGAGAAGCTAACCACCACCATGTATTCAATCTTCCCCCACTATCCTAAACCCATCTTCTTCACTTCTTCACCTTCCTCGTCGAAGCCCTTTTCGCCGGAGATTTCACTGTCTTTGCCTTGACGCTCTTTGCCGGAGACTTCTTTGTAGCAGCCGCCGCTTTCTTAGCAGGAGCGGCCTTCTTCCCTGGAGATGTTCTAGTCGAAGTCCTAGATGCTTTAGCTGGTCTCTCCTTAGCCTTTGGCTTTGCAGCAACAGCTTTAGTCTTGGATACAGCAGCGACGGTCTTCGATTTAGGTTTAGCAGTGACTTTAGCCTTACGAGCAACAGTTGTTGTTGCCTTAGCCTTAGGCTTAGCCGCAGCAGTTGCAGCCGGTTTCTTAGACCCTTTGGCTGCTGCTTTGGCTTTAGCAGGAGCCGAAGCTTTACCCTTAGGTTTAGTTGCGGCAGCAGAAGCTGCTGGTTTCTTCTTGGCCGGAGCAGACGCCGCCGCCGGTTTCGGTGCTGCGGCGGATTTAGCAGACGGAAGTTTGAAAGAGGCTTTGACCTTAACCAACTTCCCAGAAGCAACAAGTCTCTTCAGATTGACAAGCAAAAGCTTCCTGAAAGTAGGAGGAAGCGATTTCTGCTTCTCCTCGATGAACTTCTGAATCGCGTATTGACTAGATCCAGTTCTCTCCTTCAACGTTACGATTGCATCCTTAATCATCTGCATCGGATGTGCAAGAAACACACACACAAAATCAAAATCCAATTCCCCCAAAAAAGTTTATGAATCTGAAATCGAAAATTCAAAATTAAAAGCTTAGATCGAAACGAAACGAAACGAAACGAATCGAATCTCAGACCTCTTCGTATGGAGGGTGAGATGAAGTGCTTTTCTTCTTGGGAGCCTTGGACGCAGGCTTCTTCGCCTTAACTTCCTTGGTCTTCTTCGCTTTACCACCTTTCGCCGCCGGTTTCTTCTCACTCGCCGGTGTCGTCACCGCCGCCGCATCAGCATCTCCTGAATCAACCTTCGTTGGGACGTTTTCTTCCTCTGTCGACATCTCTCTATGGAAATTGAAGCGATTGATCGGAAAAGGAAACTGTGAAAATGTAATGCAAATTCTGATGAGGACGACGAGAACTACGGGAATGTTTATATAGTCAGATGTGTCTGAGACAGAGTTTTCAATCTTTGCTCTGATTGGTTAATACAACGAGTACTCGGATCGGTGTAGTCTCTCAGGTTTGAATTTCAACCGTTAGATCTAACTTTATCGACGGCGTGCAAATAAGGATTGCGAATGTAAGGATGAGGAGGTTAATGGATGTGGATAGGTGCTTTTGGGTTATGTTTGGGTGTGCTTTTAGCCTCGATTGATCTGATCATAACTTGAGATATACTTTACGAAATTCAATTTTGTTTTCTCCACTATGTAGAAAATTCTTTAAGGTTTTGTTTGAGTGTCTAAGCGTTTCAAACGGATTATTATAGGATGAGAAAATCGTTTATGAAGCAAGGTTGGTCAAAACTATGGTTTGTTTTGATAGTATTATGGTATCTTTGAATTTCTGGATAATGCTTGTGGGAAGTTTCTGAATGTTTATATTCATTGGAAACTAGACTAATCAAGGAGTGTAACGAACCAAGAAATGTAAAAATCGGATAATGTTTGGGTAGAAAACCATGCGATTGAATCCGACCAAAGATGACCATCTTCTAGTATATGGTGCCACATAAACTTGTTGCATGTGTGATGTGTCTATCTTTAAAAGAGTCATAGCTTAAATAACCAAAGGTCTATGCATTGGATTCATTTTCATATTTCAGTTTCATTACATCGTGTAATGATTCACTAGATTAAATTTGTTATAAAAGTTAATTTTACAAGACTTAGTGAGGCATATGCGTAGTTTCACAATAATGATGATGTATGCAACTATGCATCTAGCTTCTAAAAGGATAGATGTAATTTTATTATCAATAGCATATGAAAGTCATTAGCAAACATAAATCTTTGTTATGAATTACGAAATCCAGGTAACATATAGCTATGCATATCTATCAAAATCATAGTGATATACTTCTATATTTGGAATATTGATACCGGGTTTGAAAATTTCCCGCGTTTTTAACGGGATTTTTTTACCGCGAATGTTTATGTAACGTCCTCGCCAAAAATATATGTATGAATGATGTTTTCATATAAGATTCGACGTAAATAACATTTAAAAGATTTTATATTCCAGCGAAAATTACTAATTATATTTTTTTTCCTACGGTCAAAAGCCATTAATATTTTATTTTATGAAATTAACTTTTCTCATCATGATATATAACTGAAATTGAAACAAGGCCAAAATCAAATATTCAACTCACATATGCATCAAACATTTCCCAGTCTGAAATCTAACCCAATTCAAATCAAAAACGAATAAATTGACCTAAAACTATATTTTTATTGACAACAGAAAAGAAATGGTCTATGAACTTATAATTGATCTGACCATATATAGTTGAATGGTTCCTGATTTATATATATTTTGTAAACGAGAGTAGTCTTGAGAAATAAATTCATCAATCAATATATACAAGACTAAGATAGGAACCTTTAATCTCCCTTTGAACATGAACATAACTATCGTGAGAGTAAACGTGTTAGACATTCCACCAATCTCTCATTCAAATATTAATTGCGTTCTAATGGTTTACTTTCGGATCTGTGATCAGTTACATTTTACATTTACCAATGGAAGCTAATGTTGGTTTCAAGATACTCTAAAGTCTCTAACCATATATCTAGAGTCTAGACTAAAGTATAACAATCAACAAACATGCAACTTTTCGATGCAGATATAGTAATGAGCTATATATAGTGAATATGTTTTACATTTACCAATGGAAGCTAACAAAAAAAGCTGTAACAATAAATCTATGATAACTTATTTGGTATATAATCATCTACATATATATTTTAAGAATCTTAAAATTAACTATACCTTATCTATAGTTTTGATGATTTGGAATAGTTGTCACCACCCATATATAGATTTTCACACATGTCATCTAGTCATAGTGCACGACCCACCGAAACTATCAAAATTTAATACACGCCAAAACCTCAAAAATATTTTTACTAGAAAGTAATTTTAGCATCATTTACAAGATTTTTACGTAATCAAATTAACTCGACACTAAGACATTTTCTAGTTTATCATCACCAAACTATCTACTATATTGTTAGGGGTAACTTTCATTTTCTTAGGATAGACGAACAAAAAACGTGAGACATAGTCAGGCAAGAACTCCCCCAATACTTGAAGTTGAAACTACTAAAAGATATCCAAACTTAACTCGACAAACACATCACACGAAGCTTTTGGAAAGCCCATGTATATGATGTTCATTAGCAAAAACATAGATCTATTTTATGAAATATGAAATTCTGGTAACATATTGATATACGTATTTATCTAACACAAAGTTGTATTTGAATTCTAGTGATATCGGTTTGAAAATTTCCCGCGTTTGTAACGAATTTTTTTTTACCGCGAATAGTTATGTAACTTCATGGACAAGAATGTTTGTATGGATAATATTTGCATATACGATTTGATGTTGATAAAAGTTTCAAAGCTTTTATAGTAAGAAAAAAAGGATTAATTAATTAGGAATTTGTTCCTATTATCCTCTAGCTCTTTCTATAAAATAAACATAATTTAATCATATATGACTAATATTTGAAACAATATCTTTAAAAAAAGGAATGATTAATTAGGATTTTGTTCCTATATACTCACTATATCTATAAGATAAAACAATTTTCATCATATATGAGTCATATGACTAATATTTGAAACCATATCATTAAAAAAAAGGAATGATTAATTAGGAATTTGTTCCTATATACTCTCTTTCAAAAAAATAAACAATTTTCATCATATATGACTAATATTTGAAACCCTATCAAAATCAAATAAACTGCATTCAACTCAAATATGCATCATTCTTATCCCAAATTTGAAATCTTACTCAATTCAAATAAAAAACAAATTAAAGTGTCATGATGTTATATATCTCGAATATTAGTACTACTTAGTATGGATGATGATAGACGATTTCAACAAAATTTTAGGAAATCATGAGAAAAGAGGGGACGAAGGAGACCATAATCCTCAACCCCGATTTTAGACTAATGTTGTGGAATGATTGAATTTTCCTATTAGAGGGAATCATCTAGCTTTGGGCAAAGAGGACAAAATTTGGTGAAACTGCCGTCTGGGTAAGGCCATGAGAAATGATCACTTGTTCATCCATTTTTTTCACATACAAAGGTAGAGTACATTCGACCTAATGGATCGGACTATTGTGAGATCGATGAAATCGACTATATCAAATTTATGAAAATCAAGAAAAATTTAGAAAATATTGATATTTGTCGATATCTTTCTTTTTTAACAACATATTTATCAATATTTAAGATTATGCAATTTAACTTTATCTTAAATATATTATTTCCATATTAGTTTAAGAAATTAATTGCTTTCATCCAGGTCCAGTTCTAGGCATGGACTGAAGGTGCAAATGCACATGGCCCATCTGATTTGTGCAAAATTTTGTTATGATGGAGGGCCCTTTTTTTTTTTAATATTGAAGGGGTTTCTTTTTTAACAAAAATTGTTTATATGCCTCAAATTAGAACTTTTATTTGTAACTAGTGTGTGATCTGCGCTACGCGCGGACGTGAACACAATTTTGTTTTAAAATATTTTGGTATAATATTATTTTAGTTTAGTATGATTTTAATGGATTTGTCTCTATTAGTTTAAGAAATGTGGATTGTTTATTCTTAAGTTTTTTTTTCCTTTCTTAATTTTATGTTTATTTATGTATTTGTTTAGTGAGTGATCTACAATTTGAATTTTTTTTTTTTTGTTGACTATTTATTCAATTAGTTAGTTTTTAAAAGTTAAGTTTTT
>PKML01009764.1:2572-43015 GCA_002933935.1 Eutrema yunnanense | reverse complement strand
ATACAACTTAACCTAATTAAATATTTATAAAAGTTGAAATATATTATGATAACCAAATTTATTAAATCTGTTATTATTTCAAAGAACTATATTCATATAACTTTATTATTTTCTGGTTTAATTTAGAATATGAATAATGCCTTTTTAATTCTTTTCATAATGTTAGAACCAAATTTATAATTAATATATGTATTTAGTATGTGTATTAAAATTTTAGGATGCTGAGGTGGCAGCATGAGAAGAGAGCAAAGGTTTCTTTATATATATAGATAAAATTTTAGGATGCTGAGGTGGCAGCATGAGAAGAGAGCAAAGGTTTCTTTATATATATAGATATGCACAATGCCCACTTAATTAGTGAGTCGGGCTTGCTTTCATCCATATATAAGTAGTAATGTCAATCGGTCTAGCCCGACTCGGCCCGGCCCGAAACCCGTAAAACACACATATATTTGAGCCCGGTCCGGTCCGACCCGAAAAAAATCGGGCCTATATTCTAAAGCCTGGTCTAGCCCGGACAAGGCTCTAGGATTTTTGAGGCTTTTTCGGGCTTTTCTTTACAAACACAAAAATTCACAATTCTCAAATGAACAATTAAAACAAAATATTTATCAAAATAAATCTAAATTGAAATGCATTATATCAAATCCAATTAAATTTAAAATCAATTTTTTGACAAAAAACAAATAAAATTCAAATAAATTGTATTACCAAATAAAACATAAAATCAAAACACTTCAAATCTAGGTAGTAGAGTTTAGATTAGAATCTCATTCATCGTCTTCTAAATCCTCATCACCATCAAGAGTTATAGATAAAAAAAAAAGTAAAATAATATTAAGTTTTGACATGTATAAATCATATAGAAATGTCATTGAAAATCTATAGATAATGATTTGAAAAATATGAAGTATATATGGATGAATGATAATGGTACATGGATCACGAGATATATAGAAAATATGTCAAATTAATATTTTTAGAAAGATAAATGTTTAAATAAAATCTCTAACTAATTAAAATGTAAAGTTCCGGGCTTTTCGGGCTAGCCCGAAAAACACACTAGCCCGAAATGCCTGATTTTTTCGGGCTTATATTTCTAGGCCCGAACCCGCTGTTTTTCAAGGCCGGCCTTCGGGCTTTGGCCGTAATTGACACCCCTATATATGAGTCTATGTATCTTATAACATTATTATGATGAGAGTCTAATAATAATTGTTTCTATACACTTTTGTATTCTTATATACTCTCATCAATTTATCACGGGCCACTGACTTGTTATTGTTCATGTCTTGGCTTGTTATTGTTCATGTCTTCTCCAATCGGCCTTTTTGTTATGCCTAATTATGTCAACTCCAGCTCCCTAATGACAAAATGGCTTCTATATACACTATCATTGTTTTACGTGGCATGTCTTTCTCTTCCTCTACATTGTGTTTTGTTGGCATTTTGAGAGCTACGAGAAATGATATATCCTTTCAACCATTGATAATTGATAGTGAAGCTACACATCATGTATCAGATGATAAAAAAATCTCTGTCTTTCTAATTCTTTGAATATATCAGTTACATTGCCTATAGCATTGGGTGTGAGAATTGCAGGTATTGGGTAAATTAATTAAGCTGAATGAATATCACAATGTTCTGTATATTCCAGAAATCTTGGCAAATATTCAACAGCTTAATTATTATTTAGAAGAAAAAAAACAATAGAAGATCTTCAAAGAGTTCGTAATGGTATTGGTGTAAATACTTACTTACACCGTTTTTACAAATCAAAGGTTTCTGTTTAAATTGTGCATCTCAATTAATATATGGAAGACGTTACATTCATTAAAAACAATTGGCATCGACACAAATACCCATAGACGTTACATTCAGAGTCCGGATGCCTCACCAGAAGACAAATCTCTTACAAGAAAATTCAAAACAATTTAATTGCAATCAACTTGAGAAACACTTTCTAATTAAAACCATTGAAATTTTCTGTGAGTAGTTTTTTCTTCAGATTCAAAGTTAACAGCCGAACAAGAACAAAAGGAAAAAAGAAAAGAAAAAAAACACGTGTGTACTAGAGACTGTCAAAAGGCCAGTTCATTGCAGAGTGGTTTCAACGGAAGTAACCGTAGAGTTCCAAGTAGCAAATGCAAAAGTTCCAAGGAGTTGATGTGTCTGCGGTTGGACCGGTCAGAAGCAGCCTGAAAAACCTAAAGGGAAGTAACGCATTTGCTGCTGTTATTGGCCACGATGCAAACTGACCGACCTTGCACATTGTTTGGTCATCCTCATGGACTCTCAAGTCAGTCCATGTTTTCCCATCCATTGATCCCTTCAAACCCATCAAGACAACAACAACAACAACACATAATCTTCCTAAGCAGCTTGTCTTAATAAGACACCAAGTCTAGGCTAAATGATTTAGATAAGATACCTGAAACTTCCAGGACCTTGTGAATGCTCTTGATCCGTCTTGTCTGAAGGTGTAGTAGTTGCACATAAGCTGCATCCAACAATCCTCAACAGGTAAGTTTCTCAGATATATCGACTAAAAAAGAAAACTAATATTTCTTTTCTCAAAGAAATTTTCTCTCCTTTCTGCGAGCATGGGTTATGAAGTTCTTAGACCGTTTCTGTCTTTATAAAAAAAGAGTATGTGATAGAAAGGGAAGTTATGGAGGAGACCTGATGATCTTCGCCTAAGTCCACCATCCACCAAGATGATATATGGCCATCTTTTATTCTAGGCCCTGCAAAGGAAGTACCCTGGTGCACACAAAAAAAATCGAAATCATATGGTTTTAATTCTGTATCCAAGAGGAGAAAAGTTTCAGCGCAGTTTTTAGGCTTCATCTTAAAAACCGGCAAGTCAAAAAAATCCTATGGTTTAATTCTGTATCCAAAAGGGGAAAAGACTATGCTCTGTTTTAAGATGTCTGAACATGATCACCAGTAAGTTGTTATTATGCAAGTTACTTCAAGAGATAGAATTTGATAATCTCCTATACTTGTAGAGCAGATGGGAATCTACAGCTAAAATTTTAGTTTCTAGAAAGACACGTTCAAGCAAAATTCCGATCATATAAGAAGAACGAACTTTGGTGGACCATACCACATAGGTTTTTGAAGCTAAAGCCTTTGGATCAGTGAATCTGGAAGTGGGACTGCTGGATGTAATGATGATTTTCTGGAAACATAAGAGAATTTAAAGGATAAGGAACTATTTTTCCAGTAGATTTCCTTGTCATGGTTCATATAAAGCGAGTTCAACAACATGAAGATAAAAATGAGTTTAACCTTTGCGAGAACAGGGTTGACCCATTGATGACTCCCATAAGATGTACCAACAAAGTTCAGCACCCCATTGCTATCCCCGTCACGTATGTATTGAAGCTCCTTGAAACTCGATCTCCGGTGTTGGAACCTTGAACTAGAGGTAAGAACTTTAGTAACTGACTAATCTGGAAATATAAAGCTAGAGTTGTTTACAATCATAAGATACATGACTTTGTAATTCTTACATCGGTTCATTTCCTGGGCATGTCAAACTGGAAGCCAGAAAGCTAGCGGCCTCCTTCACCTGTACAGTGTACACAAGACAATATAAGAGAGGGCTTGGAGAGATGAAAAGTCTTGAAATGACAAACAAATATTCAGCAAAACAAGATGGACATAAATGTTACAAACTTACAAGACGATTGAATACTGGGATTTGTCTGCTAAGGTTGCTGTTTTCTAACTGCAAGATCATTAAGCAAAGATGGCATCATCATAATCAAGTTAACATAAAATGATAAAGTTCATCTAGCATAAGCAGGGTCAGGATCTGCTTTACCCTTTTAAGCAACTCGTATGGCAACAAAGAGAAGCGTACATGAGGCAACAGGTCATCAAGTGACTGAAGCCTTTCTTTGAACAAAATTTCTGGATTAGAGTAGTTCATTAGCTCATCTATAGGTTCCCAACCGTGCGACTCTTCAGCTTTCATGCACCACATGAGAACAGCATCAAGAATCTTTTCCTCAGATGTGACTGTCAGATCTGCAGACTGTAAATCCAGTATTTAATACTGGATGCAATGTATTTTACATGCCATAAAGAAAAGAGACGTCATTCATCACTCTTGGAGATGTCCATTACAATTCCATAGTTACATGTTGTGTAGATATTTATTCACGATATTTAACACTGATCAGTGCATGAGTAACAATGTTTTTCCTCAAGAACTAATTATAGCAGTTTTTTTTTCGAGTACACATGCGCGTTGAGAGGTTCTTATAAGAAAAAGAAGGTTGGTGCAAGAGAAAACACACCTCAAGAATATCACCGAAAGTGGTCTGATCTAACAAGACAAAGTCCAAACTGGCAGTGGTACAATAGTCGAAGTGCATGGAGAACTTCCTCTTGCACATCTCCTCAATAAGTTTACATGATGAGATGGACGAAACCACTTGGAGAACTGAGCATACCGAATCCTGCAACAAAGTTCAGAGGTTAGCTTTAGAAAAGGCCCTATATTTTTCCATGTTTGTCTGCTTCCACGCCCAATAAACTCGCATAAAAGAATTATTCTTGTTGTATGACCTTCTTCCAAAACGAGAACGCCGTCCCTGCATGTAATATATACATGGAACAATATTAATATTTCTTGACTTTGTATGTTGTAAAAGCATTCGCTTCGTCTCTTTTTCTCTTTTATTTTTCGGAAGGCTGAAACCGCAACTCACTTCACGGCTCGTTAAGCTCTCTATCATACAGAAACCATATTGTAACAGATGGGCTGGGAAAAGAAGAGAAACATGATAATAACAGAGAGAAATATCATTTACTCCAGAGGGTGTTGTGAAGAAAATTTTACCTCTGAGAGGCACTCCAGGAGCATTTTACAGCATTCTTGATGAAGTGGAACAACTCCAAACCGGTCAGCTAGAAAGAGAAGATGGATCAAATCAGTACCAAAATTCACGGTGTCTTCCATATTCAACTCTCCGCTATACATGAAATTAATCATAGCCTTGAATGCTTCTGGTGATACATCGGTTAAGTAAATCGTTGACGAGTGGCTTTCGCTCATCCCATTTGTAAACATCTGGATGTTCATTGAGAATAAATGAAAATTAAGAATCATTTTTTTCATGCACATCAAAACTGCAACCACAAAAGAGAATTTCTCACCTTTACAAATGCGACACTCCAAAGACTCAAAATGACTTTGTGAGATTGGAAAGTGAGACCATGGTCACTGAGATAGATTTTTATGTCACTATGCTCGCCGGTTGAGTACAACATTTTCAGCTTACCCACATCAGCAGGGAAAGCAGTCGGGAACATAAAACCAGATAGGGGGTGTGAAATAGGACACGAGAGTTGAACTTTTTTGCAGGGGTCAAATGCTTTGTTGCTAAGTTTTAAGCGGTCTATATTTTCTTCACATTGTCTCACCAATGGCATTACTTCAAAATTAGAACTTAAATCCCGCAATGGATCAAGTTCTGATTCCAAAATCTACATCAGAAACAAAAAGTTGAAGGAAATCATGAGGAAGATGAAGAATCTCGAAGCTTAATAAACAAAATAAAGGTTACTAACAAAGCACCTCATAACTGAAACAAGGACAGTTAATTTAAGGGAAAGAATAAGTACCTGAGTTCGCCCCGTATAGATATATTGAAGAAGTGCATGAAGAATCGGGTACGATACTCCACGAAGTTGGATGGCCTCCCCATCTGATGAGCTCAAAGGAAAACTACCAGATGCTTGTAAGATAATCTTGTGAGCAGGGACATCAAGTTCCTCTTCACCAACAAGAAAGACTGTGTCAGATAATTCCCAACTCTCCAGAAAATAACCGAGCCCCCAGTGTTCATAATCAAAACCGGTCCCTTCCTCCACAAACTTCTCATCACCGGGCTCATCTCCTTTAACTTCACGGCAATCCACTTGCTTCCACAGCAAGATATGGTTGTGAGTCACGGGAAACACACTCACGTTTCTATATCCAACATGTTTATCCCAGCTGCTCAGACCAACATACTGGACACTACAGTTGGGCTTGGAGTCTTGCCACTGAAAGACCAGGTTCTGAAAGGGATACCGACCTTTCCCGATGCTAATCAACCCATCATAGATACTGATCCAGTAGCTCACGAACTCCAAAGAACAACAACAGAAATCAGAAGCTTCCTCATCGACCACAGATTTCCCATCAACCTGGATCTTCAGCCTGCGGTTCCTGTTGCTACCAATGATCACAATGTAATGAGGACTATTGTCTTTCTTATAATGGTAATGTTGACTCCCCACATTCTCTCTGAAAACCACCGTGACATCGTTATGAGCAAACGCATCAAACGCAACGCAGCCTCTTCCCGCTTCCCGGAACTTGAGATCATCACTCCAAGCACACTCGAAAGGTGCAACCGTCAGAAACTTGATCTCTTTCGCCGCAACCATCTTTCTTGATAAAATCTCTTGTGTGTACCTAATGATAAGCCATCAACCTCTATATATATATATAACCGAAACCAAACGCACTAAAAAACATAAAAAGGGTAAAACCAAGGAGCAAAAATAGAATCCACTCATTGAGACATTTACACAAACACATAGATCAAATCAAACTAAACTCACTTGCGAAAAACCCAGATCACACAAACTAAGATTTTTCTCTTAATAAGATCAGAGCAATTTGGGTTTTTTTTTAGAAAGAAACGTCATTTTCAAAGATAAACCCAGAATCTACAATCAACTTGGCAGAAAATATCTGAAACCATTTATAAAAATACACAAGTGGCGCGTACCCCACCATGAACTTCCGCCGTCAAATCTCCACCACAACGTTGTAATAAAAACACGAAAAAAACGACGGTGGCCACAAAAAAAGAGAGGAAAATATCAGATGCAGATTGCATCGACTTTATTATATCGCATACAGCCAAAGATATGAAGATATATATATAGCTACCAAAGATCAAATCTTTCTAGAGGTGGATAAGCTTTACCTTATGAACTGTCGTCGTGACTCATGATCGTGTCAGAGATCTAATCCTTTAGGACAAAGATAGAAAGTGTCATAAATTAAAGACCCGAAAACGAAGAAGAAGACATGATCGATTGATTGATGATATTTTCTTTTTCTTTTTTTTTGTCAGGGGAAAAGAGTTTGGTGGATTCATGTCACCTGCGTAGATAAATGGGCCAAAAAATTCAGTATAAGGCCTCATTATCTTCGGAAATTTGGAATTCACCTGTGAAGTGAAAAGCCGAGTTTTATTGTCAGTACAAAACCTTGTTAAGCATATTGAGATCACATGTTCGACATTCGAGTATTCGATTTGGTTCGTTCGGTTCAGTTTTTTTTTTTTTTTTTTGATCATTCGGATAATAGGGGCTTAGAAACTATATTAGAATCGAAAGAAAATCGGTTCGGTTCCGGTTCGGATATTTCGAATTTGTTCGGTTTCTAAAGTGAAGAACCGCTTTGGGACCAAAATATTTTTGGGTTCGGTTTAGATATTTTTATCTAAACTACCGAATTATCTAAACTATCCGAAAAATATATCCGCATTATCCAAAAAAAAACATAGTCTTCGGGTTTATAATTATACATTAGATATTTTAGTTATTTCAAGTCTAAATATACATAATATTTTGTGTATATAATTGTATTATGGATATCCATTCGGGTATCGGTTCGATTCCGGTATCCGAAATATTTTAAAAGGAAAAACAATTAGATAAGTTTATTTTTCTTATTTCTATTTTTGTTAGATAAACCTCATGATCCACATCCACAAAAGAATCCAAACTAACTTGACATAATTTCATTCATAAATGGTAATTAAAATTTAAGAAAGTCGATTTAAGAAAAAAGAAACGATTTGGTGTCAATAAAATTAAAGATAAGTTTATCGAAAGACACGCGAAAAATACATGTTTCGTAACGTATATATGTTGTTGTGTTGAATGATACAAATCTAATTTAGAGACAAAGTTCACAGCTAAGCACTCTAATATTGTAAGACTCGTGATATTGATTCCAAACTTAAAGCGATCAAAATGATTTAGGCACTTTTTTGAAGGAGCCTTCTATTTGGATTTTGTAACTATAAACACAATTATTTTCTTTAAGGGAATTTTAGTATTAATTCGTTTTATAAATAGAAATAAATCATTAAAGTCGAATTAGAGTTTGGTATCTTTTCCGCTTGAATCTAATGTTTGTACTTTGTAGTCCATTCCTCAAATGGAAGCTTGAACTTGGAAAGAATAATCCCTAATCATTAGGATTAGCCGATTACTATTAGGATTAGGACTTGGTCATCCAAAACCAGTAAAGATAGGGAACTAAGACCATCCACATTGCACATAAAATGTGATGTCTCACAGATAAAAAAATATTAAAAATACACTCTCTCATCCTTTTACTCAACTTCATACCTTCNTTTGTCTAATAATTATTTCATCGTAAATTAAAAGATTGTTTATATCTTAGATTTAAGTTTTCTTAGCAGGATTCCTAAAACTAATTAAGTTAGTTAGCACCTTAATGCAAAATCACAACACAAATCTCCAAATCCTAACAACACCAACCATATTATAAAAAGCCAACTTGAGACGAAAAAAATACATAGGTAGAAGAAGAGCGATAAACTTGAGAAAAAGACAGATCCTACATTTACCCCTTAACCCAAATTCAACAATTGCTGCAAACTCTCGCCGAGCAAATCCTACCCCAACAAAAGCACTGCTCCCATCATATATCACAATATTGGAGCAAAGTCAAGGTCGATCATCGCGCGCGCAAAAGAGAACATACATGACAAGGTTTTTGCTGGACCACATAAGATAAATGAGAGTTAAGTTGTAACGGTTTGAGATGGCAGCTTCGGGTGATTATGCTCTGCTTCATAAGTAACAATAAGCATTGCCGGATCTTCCAAACACCTCTCAACGTGCTTCCTTGCTGGACAACCTCTCATGCTACTGCATTTGTAATATCCCCTGCACACAATAATTTCAACATACCACTTCATAAGAAACACTCATACTTTATATACATATTTGTGTCTCTATGAATCCCTTGAACCTATAAAAAGAAGTGTATACCTGGGATAAGGAGAGCCCTTGATGGGTTTCTGACCATATTTTCGCCATGAATAATCGTCAGGAGGGATATCTGCAACCTTGTTACTTATAGCAGGCACTCTGATCGATCTCCTAACCCGATGTTTCCTGACAATTTCCAACCAGATTTTAATGCACACCATCTTCATCAAGAGAGGCTGTGAAATGAAATGAAATAAAATAATATGCAACTTACCTCTTCTTAGAGCAGTGGCATCGGCTAGAGCTCCCGCATTTGATGCTTCCATGTTCGTCTCCTTTCATGAAGCATTTTCTCTTAGAGTGTTGTGAACTCTGATCCGTTGAGCTCGGAACCCCTACCAAATGGAAGGAGTTCTTTCCTTCTATATTAGCGACACTACCATCTATGCTAAGCGATGAAACAAAGGACCTAGTGGATGACATGGTTGGAGTACAACTCGAGTTATCGAAACTCAAACTTATCCCGCCGTTGCACTTCCTAAGCATAATCTCAGCTTGATGTTTCTGTTGTTGCTGCTGCTGCAGATGATGATGTTGAGCCTGCAACCGTTCATGTAACTGTTGTTGTTGTTGCTGCTGATGTTCTGGAAACAACTTGGAATAATTTGAAGAAGGCATTGCCTGCTGAAGGAGAGGGGCTTTTGCATCTGAGTTTAAACTGAAAGACCGGGTCCCTAAAGTGAGGGAATCTGTGGGTCTCAAGCTCAATTCATGGAAAGCAGACCGGAGTACCGGTGTTTTCAGAGATGATGGAAGTTGTGTTCTTTGAAGACAAGGATCAAGGAAGATGCTTTGAGACAAATGGGTCTGAAGTTTCTTGGCTCTTCTAAACCTGGCATGACCCACACTTTTGCTTAACAGGCTCGCCACTCTCTTGAACCTAAACACAGCTTCTCTAGTTTCAGACACCAAACTCCTGTCGTACCCATGATCTTGTTGCTGTGGTCTACATAAGAGGTTAAGAACTCTATGACAACTCTCTACAGCTGCTCTGTTCGTTCCTTCTATCTCCTCCATGTCTTAAACAACCCTAAATAAGAAGACCTAATTTTCTTCAACAAAAAAATAAGTCCCAAGACTCAAGAACAAAAGCACTAATCTATCCTGGAAGCAAAAATGGGAAAGACCCAGATAGTCAAATTTCCATTTTTCCACAACCCCATCTCCACAAACCCAAAAAAAGGAAGTTGCCTTTCTAAAGCTTGAAGACGAAAAGATAAAAAAAAGCTGCTTAATTTCTCATCAGAAGATCAAGGTTAAAAAAGGGTATAACAAAGAAAAATCAAACTTGATAGACCGAAAGGAGGAAGACAAAGGGAGGAATTGAGAATGATGAGGGAGAGGGGAACGGAATGAGTTGTCAAACCCAAGATTCCTCCACCATCTTTAAAGAGGTTCGAGAAAACGAAAGGTGTGAAAGAGAAGACTTTCTTGACACACTCTCTCTCTTTCTCTTTCTCTTTCTCTTTCTCTTTCTCTTTCTCTTTCTCTTTCTAGTTCGCTTCTGAAATCACTCAACCAAAATAAAACAAAAATTGAAAGCATCCCTCCGGTTTTTCTTTTTACCCCAAAAACACAGTGAACAAATGACTTTTAAAGAGAAAGAAAAAAGACAACTTTAATTTTGGGAAAAGCAAAGAAGAACGAAACCGGCGTCAGTCACAGTTTTCAGAGGTGGGTCCCATTCGAAGACCTTAGTTTTAGAGGTAAAGACTCGTTTGTGTCCTAAGCAATTAAGGCTTCTCTATTAAATCAGATTTTAGCTTCATAATAGTATCAAAGGACATTATTATGTTTAGGATTCTATCTGAAACAGTAAAGATTATTGCATGGCTCATCGTTATCCACGAAGTTTTTGAGTTTACTTTTGAAAGTTAAAAAAAAAAAAAAACCTTTTTCGCAGTTTCTAACGGTTACAAACGTGTCTTTCTCTTCGACGGATTTTTAGTAGAAATCAATCATGTGCTTAGCAAAAAGTTAAGATAGATGAAGACAAATATATATATCTTCAATTCAACATTTCAACTAGGTAAATTGGTAAATACTTTTAAATTGGTAACATTTTTAGCATCCAAAGTTATTTATGAAAATCCCAATTATTATGTATAAAAAGTTTTCAAAACTTAAATTTGCAAACACTCTTCAATAATAA
Organism: Eutrema yunnanense; assembly: GCA_002933935.1. Classification (NCBI taxonomy): domain Eukaryota; kingdom Viridiplantae; phylum Streptophyta; class Magnoliopsida; order Brassicales; family Brassicaceae; genus Eutrema; species Eutrema yunnanense. The sequence continues at coordinate 31,758 of PKML01009764.1, read as the reverse complement.
TACAGTAGTAAGTTTTGTTGACTTCTCAAATAAATAATAAATTCCAAAGTCACAAGAATTCCGTGTACTTTCTCATTTAGTCCAAACAAATGTTCATAGAAATGACAACATTATCCTATCATACATTCAAATGTCCAAACAGGACATAACCTCCTATAAAAAGCAAATTTTGAATCTTGTCAAGTGTCTGTCTCATTCATTTAAGATTCTATATAAGATATATATTTTTAACTAAACTACACAACACATTCCACTGCTCCTGCACTTCACTTCTTCTTCTCGGTTTAGGAATGATTCAATGAAGAAGAAGATTGAATTTTGTTTCTTCTGCACAAGAGTCTTACACACTTCTTTTAGTTGTTTCCTTCAGGGAGCTTCCGAGCATAAACTAGCACCATTACAAATTCCTTTGCAGAGGAACCTACCGATGCAGCCACTCTTTGATGCTTTGAACTTGTCTGCAACCATAGCTCCACTAAGCTGTGAAGCTGCAACGTTGGGATCACTGCTTCTCCCATACATCTTATCTCTACCTGTTGAAAAACCATTTCCATGCTAAGGTTGTGGATACACGCTAGAAACAGAAAAGTAGCAGCTGCATCAAAAAAGGTTGCTTACCTCAGTTTCACTCTTGAGATCAAGCTTCCTCATGAGGTACTTTTGGATAAAAGAAACTGGAATATTTCCATCCCTATCATATAGTGATACAGCGGATCAACTCTGGTACAATATAATTCCTCCAAACAGATAATTAGACACTCCCAACCCAGAAAATTAGGTGTGAGATGTGGCTAAAAAAAACTGAAGGCTTTATTGAGAAAGGTATAAATGCACAAAGTAATATTTGACATATAAAAACTCAGTTAAAACTTAAAAGGAAATAGAGCCTTCGAAACTTACCTTATTCTCAAGTAGTTTGCTGGAATCTGAGGCAAGGATGTTTCTCCTTCCCTGAAACCAGCCAGTCTTGTCAAGATACCAAGACAGAGAAATGAAAAGACGAAGAAAATCTTGAACATAGGTATAAACTCATATACAGAGCAAGAATCTCACTGATTATTTGACGCCACAAGTGAGAACCAAACCGGACCATTTCTCCTCTCCAGTTTCAGGCTTGCTGCATCTAGTAGTGGTGGAATGCTTGAATCACCGAAAGTGGATGACCTTTTACGGCGAGTCCTACGCGTTCTTTTAAGCGTAGCAGTTTCTGATGTTGTAGGATCACCATTTTTGCTGATCTCTTCCTCGAGTTTACATTTTCTTTTATGATCCTTTGTTTTGGTTTTACTCCCCTGAACATCATTGTGAGATGCATTTCCATGCTCAGATTTTGGGTCCAACCCTTGAGAACTAGAAGACTTTAAGGACTTTGTTCCGTTTGCCACATCCACAAGAAAATTTAAAGGTTTCCAAAGATGTAATTTGGAATCCCAAGGTTCATTAACATCCTTGTTTCTTCGATTGGTGATGGACTGGTTAGGCTCTGCATATGAAGACTGCAAAAAAATTTTTTTTTTTAAAATGTATGGGAAACTACCTGAAGATCATAAGGTTGTGTTTGAACATGGAGTCCCAAATCGACCATGGTCCAAGCTAGACTTTATAATTTCAAAATATTACACAAACATGATAATATCTGCTCCTGGAAAATATGACATTGTCTAAGGGGTAATGACACTCTGAAGCTGAAAATGCACAAACTACTTTCCATAGTGTACCAAAATAAAAGAAACGCAAAGCTAAAGAGAGAATTCACCTTCTTTACCTGCCTTTTATTCTGAGTAATTTTTTTAAGTGTTTCAGGTGAGCTTGCGCTCTCTGTATGATCATCTCCAAATTCTTCTTCCTTCTTCACAGTTCTCTTAGTGAATGAACCAGTACCTCGTACAGCTTTTGTTCTTTTTCCTGTTGTACCAGTTTGTGCTGAAACCCTAGGTGTGCTTACCACCAAAGACGAGATAGACCTCTCTTTCCTCCTTGCAGGTAATGTGATTGAGGACACAACTTCAGGCGCCCTCTCTCTTTTTCGCTTTAGAGGAAATATTTTGGCTCTCAAGTCTTGCAAAATGTGGTCAGGCCTAAGATACATGCATAAGAGTGGTTCCTTAGCGAATGCATATGTTCACCACCAACAAAGCTCTTACTGGTATGTAACAAGTAAGAGAGAGAGAGAGAGATAGTACTAAAGAGAACTAATTCTGGTTCTAACCAAAACTAGTTGATGTCAGCGAAAGCTAATCAACATATTCAGGTAAATGCTTCTAAATCAAATGATTATGCCAAAACAATTATAGAAAAATCTTTCATATGTGGCACATTCCAGCATAATCGTGCACGACTTTTGAGCATAATGTTAAAGTTATTCGTTTCATCAACAGTTAGAGCCAAAAGGCTTCTAACAGTCTACGGTACATATATATAATATATATCACTGCTAAACCAAGCCTCATGAGAAAATTGTGTAATGGTAATACGGATTAGAGGAAAGAAGAACCTACCTTAGTTTCTCCAGTGGGGTACCCCCGAGGTCAATATCGCATACTGGACAGCACTCTATCTCATCCTCTGTGATTTTCTCATATATGCATTTTCTACAAACTGCATAAAAGTGATCTAATAACTTATCTGATTTCAAAAGATAGTAGCTATCAAGTAAGAACAAAATGTTTCATACCAAATTACTTTTAAAAAAAGAACAAACAATTTCTCAGATCAAAAGTTGAACTAAAAAATGAATAGCATAATGTTTAGAGGTTCAAAGCAAGCTGGTCGGCTGCCAAGTTTGAAATTTATTAGATGCAAGTTTAGATTTTCCGAGGCCTTTCGCCACACCCACTAAAGCAAGGCTGATAATTGGTATGGCTTCTACTGCATCAAGTAATACCAGTTGTCATTGCAGGAGCTTGTAATAGACATCATCCAGTTTGGGTTAAATCACGAGATGGCATCATACCAAAACGCAACCGCAAAATTGATGGTGATACTGCATGTGTCCTCAGAAACCAAACCGCAAAATCAAATGAGAACACCTAATTTTGGCACTGCAGTGAACAGATTGTGCAGGGCGTTCTGAGGATTCTACAATTGAGAAAAGGCTGCTAAATTCACAGAAACTTCCGATGTAAAAAAGGGAAGTTGCTCAGTTTCGCAACTGCTAACATTTAATTTTCTTGGATCAGATGGAATGAGCATATCAATCAGATTTACAATTACAGGAAGACGACTGCATATATTTCTTTGACCGGTTTTGCCATCGCAGTAAACAGGGTAAATTTCTTGGTAAAGAGTAAGAGGGAGTATAGTTTGGAATTGTACATTTGAGGTGGTCTCCAAATGCAGTAAATATAGTTGGGCATGCAGAAAGATCCTCCAAACAGAAATAGATCTAAACTGTCTTAATTGAAAGTAAAGAAGCTGTAACACAAACTACTAGTCTCTTATTACTTGAACTTCCCAACACACAACTTACATGCTAAATATATAACAAAGCAACTGCCACCTAACTAACAACATGACATGATTAGCCAAACACCAAGTTCCAGAAGAAGCCTAATGTCGACATGCTATCGTTGACGAAGAAAACACTCGCAAAGGAGGATTCTTGCAGGCAAGATGTAAACAAAATTTCCCAGATTTTGGTCAACAACAACAACTATTGTTGAGAAAAAACCAGACAACAAACTATTCATTGACCCCGAAAATACTAATTTTCATTGAGATATCGAGGAGACTAAGAACAATAATCTTACGGATTTACAATGTATAAGAGCAACCCAAATTGGGATAATAATCAATCAAACAACGGAATATACACGAGAAAACCCAGTAATTGCGAATGTTTTTTCACCGAGAAAAGACGAATTCAAACGTAAATCGAAAGGAGGGAGAAGAACTAACACGTGTGAAGGCACTCGGAAATAGTGGTGGCGTCACGGAGGAGCTTGTCGCAGAGAGGACAAGTCATGCATGCCACCACCGTCTCCCTCTTCACCTTAGCCACCATGTCTCCTTCCATTGCTCTCCCACGACTCGTTTACAGCCTTCTTCTCTATCTAGACGAAGACTCCTCGCTTAATCGCACGTACTATCCCCAAAACTGCATGTAGGCGAAATACGACGACCCAGAAAAAAAAAAAGAAACCCCCAGATTTACGTTCACCACACTCTCTTCGGCGATAGCTACATTCAAATCCGAATCCGATGGTATCTACACACTGAATTTAGCGGAAAAGGGTCGAGAACAAGCGGAAGTAAGAGAAAAAAAGTCTGAATCGGACGAAATAGAGTGATGAAGAAGACGGAGAAAAGAGGTGGTTGGTGATTGTGAGGGAGGGAAATCGAGGGAATGGAGAGAGATTCGGAGGAAAATAAGGAGACGATCTGAAATCGAAGAAGAAGGGTTAAGCTTAAGGCTCTCTTCTAATAAATGGGGAAGAGAAACTATCCCGTAAAGAGTAAAAAGACGTTTCCTCCTCTTTTTATTTTTTTTTGGGCTTTTCCGAGGAGACACATTGCTTAGGGTTGCAAAGTCCAGCAGCGATTTTTTTCTCTTTTTTTTGTTGACACTAAAATGTAAAAACTTCGATTATCAAAGAAAAAAAAGTGAATCAATTGATTAACAAAATTAAATAAATTTAGATAAAATATAATAAGTTTACAGAGTATTTGGCTCTCAATTTGATTATCAATCGGATCGAATCATCGATGGGAACATCACCAAGTTACGTCTTCAACACTACCTTACTGCTATAAAAAAAAAAAAAACTGGAGTAACATGTTTGAGTCAATTAAGTTTTCATATAGGAATCGATCTTCTAATATTTGTGCAGATACTCTAGCTAAAAAGGCTATCACTGCTTTGTCTGAATGGCAATTGTTTTGTTCCATTGTTGTCCTAGGTTCCTTCAAACTCTTGTAAACAATGACTGTAATTTTGTCGATCAATAAATGTTTTAGCCGACAAATAAAAAAACAGAGTATTTGGCTCTCAATTATTGGATACAAGACTTTTAAAAAAAATACTACAAATTTAAGGTGAATTAATAATTCTAGGTAACACACACAATATTCTATCATTCGACCATTGTAATCAAGGGAGTAAATGATTTTGATCAATGCAAATTTAAGTTTGGAATCAATATCATGAGTCTTACAATATTAGAGTGCTTATAAGCTGTGAACTTTGTCTTCAAATTAGATTTGTATATCATTCAACACAACAACATGTATACGTTACGAAACATGCATTTTTTGCGTGTCTTTCGATAAATTTATCTTTAAATTTATCGACACCAAATCGTTTCTCTTTTTTTTTAAATCGACTTTCTTAAATTTTAATTATTATTTATAAATGAAATTAGATAAAGTTAGTTTGGATTCTTTTGTGGATGTGGATCATACGGTCTATCTAACAAAATTAGAAATAAGAAAAATAAGGATATGGACCAAATGGTGAAGAGTTTTTGAACATTCAGTTATCGATCCTCTATCAAATGTTTTCAACAATTTTTTTTTTAAAAAACTAATAATTTAGACTTTTACCTCATAATTTCAATAGCATTTTGCCACCATCCATAATCATATGGTGGTAATGAACCAAAAAGATCGTTAAAGCACTTTTGGTTCAAAAACAGTCAAATTGTTCCTCCAAACTCTAAAACAAATCCCCCAATTTCCAAATTCGACCAAAAACAGTCAAATTGTTCCTCCAAAGTAGAAGCTGTTGAATATCTATCTCCTGTGGACCACGTGTCGAAACATAAATGGTAGTTTGGGAGAATCTTCCATGATGGAACCAATCAAAAAGTGTAGCAAAATTTGCACATGTACACCGCGCCGCACCAGATCCCCATCGCCTATAACTCGGAAACATTTGACATCTCTACATAATGTAGACTACATTCCCAAAAAGCCTAAATATCAAATAATCAATCATTGATCCTTAATTTTTATTTGAACATGCACGAGGAAGCTCTGAATCACCGGAGATGAAAGTATAGAGAGACTCTCGCAACCAAATTGCCCAAGGATCTCGAAACCCTAAGCTGTTCATCGTTTCATTCATTGAATCAAGCACGGAATCTCCGAGATCTGTGTCTCTCCCCTCTGGGATGTGCTTCTTCTTCTTCGTGGAGAACGATTAAAGGGAAAAACGGATATAATATATGAAGCGTTCTCTGAGAAGTTTCGCACATTGATGAATCAAATCCGTCGCCGCCGGAGGATATTGATCCTCTCGCTGCTTTTGTTATCCGTTTTCGCTCCGATTCTTTTCGTTTCGAATCGGCTCAAGAGCATCACTTCCGTTGGTGAGCTTCTTCTTTATTCGATTCGCTCTCTATTTTATTTTATTTTATTTCTCTCGCGGATGTTTGATTGATGGATATGGAATATAGTATAGTGGAGCGTCATGTGTAGAGTTGCTCGATTGCGTCGATTGAATCTCTGGAATCGCTATAGTTTGATGTGGTCTCAGCTTTTGGATTACGCATCTGAAAGTTGTTTTGATTTTGTTTACTGATTGTTCTCTGGCAGATAGAGGAGAATTCATTGAAGAGGTATCCGACATTGTAAGTATTTCCTGTGTTTTGATCCTCTCCAGGAACTCTACAGTATTTCTGTTTGATTGTGCCATTTTTTTTGTTTGATTTTCTTGAGAAATGAACAACTGAGATGCTACCTCTATTCTGCAGAGATATAAGCCGAATGATCTTAGTCTACCAAAAAGCTATTCATTTTGTTGAATCGTTTTGCTTTGTAATTTAGGACGACAAAGGCTTCAAGGAGTCTAAACGAATTCTACAGGATCAGGAGTTAAATCCTGTTGTTTGGTCTACTTCTTCTGATAAAACTCCTGACGCTTTGCAGTCTGTCGAGGGAGACAAAACAAATGTTATCTCAGAAATTGGTGGGGGTAATATATATATTTACGATCTTGTGTTATTTTTTTTTGTTGTCTTTATCGTGGAAGCTTTCTTATCTGTAGATACCATGGGTTTCAGGAAACAATCTCAAAACCAATGAGGAACAAGCAGTAGTTTCACAGCAAAATACAGTAAGCTCTATTGCAGAGGTGCATATTTTTTTATTCGATTAGACTGTACATCAAGATAGTCAGATAATTTGCTTTAATTTTGCAGTTTTTGCCCTTCTTTTTCCTTTTGTCTCAGGATAAATTTTCAGCAAAAGATATTCAACTTAATCATAAAACAGAATTCCAACCCCCTTTAGCTAAGAGTGAAAAGAGTACAAGGGCTCAACTTGAAAGAGCAACAGATGAGAGGGTAAAGGAGATCCGAGACAAAATCATCCAAGCGAAAGCCTATTTGAATTTGGCCCTACCTGGGAATAACTCCCAGATAGTGAAGGAGTTGAGAGCTCGAACAAAAGAGCTGGAACGGGCTGTCGGTGATGCCACCAAAGATAGACATTTGTCAAAGAGGTAAGCACAGGTGATTGATTCAAAGGGATTTCTGTTCCATCCAGTATATAGCTTTGGCATCTAATTACAAAGCCAAAAAATTTACTGAATATTGTGCTGATTTAGAAGAGTCATACAGAAATGTTTTGTTTATTTCAGCTCTCCTCAAAGATTGAAGGCCATGGAACTTGCTTTATACAAGGTCAGTCGTGTCTTTCACAACTGCCCTGCCATTGCTACCAAACTCCATTCCATGACTTATAAAACCGAAGAACAAGCTCGGGCGCAGAAGAAGCAAACAGCACATTTAATGGGGCTTGCAGCAAGGACTACCCCGAAAGGGCTTCACTGCCTCTCAATGCGTTTGACAACAGAATACTTTACCCTGGATCATGAAAAAAAGAAGCCTTTTCATCACAGTTATAACAATCCTGATCTCTACCATTACGTTGTCTTCTCTGACAATGTTTTGGCCTGTGCGGTTGTTGTTAACTCTACAATTTCCTCGGCGAAGGTAGATGCTTCACATTTGTTCTCTTTCTTTCAACAAGTTCTAGTTCAGTTCCTTTATACTTGTGAATTTGATAACTAGAAAAATGCTTTAGGCTTTTACTGTGGTTATTATTACCATAGGATTTTGTCCGGTTATGGAACTAGGAAAAGAAAGTTACATTTTGTGTGCTTTTTGTTCGATGAACAACTTCGTCTTTTCTAATTAATGTTGAGACACCATGTTCTGTTCTATGTTTTCATGTTTGAAATTTATGATCCATATTGTTACTCAGTTATCATTGTAAGGCATCTTATACTATTTCATAGCGTTTATCTGAGCCGCTTATTAATGCAGGATCCGTTTTTTTTAATCAAAACTTGTGGTTTGGTTTATGCACGTAAGAGAATATTTCCAAGTTTCTGCTGAAGCCACACATATTTTCACGGTTTATATTGCTGCCTGCAGGACGCGGGAAAAATAGTATTCCATGTGGTGACGGATTCACTCAATTACCCAGCAATCTCAATGTGGTTTATATTAAACCCAGATGGCAGAGCTACAATCCAAATCCTAAACATTGATGATATGAATGTCCTGCCTTTGGGCCATGCTCAGTTGCTGATGAAGCAAAATTCAAGTGACCCACGATTCATTTCAGCTCTCAACCATGCACGGTTCTATCTCCCAGATATTTTCCCAGGTCTGAACAAGATCGTATTATTTGACCATGATGTGGTAGTTCAGAAAGACCTAAGTAGACTGTGGAGCCTTGATATGAAGGGGAAAGTTGTTGGAGCTGTAGAGACTTGTCTCGAAGGTGAACCATCATTTCATTCGATGGACACATTCATTAATTTCTCAGATCCATGGGTTGCTCATAAATTTGATCCCAAGGCTTGCACTTGGGCATTCGGGATGAATCTATTCGATCTCAAAGAATGGAGAAGACAGGACTTGACATTTGTCTACCTGAAATACATCGACCTGGTACAACATTTCATTCCCTTTTAGTCATCTTACATATACACGTATATGTGTGGGTTGTGAAATATATATATTTGGTTGTTGCAGGGAGTAAAAAGACGTATGTGGAAAGCAGGGAGCTTGGCAATAGGTTGGTTGACTTTCTTGGGGCAAATGTTACCATTGGAGAAGAGATGGAATGTGGTTGGATTAGGTCAGGAATCAGGAGTCAAAGCAAGCGACATCGAACAAGCAGCGGTTATACACTATGACGGGATCATGAAACCGTGGCTTGATATCCGGATAGACAAATACAAGCGGTACTGGAACATACATGTAGCTTACCATCACCCATACTTACAACGGTGCAACATTCACGATTGATTTTTTTTTAACAAGTTCCCACAAAACTTAGGTTCGATTCGATTCATTTCTTCATTGTCAGTGTTATAATTAGCTTCATTCTTTTACGATATCTCTTGTGTAAATCTTTGTTTTTTTTTTAATACAACACACCAATTTTTTGTAATAGCTTTTAATATCAGAGATTCAGTGAAAAGAAACAGAGAGTGTTGTTTGTTCTCTTTCTCGGAAGAGACCTTTTTGGTTTATTTATATAATCCACCATCAGACAAGAGAAAAAGATTGTGTTGGAGAGAAAGAGATGAAATATGACACGTGGATGGAGGCTATTGGTGGAGTATGGATAGAATCATATCCAAGTTGGATGGCTTGTGTTGATTCTGATAGATTTTTTCCACCACTAATTTAGTCGCTATGTTAAATCCAAAAAGCCCAACACAAGCAAAGAAATTAAAGGTTCTCGTGTTGTTGCTATAGAACACATACAGAAGAAGAAAAAACTCATTGTGGAAGCAAAAAAAAGAAAGAGAAATGGCTAGCTTCACTGCCTCTGCTTCCACCATCTCCGTCGCTCGTCCAGCTCTTCTTCTCAAGCCCACCGTTGCAGTATCCGCACCTGTTCTTGGTAAAGGCCTTCTCTTTTCTTCTTCCTCTTCCTACTTTCTTTCTCAGATCTCATCTTATACTAGAAACTCTGTCCGGTTATGTGCAAAGTGAAGATCTTTTGTTTCGTTGAGTGATTTGGGAAGAACATGTATATAGACCAGAAGCTTAGTCTGGGTGTGTGAATCAACAACAAGTCAAGAAATGAATTTGATTATTATTGTTCAGGTTTGCCTCCAATGGGTAAGAGGAAGGGAGGAGTGAGATGCTCGATGGAGACAAAGCAAGGAAACGGCTCTGTCGTGGGGGCTGGAGTTTCAGCGGCGGCAACGGCGGCATTGACGGCGGTGATGAGTAGCCCGGCGATGGCGTTGGTGGATGACAGGATGTCAACGGAAGGAACAGGATTACCCTTTGGGCTTAGCAACAACCTCTTGGGTTGGATTCTGTTTGGAGTGTTTGGTTTGATCTGGACTTTCTACTTTGTCTACACTTCTTCTCTCGAGGAGGATGAAGAATCTGGTCTTTCACTCTGAACATTGAACTATATATATCTCCCTTTAGCTTCAGTGTTCATCTCTCTCCGTTTCCATGTTCATCTGAGGACATGAATCAACAATGTTCCTTCGGGTTTCTTGTAATTTGAAGTAAAGATCAAAAAACTGTTTTCCTGTGTACATCTATCTTGTTTCAATGTTTTCACACTCCCTCGTAGATGATGATGATGATGATGATTAAAAGATCATCAAAAGTTCAAAACCAAATTGTTGTTGAAGGATGAATTGCATGCATAGCCGCAAAAGTAATAATCAAATTGTTGTTGAGTCATTGAAACGAACACCAAAAAGTAGTAGTGTCTCTTGATTAACTTAGAAGCAATATTGATTAGATTCTCTTATTTTTCTTTCATAAGTAAATTCTTGTTTATTTCAATAGTAATAGTGTAATACTAATAGTGAAATTCAAGAAAGCTATATGGACCATGCAGTTAAAACGGAGGACTAAAAGGAGAATAATAAAGTAAATAACTTGATTTTTATTTGATCAGTAGATATATATTTTTGGTAATAATAACCATCTTCACCGCAAAGATTTTAAATGCAGACATAATTCACTTGTTACCCTGTCCACTACCATGCAGATTATCAAAGTAACCTTTAGGGTCACTCTCAAAATTATCTCTTGAAATGTAAGAAGATCCATCGCTCCCCGGAGCTACCATGTAGCCTCCTCCTCCACCACCGCCACCACTTTTCCCTCCTCCTCCACCACCACCGCCTTTCCCTCCTCCACCACCACCGCTCCTTCCTCCTCCACCGCTACCTCCACCACCACCACCGCCGCCGCTCTTTCCACCTCCACCGCTTCCACCTTTTCCTCCCATTCTTTAATTCTTAGTATGACTCTTTAAGAGATTTTTAAAAGTTGTGTGAATGAGAAATGAGAGTGAAAAGGATGAGGTATTTATAATAGGGTAAATTTTCAAATGGATGGTCAAAGACTCAAAACCAGTTCTTTCCCAATATTACGATTTATTATTATAGTCGTTGCATTGTGAATTGATCGACCCAACCCAATAGCCTCGTAAACGGAAGTAGTATCTATCTACTCGTAAATGAAAAAAAAACTTAAAAAGAGTCAGCCTCGGAATATCAACTAATAAATCCATACATGCCCTCATCATTTAAAATAAACAATTCAACCTACATACTAGTATGTAGTTAAAATCAGCATAATATCTAATAGCATTTCTCCCAAATAAAATAATCAAACATTGCTGCAAAGATCTTATGTAGCAGACTAGCAGTGCATGGGCAGTGTATAATTTTCCCTTGGTTTTCTAGAAAACTTTCATGTTTATATGGTTTTGAAGATACAATGTGATTTTGTGGCCTGTTTCTTGGTGGGATATTCCATTAATCAAGTGGTGGTGTCCCAGTGGTTCTGGGGTATGGGTATGTGCCTTACGCTGAGGTCATGGGTTCGACTCCGCTTGGCCACCTAACCCGCAGAGATTTGTAACTGCGCGAAAAGGATGCTGGGCCTAAGGGGGATTAGTCTGGGCCAAAGGCCTGGGATTTACCCCCGGCTTACAAAAAAAAAAAAAAAAAAAAAAGATTGATCAAGAAGATTAGGCTAAAAGCGATTAAATGATGGAGATGATGATGAACATCATACCATAACTATCTGTTTAGTATATGATATCATATTGCTCTTGGACATTCTAGTGAGAAAATTAAGTGCCAATTTTTTGTTTATGAAAACGAGGATCGCAAGCATGAACTTGTTCTGTTTAGGCTCATGACCGGTTCTTATATACAATGATATAAATATAAAGAATGTATAAATTGAATGGACATGACAATATATCAATTTTTTTGCAATAAAAAAACTTGGACTGAAATTGATACCGATAAGAAACTGAGTTTTTTCTTACCACTTGAACGTTTAGAATGATCAACATAAAACACAGTGGACTGGATTCGATTTCAAGCTTTGAGCAACATGATGAATTAATAACCATTGGACAAGCATGATGAAAGAATAATGCAAATTACTTGTCTGTATATAAGCACGTTCATATGTATATTCAAAGATGTAATATATATATATGCTTATGAGTGCAAGTGATAGAAACATTTTATTTAAAAACATGCATGGATGTGAAATTTACAAAGGAAAAATGGGGTTTGTATATATAAAGAGAGATGTGGGATTGATTAAGAAGAAGGGTGAAGACGGAGCTGGGAGAGATGGTGGTGGATGTCGGGAGAATGATGATCCTCAGAACGGAGACGCTCGGCTTGAATCCAACGACCTTCACTGTTCCTCACCATTCCTTTGTTCGCGTCTTGACGCCAAAACGGTGGCACCATGAAGTGTTCTTTCAGAAAGTCCGATGCTTTGTTCACTAACGCTGGGTCTCTCCCACTCGACAGCACAAATCTCTCCCCTTTCCCATGATACCTATTTTTAAAAAAGAAATTTATGTTTACGTTAGTTGATTTTAATATAACATTTGTTTAGTATATGCAAACCAAACATCAATATTATGGTTTAGTTGCATCACACGCAACAGCTAATAGGAGCAATTAATTCACGATCGAAGGTGTTGGAGATTCATGGGATCCTAATCGACATCGCTATCCTTGTTTTAGCCTTTAATTTTATCAAGTTTAAGTTTATCCCTAGAACAGCTAATAGTATAGCTGATTTTATTGCCAAACAGGCTCTTAGAAACCAGGCTTGTAACTTGATCCCTTAAGTTTAATAGAAAAAGTTTGCACAAAAAAAAAAAAGTTGCATCACACGCGATACTCGGGTCAATCATATCGCAAGTTGCTATATTTTTCATTATAATTTATTATATAATAAAAATTGAACGATTTGACAAAAGGAGCTAAGCACAAAAGGGCGACGGCGATGGCGATCTGACAAGGAATGGGGTTTGACCCATCCAGAGGTGTTCCGGTTTTATGGTTCTCAATACGGTTTCGTCGTGGACGGATTTGGGATCGGGTATGGAGAGGTGTTAATGTCGGGGATCTTCTCTCTGAGCAAATCCGAAAATCAGTAAGTGTGAAAATCGGTCTGTCGGGGCTCATGTTCAGGAAATCGGTTTTGATATGGATCTTCACGGATGGAAATCTGGAAATAAAGGAGGGTATCCTACGGGATACGGAAGGGATCGGTGCGGCAAATCACAATCTTCATTTGTGGATACCAAGATGGAATCTAAGATCGCGACGGAGATCGTGGACGGGGGTTTGGAGTAAGGGAAATTTTGCGGTTCTGAGAAAGGAAAACAATATGGTGTTGAAGAATCGGCGAGCTGGCGGAGCACATCACGGGAATCTCTCCCACAGGATACAGACTCAAAAATGGATTCAGTTGCGGTTAAGAATGATTGAGATTGATGTCAACACGAGGATCTCCTTACAAAATCTATGGGATCGAATATGGATCGGTTTATCAATTAGGAGAGAGATCAGAAATCAGATCAATCAAGGGATTACGGTGTATCAACTAATCCTTGGGATGATACGGTATTCACATAGAAAGNTTTTTTTTTTGTCGGCCTCTAAATCATAGTATCATGTTTCTGTTTTTTTTTTTAAATCCTCAAAATAAATCTGTAATCCTAGATCAAAATTTGAGACACTCTAATTATTTTGCCAATTGTATTTTTGCTTTCCAAATTTAACAATCATCCCAACCTTTTTTTTCCCATGATTTATGCGAATCTTGGGTGCATGGTTGCATGGTTACATGAACATATAATATATATAGGAAGTAAATATGTTTTTTCAAAAATAAAATAAAAGAAATTAGAGGACTGACCCGTCAAGGAGATGGAGCATAGCCTCAAGATTATGCGCGTTAGAAGGATCGACGGAGGATTTAAGGAACGGCGAGTTCTGGTGGTCCAGCGCCAGCTCCTCCCCCACGTGGCTGTAACACCACGGCAGCCCCTCCGCGATCTTCATCAGCGCGTGAGGCGCACCTTCATTCATAAACAGCCCCGGCGATTTCGGAACCACGTCGTGCACGTTCACCACTCTCATCACCTTCACTCCAAGCTCCTCCAGCCTCTCCTTGAACCTCACGTTCCCTACGCGCGGCCCTCCGTACGTCAACACTGTTACCGGAATCACCTTCCCGCTCCGGCTCCGGTTCAATCTCATCTCCGCAACGTCGTACGCGCTCAGTATTGCCAACGCGCCGCCGAGGCTGTGTCCCGTCACGGTGATGCTCAGCTCCTCGTCTTCGTCGTCGCCGTATCTCTCCACAAGACGCTTCACCTCCGCTAAGACCTGCTCACGCGCCGAGAATTTCGAGAATTTGCAGGTCGTGTCCTTATCGGTGTACAGATCCAGAAACCCGGATTCGACTTTAACGGCCGGGTCGGGGCACCGGATGTTGTTTCCGGATACTGGTTTCAGATAATCCTTGAGATCCGCGATCCACTCGAGCCGCGTCACGGTTCCCCTCCACGCGATCGCGATGTCGCGGCGGCCGAGGCGGTTACGCGTGGCCTCGTCATCGGAGACGGCGACGTATCCCATCCAATTAGCGTTTTTGCTCCAAACCTTGGACCATCTCGATTTCGAGAAGAAGTTCGGGAGGTTGATGTTCGACGTCGCGTAGAGATAACGCGCCACCTCGTATCCCGAATCGATCATCCCCAGCGAATCGAAGAAATCGTGGCGCGAGAATCTGGAGCTGCCGCAGTATCTGGAGGAAGGATCGAATTCGAAGGCGTCGTAACAGGCCTGAGCCATTTCGCCGTAACGGATCAGCTCCGTTCTAAAAACCGGGTCCATTGGATCCATTAAACCGGCCCAATCGTCTTCTCCTTGGATCTTACGCCACGTGTCTCTCAGAGTCCTCTCTTCCTCGGCTTTCTTATCCCGCCGGCGAATATCCTCCGCCGTACTCCATTGTTCTCCGCCAGCTACTTCGGTTTCTTCGATCAGTCCTTGCCTTTCCCGGTCGAGCCTCGAAATCACGGCGGATAAAGAAGCCTCGTCGGTTCTGGACAAAGCTCTCGTATCTACTCGGAATGGTCTCGCCGGGAGATTAATAAACGAAGAAGAGGAAGAGTGACCGGTGATGGAGTTCTTCTGTTTGATCGTAAGAAGGTTGTGAGAAGGAATGGTCGCCGCCATTGTTGGGAAGCTTCAGAGCTTGATTACAAAAATGTTAGGACCATCCTTTATATATATATATATATGTATGTATACACACAACATGTTTTAAAAAATATCTAAAACGTGTTCTTCTACTCATAAATGCAATAAAGTAGTTGCCCTCGATGACATAAACACTTGATATCATTTTTTCTTGATAAGATTAAGATATGATCATAGGCATTATTAATTATTAGTAAAATACTAGTACCTAGCAATGTTCAAAAGACGCTAAGCGCTAGGCGGGCGGTCGGGCACCGATTTGCGCCTAGACCGAAAAGCGGTGATTAATCACCGATTAATCAGCGATTAATTTTGAACATTTTTTTTTTAATTTTAAAATTTATATGTATATAAGTTATAAATTATGAATATATGAATCAAAACAAGTATGAAATAAGTTTTTTTGATTATCAAAATAACAAAACATTAGGAAATTAAGTTCAAATTCACATATAAATTCCAAAAACAAAAAAGAAGTACAAACATATGATGCAAAAAATAGATTTGTCTTGATATTGAGAGACAAAAAAAAAGTACAAGGAGAGAAAAATCTTCATCATCTTCTTCAATGATAAAATTAGCATGTGTGTTGTACTTCTAGATGTATTTCCAAAACTTTATAATAAACAATATGTCCGTTAAATTAAAAAAAAAAAAATGTTGACTTTTTGAAAAAGTGATTTTTTTTAAAAAAGTGTTGACCGCCTAATTGGCCGCCTAGACACTAATCGCGGCGGTTCACCGCCGACTAGCGCCTAGGCGGCTAGGCGACCGCTTTTTAGAACATGGGTACCTAGTATATTTTTCTTTTCTTTTCGAAAGTTGTAATTTGGAGTTTTCAAGTGATTAAAGGCAATAAGCAGGCATTGGGATCTATCTACATGGTTAGAGCACCTCCAATGCTAAGACTCTCTTTAAGTCTCTTAGCAATAAAATCACAACATTTTTTGTGATGGTGATTACTTAAGGACTCCACTTAATTTAAGGCCTCCAATGGTGTTACTAATGTTTGGTTTCTTAAATAAAAAATTAATTTTTAACATTTAATTTAAAACATTTATTTATACTAATAATAATTTTAAACATACAATAATTATACAAATACTAATAGTAAACATTCAATAATTTTAAGCAAACTTAATTTAAAAATCTAGATTACCAAATCTGTCCCATATATTCTCAATCAAATCATTTTTCAGTTGTTCATGTATCCGTCTATCACGAACTTGATTCCGAATCCCAATCATATTACTGAGATTTGTAGGCATGTCTGTAGAATACGACAAATCCACCTGTGAAATTCTGCTTGACTCTCCTAGTTCGAAGTCAGATGTATCATACTGAGTGTATCCATCGCGTTCGTCTTCTACTATCATGTTGTGTAGTATGATACATGTTCTCATAATCCGCCCTATTTTTTTCTTGTCCCAAATAAGAGCCGGGTTTTTTACAATAGCGAATCGAGCTTGCAATACTCCAAAAGCACACTCAACATCTTTTCGGGCGGCTTCCTGACGTTCAGCAAATAACTCTGCTTTATGACCTTGAGGCAATGAGATATATTGGATAAAGGTTGCCCATTTTGGGTAAATTCCGTCTGTGAGGTAGTACGCCAAATGATACTTGTGTCCGTTGACAACAAACTCTACTTTCGGAGCTCGGCCTTGTAATATGTCATCAAAAACTGGTGACCTATCAAGAACATTAATATCGTTTAGGGTACCTGGAGGTCCAAAAAAAGCGTGCCATATCCAAAGATCTTGTGATGCTACTGCCTCTAACACAATTGTCGGCTTTCCTGAACCCCGTGTGTACTGCCCTTTCCAAGCGGTCAGACAATTTTTCCACTCCCAATGCATACAATCTATGCTTCCTATCATCCCAGGAAACCCGCGTATCTCTCCAATATCGAGTAGCCGTTGCAGATCAGCTGGTGTGGGTCTTCGTAGATACTCATCACCATACAACTGTATTATTCCTTCAGTGAATTTCTCCAAACATGAAATTGCAGTGGTTTCACCAAGTCGGAGATATTCATCGACAGCGTCAGCCGAACAACCATAAGCCAGCATACGAAGTGCTGCCGTGCACTTCTGTAGTCCAGAAAGCCCGAACCTTCCGACTGCATCTCTTTTACGTTGAAAGAATGGAAGTTCATTTGAGAGGTCATTGACAATACGCATGAATAATGCCTTGTTCATTCGAAAACGGCGTCTGAATAAATGAGGCGGATATGTTGGATCTTTACTGAAGTAGTCCTTCCATAATCGGTTGTGCCCATCTTCGCGTTGTCTTTCAATTAGCCCTGGGCATCAGTACTCGTTACCCGCCCGACCCGCTCGACCCGTCCCGTACTCGGCCCGTAAAACCGGGTACCCGACTCGTCCAAGCCAAGTATCAAGGCGAGTTAACCAACTACTTGCAAGTAACGGGACAAGTCCAAGGCGAAAATTTTTTTTGACTACTTGTCCCGTTACCCGGCTTGTTCCCGTTACCCGGCTTGTTCCCCGTTACCCGGTTTGCTACTTGTACCCAAGACAAGACAACTAATAGAAAAAGCAAGGCAAGTAATGAAAAACAAGACAAGTAATGAGAAAAACAAGGCAAGTAATGGAAAAAGCAAGGCAAGTAATGGAAAAAACAAGGCAAGTAATGGAAAACAAGGCAAGTAATGGAAAACAAGGCAAGTAATGGAAAAAACAAGGCAAGTAATGTAATTACTTGTTGAGCGGGGACCCGTACTTGCAAGTACGGGTACCGGTCAAGGTACCCGCAAGTATCAAAAATCTGGGCGGGTACCTTGAATCAGCGGGTACCCGTTTTTACGGGTCCAAGTACGGGTCAATATTTTCATTACCCGTACGGAGCGGGTCAAGTAGCAAGTCGGCCAAAATAAGCGGGTACCCGCCCCGTGCCCAGGCTTACTTTCAATATACGCTCTTCTCTTCGCCTTTGGTTCGTGAGACTCTATTACGTCGTTGAATATATCTTCGAAGTGTTGATCAAATACATCTTCAAAAGCTTCATTGAATTCATCTTGCTGATCATTTGATGAGGAAGAAGACATTTTTGATAAGTAGTTTTAATTTTTCCAAGGAGAAGATTGACTTGAAGATCCGTTTGTGAAGAGAAGAAGAAGACTAAAAGTAAAATACTAAACTTGTTAAGACTAGAAGAAGAAGAAAAGGAAATTTTGTTTAGGAGAAAACGAAAAGTAATACTTGAAGCAAATTCTGATGACGGTTGCAAGAAGGAAGTTAATACTTGCTACAAAGATTGACTTGAAAATAATACTTGAAGAGGAAGTTAATACTTGCTACAAAGTTCCGATACAAATTTATAGAGAGAAGAAGCCACACACGAGAAGTAGAAACTGTAACTACAACACTTAAAGACAATAAAATACAACAGACCCGTGACCAGTCTACATGACAATACAACAAAAAAACAAAAGACCCGTGAGTTGTTCACATGAAAGCTTCGAAATGAAAGCTTATGTCTTCCCCTAGTCAGAAGACCCGTGAGTTGTTCACAAGAAAGCTTATGTCTTCCCCTAGTCACATCTTTTTCTCTGTCCCCTGAATCAACAAAACAACAAACCAGTTAGCAAAACAGAATAACAACAAACCACTTAGCAAAATAACAAAACACTTAGCAACTAGAAATATAACAAACCAGTTAGCAATAAAACAAAACAGTTAGCAAGCAAATTATTACTCAGAACAACTCTGCCAGTAGCTTATTTTTGACAGATATTTCTATCTCAGTAAGTTGGTCAGCCTTTGCAAGTAAACGGTCAAGAATTTTTTGCTTGGAGATCCTCTCTTTCACTTCCAACATGCCTTGTAACTGCAACATTGCCTCTTCCTTTCCACTCTTCTTTCGTTTAGCAGCTTTGGCAGCCTTAACCCCAGGGGGTCTCACTTCCTCTTCCCCATCCAACTCCACAACATTTTTGCGCTTGTCCTTGACACCATCTTTAGCTAAATAAGTGGAGCACCACTTCTGATCAAGCCTCAGCTCTCTCCACGCATGTTCGAGGGTGAACTTGATCTGGTAATNNAAATTTGCACACGAGATCATTAAGCCTAGACCATCTCTGATTGCACTGACCTATCTCTCTAGGGACAGACCCAACCAGCAAAGGACTAGAGTTGTAGTACTCTACAATTCTCCGCCAAAAAGCACCGGCCTTTTGCTCATTGCTTACAACTGGGTCCTTGCTGGTGTTAAGCCACGCACCAATGAGGATTACATCCTCTTTGGGCGACCATTTCCTTCTCTCTTTACCACTTGATTCATCAGAACATTGGCTGCTAAACCTAGGAAGTTCTGATGAATCAAGGTCCACAGTTTGACTAGCTAGAAGGCTAACAAAACTTGTGGAATCTGATGAGTAAGTGTTAGTGTAATCCATTCTGGTGTGAACTAAATTTTGTGGTAGGTTTCTCTAGTGAAACAGGGCTTTTAAAAGAGGATTTGGCAATCAATTCCTAACCACCAGACATTGATACACACAACAACTCCTAATTTACGACCTCTAACAGACATTTAAGACCCATCAAGTCATAACTGTTAAGAAGAAAAAGGTGAATTAGCATCTAGTTTCTTTATTTACTTGTTTCAAATTACTTCTGCTTCTTTATTTACTTGTTACAAAGATACAGAGTTCTAGTCTCTGTATCAGATTTACTTCTTTATCAAATTATCTACTTCTATTTAAGTTAAGTTACAAAGTTCATTTTCATTGCATTTATTAGCATCTAGTTCTCACTATGTTAGAAAGAAATAGAGTTCTGTTTCTTTATTACTCGTTTCAAAGATACAGAGTTCAAAACTCTGTAACTTTACACAGGTACTTAGTTTTAGTTTCTTTATTTAGTCGTTTAATGTTATCAAGTTATCTACTTCTATTTAAGTTCAGTTAACAATCTATATCTCATTAAGTTAGAAAAAAACATAAGAACTTGTTTACTAGTTACAGTAATAACAATCAACTTAGCAAGGAAGCAGTAAAACACTCACCTTAACTCAGGTACTCCAGCTCAGCAACCCGGCTAGTTACTTGTCAACTTCTGCCTACATAGTTTGATGAGATGTAGTCAGTCGATTTGAAATAATTCAAAGACACATAACAGTTAAAGAAAATGATTCAAAACAGAGCAACATTTCTAAAGCAACAAGGCACTCTATTTCGATGTGTCAAACTATGATGAATAAAACAGAAAACAACTGTAAAACAATTCTTCTTTGTAAACAGAACAAAAATTCACAAACTCTGATGAATAATCAACAAGAGTTAACAACCATATTTTTTTAGACCATAAATCGTTTAACCATGAAGCTAATCTTTGCAATCATCAAATCACAAAGGCATTATTCAACTCGCAAAGTCTTTATTAAACATTGTCGAACCAGAAATGGGGAAAAAAAAATCGAGCCCCAAATCCAATTGTAACCCTAATACGAACCCTAAATCGCTTAACAAATTCAACTCCCTTATCGATTTGTAAGCCTAAATCGATTAATAACCCCATATCTATTAAGAACCCTAAATCGAATCATAAATCGATTCGAAACCCTAAAACTGACACGAAAAGGTTAAGAACACTCTAAATCGAAACCCTAAATCGATTCGAAACAACAAAAACAAACAAATTTGCTCGTTCTCGGTCCTTTTACCTGATTTTGTGATGAGCCCTAGAAATCGCCCCCAATTTCGCTGCCTCCAGAGCTCTCATCTTCCAATTCGCGATATCAAAGAGAAATGAGGTTCTGCGGAAACACTCTGGTCGGGACGGAGGGTTCGAGACAGAAGCCAACAAAAAACGCCCATTCACGCGTTGACACGTGTCTAAGAAACGGTTTCTAAAATACCTTAAATAAGGATCGATTCTTAGCATAATTAGAGTTTTTTTTTTTTTGTTCTCTTTTGTCATTGGTTTCTGGATCAAGAAATGGTTAAAAACCAGCATTGGAGCTGGTCTTATAACATAATTTTGTACGTTGATTAAAAAAATTGTAAGGAAAAAATCACTAATTGAATGAAAATTTGAACATTTTCGTCCAATTTGTAACCATAGTTACTGTTTATATTAAAACTAGTTAATCTTTTAAAAATTAATGTAGTTCTAATAACAAAATTTTGTGCGTGCGTCCGTGTGGTTTTGATCTATTTTAGTTTTGAGATTAACGGGTACTTAATTATCTTGTTTGTTTCTTAAAGAGAACACAACTGAACACAAATAGTAATAAATAACACAATAACTGTTTCATTTCATATGTGTTTTCATAATTACACTCACGTAAAACAACGAGATAAATAGAATAATAAAGTGGTGTATTGAAGAATGGTTTCAAATGAAGGTGCACACTGCACAGCTGGGAGGAGACGTGGCTTAATCTTGTAGCTTCTACCATTAAGAGCAAGTGCATTGGAGGTGTTTTAAGAAGTGTCTAAAATTTTGATCAGTTAAAATAATAATAAAGTTAACAAATCAGGTTCCTAAATCAAGTTAAAGTGTCTTAATTAGGATCTGTTTTCTGAGTTAAGACCCAAGTACGTGGCATGATCTGTTTTCTTTCTCCGTCTCTTCCTCTGTCTCTTCCTCTCTATCTCTTCGGTTTCTCCGAAAGAGAATCGATTGTTCTTCGGTTTCTCCGAAAGAGAATCGATTATTCTTCGGTGGATCATGAAGAAAATCCGATAAAAACATGCTAAATCACACGGAAATTGCCTCATCCGTGGTGGATTTTCCGTGTTGACAGTTTCTAGCTCATAATCGGCCGTTTTGGTGGATCAATCGACCAATCGGTTCATCATCATCGGTTCATCATCATCGATTCATCATCAGCGATGCTGCGTTTCCAAAGGTTCGTTGTCCTAATTGACCAAATCTCTCTCCTCTTTCATATATATCTTAGGGTTTGTGGAGAATCTGAATCGATAGAAATGAGTTTTTCTGGTTTTTGTTATGCAAATTAGGGATTTTCGAATTGAGATTTGAAATAGTTTTAATTAGGGTTCTTGTGCTCGAATTAAGAGTTTGGTTATTTGGGAATTGAGATTGTCAAAATTAGGGTTTTCTCTTATTCGGTTTTTATTGATTTGATTTTGTCTGATTGAAATTAGATTGAAATTAGAGTTATACTGATGCAAATGAAATGACTGACCTAATATGAATTTCGTATTTCAATTTCAATTTTCGTCTGGATTTTGAATTTGCAAACATAACACATATTAATCGTCTGTGTCTCTTTGTCTTCCTTTGTGTACTAATCCAATTTTGTGTATCTGATTTGTATGTGTTTTGTCTGTGTCTCTTTGTCTTTCTTTGTGTACTAATCCAATCGACTGATCTAATATGTGTTTTGTCAGTTGATTTGGTTTTCTCTTATTAGAGTTATACTGATGCAAATGAAATGAGTGATCTAATAAGGGGGTTTTTTTGAATTGATTTGAGGTGAAAATTGTGGAGAAGAAGCCAAAGAGATGGCTTCAAGTTTTGTACATGTTCTGATGTTCTTATTGATTCTTTGTTCAGGTCATGTGGCTACTACTGGAATAGCTCGTACAAATATTGGGATACAAACAAGGCAAAACTAATTACAAGGTAAATATCATTTCTTCTCTGTGTTGTTTCAGTTAGGAGTAATTGAGTTAGGTGAAGAACTGATTAAATCTTAACAACTGATTAATTGTTGCTGGTTTTGAGACTTTGTGATTCAAAGTCTGTGTACAAGGTAGAACTGTTGCTGGTTTTGCTATTGTTGTTTCATTCATGGTTGCTAGTTGATGATTAGGTGTAGTATTTATTATTTCACAACTCCTAATAAATGCTTGTTTATCTGTCTTTGTGTGTTTTAGATTAGGTGTAGTTTTAAATGGTAAAATGGGTTATTACTGTCTACATCTGTGGCGTTAAGATTAGATGTGATGTGATGAATGGTTTATTACTCTGTGTAAAAAGATTAGAAGTGATGAATGCTTTAGACTGATGCCCTTGTTCTGATGTGATAAATTAAAAACCACACAACCTACAACCATATCTCTCTTAATGCTACGTAATTAACCACACAACCTTTCTCTATTAATGCTATAAATTAACCACACAACCTGTTATGTGATAAATTAAAAACCACACAAAATGTTCTATCTTTGAAGGTCAGTAATCACCTATAACCAATTCTCTTGAAAAATTCTTCTGTTTCCTCTTCTCTTCTGTCTCCTCTTCTGTCCTGTTTTATCTAATCTTCTGTTTCCTCTTATATTTCTTAACTCTCATGCTTGGATATGGATTCTTTTAATCCATATCGGCAAAAGTCCAACTTCATGGACCTTTTAAATAGTCAAGAAGACAATCATTACCCTGAAACCAATCCATTTGAGAGTTTTTCCTAATCTACAACAGTTGGATCATCACAGATTCCACTGTTTAGTACTGAGTGTTCTGATGTTCCAACTGTTGATCAAGAGAATCGTCAAGGGAGAAAGAGATGGAAACCATCAGAAGATGGTGTCCTGATCAGCTCATGGCTAAACACCAGCAAAGACCCTATAGTGTCAAATGAGCAAAAGACTGCTGCATTTTGGAATCGAATAGCTGCATTGTATGCTGCTAGTCCTTCCATTGCAGCTGATGAGAAGAGAGAGGCGAATCACTGTAAGCAGAGGTGGAGAAAGATCAATGATCAAGTCTCCAAGTTTGTTGGAGCCTATGCGGCTGCAAACAGTCCTCCCAAAAGTGGATATGGACCCAAAGATTACTTGACGTTGGCTCATGAGATCTTTTTGTCGGACTACAAGGCGAAATTCATGCTTGAGCATGCATGGGAACTGCTGCAAAATGAGCAGAAGTGGTGTGAACTCTCTTCTACTAAAGGTGTAGATGCATGCAGTTCAAAAAAAAAAAAGTGTGACAATGGTTCAACCCCTTCTGGTAGTTCACAATCAGTGAACAATGTTGAGGATGAAGCTGAGGTTAGACCAGTAGGTGTTAAAGCAGCCAAGGAAAAACTTAAAAGGTCAGTGTCGAATAAAGCCACTGTGGAAGAACAAACCAAAAAGCTTGAGAACTTGCAGAGCGTATGGGAGTTGAAACAGAAAGATGTAGCTCTGAAGAAAGAGCTTTCTGACAAAAAATATGCTGGAGATACTTCTTGCTAGAACAGAGCCACTTTCAGAACTGGAACTAGCTCTAAAAAATAGGCTAATAGAAAAGTTTTTATTACAAACGACTTGATTTCCTTTGTTTCCAGTTGATGCAGGTCACAACCACAAGTCAGAAGTTGTTGTCCGGTTGCGTCACATGTTGTTGTCTTCTTGATTCACAAGTTAGAGACTGTGTATTGTTTGTCTTGTATTCACTGTTAGTTTTTTTTGTTATTTGTGTTTGTTGTCCGGTTGCTTCACATGTTGTTGTAACATTGTAACTTTTTTTTATTGCTTTTGTAACATTGTAACATTTATATTTATACGAGCAATGAAGTTCTTCTTCTTCTTAAATTATTATGCTCCTTCTCATATTAGACTTTTGCTCCTCTCATACAAATCAAATTTCTCTTCTTCTTATCTCCTCTTCTTCTCATTATTATTATTGCTATTCTTGTTAGCCATAAATATTCAAACAAAAATGGCATCATCTTCCAATGATCCTTTTTCACAAGCACTCGATCAAGAGTTTGATGAATATATCGAACAAGAATTCGATAATTTGTTAAATGATTTTGAAGATCTTGAAGAAACAACCGAACCAAAAAAAAACGAGCTTACATCAACAGAGACCATGAAGAGGGACATGTGCGGTTATGGAACGACTATTTCAGTGAACAACCAACTTACCCGCCACATTTATTCCGTCGCCGTTTTAGAATGAACAAGCACTTGTTCATGAAAATCGTGGATCGACTTTCAAATGAATTTTCTTACTTTCAACAAAAGAGAGATGCCCTTGGAAGGCTTGGTCTCTCTCCAATACAAAAGTGTACATCAGCAATAAGGATCCTAGCATATGGTGCTGCGGCTGACCAAGTTGACGAATACCTCTGGCTCGGTACAAGTACTGCTCTTAAATGTGTGACAAAATTCGTCGAAGGAATAATATATTTGTTCGGAGATGAATACTTAAGAAGACCCACCGCAGAGGAACTCCAGCGATTGCTTTACGTCGGACAGGAACAAGGATTTCCCGGGATGATAGACAGCATCGATTGTATGCATTGGGAGTGGAAGAATTGCCATACCGCTTGGAAAGGGCAATATTCCCGTGGATCTGAAAAACCCACGATCGTTTTAGAGGTGGTTGCTTCATATGATCTCTGGATATGGCACGCATTTTTTGGTTCTCCAGGTACCTTAAACGATATCAATATTCTTGACCGTTCACCAGTTTTTAATGATATCATTGAAGGTAAAGCTCCAGAAGTGCGTTTCTCTGTCAACGGAAAAGACTATGATTTGGCTTACTATATGACAGATGGTATTTATCCTAAATGGGCTACTTTTATCCAATCCATTTCACTTCCACAAGGTCCAAAGGCATCTTTATTTGCTGAACGTCAAGAATCTGTACGAAAAGATGTCGAGCGTGCTTTCAGAGTCTTTCAAGCTCGGTTTGCCATTGTTAAAAACCCAGCTCTTTATTGGGATAAGGCAAAAATAGGAAACATTATGAGAGCATGTATCATACTTCACAACATGATAGTAGAAGACGAACGAGTAGCATACACCCATGACGATGTTTCAGAATTCGTACAAGGAGAAGGAAGTTCGCATGTAGATTTCTCGTATTCTACTAGTATGCCTACAAATGTTCCCCAAATCTTGGCCGCTCGAACTCGACTCCGTGATAAAAAGAAGCATCAAGAGTTGAAAAATGATTTGATTGACCATATATGACAACGATTTGGACCAGGACAAGATTAAAACGTACTGTGTCTTGTCCGTTTATGATTGGGAATATAATTTTTTTTTCATTTATGTTTCAAATTGTTTTCAACTTTTTTATGTTTTGAATGTATTAAATGTTTTTTTCATTAATAAAATGTTTAATAAACAAAATTGAATTAAAAATAATATTTAATTTTTTTAGACCTTCAACATTGGTGTCTACAATGGAAGAGTCAAAAATCATAAATGTCTTAAAAATTAATAATTAATTTTTTTAAATTACAAAAAACATTAGACACCCAACTTGGGTGTCAACAATGTACTTGCTCTAAGTAGTTCGATTCGTTTTAAGATTTTGAACACTACTATATAGTCTATATTCAGGATTTTTGCACTTCATAATATATAGATTACTTACAAAATGCGATTAACGAAGTCAATAATATAAGTTAACGCCCATCAGAAATAGAGAGTTATAATTGCTAGTTATATTTTAATTCTATAAAACGATGTATATGTACTAACTTAATGAAGAAACATCATTTATTTATTCTTATGAATCAAATGGTATAAATAGTAAACCGTTTGATTTCTATTTCACTTATATAAAGATAGCGACGACCTTTACATTGTTTCAGTATTTTAAAGTTAAGTTTTGTTAAATTTATTAGAAGAGGAATTTGAATTATTCAACTTGCCGTCAAAAGAAAAAAAAAGAATGACTCAACTCATCTTAAGTCATGCACCAATGGCATTATGGCAAATAACATTGGCATAATATATTACAAATGTACAATATATATATACTCAACCTCTATGGGGTGTATTCAATATAATATTTTAGATAATTTAAAATGATTTGAGTTTTAAATGAATTTTAGATAATTTGAGTGAATTATATAATTTGTTATGATTTGTTTTATTTTTTTTATGAAATCTCATATAAAATCATGAGATTTAGAGTTTCATATTTTTAACTAAGAAATTCTACTAAAACATAGTTAAATCACTAAAAATCTCCTAAAATTCACTATTTAAAATATTTTCAATAACAATGGATTTGAATGTTTATTTACAAATCACTAGTTCAATAACATGAGATTTTTAAACATTTTTTTAAAAATCATGTTTGAATAATATAATTTATGATTTTAATATAAATAAATTCAAATACTAGATTGAATATACCATCCTTATCAACCAAGCGGTGGTAGTCTGGTAGTTGTTGACTTTGGAATCCGTGAACAACGGTCCTCTTTGAGTTCGACTTTCACTGAGAACAAAAAATGTTATTGTTTTGCCAAATAAGATATGAGACTAATGTCTATGTCTCATTTACAAATTTGGGTGTACGATTAACCCGTTAGTGGTATATCTTAATGGATTAATTTGAACCATTTCATGGGCCTAGAATTTACCCTTATGTCAATTTGCTGTAAAAAAAACTCTAATGTGAATCCATTATCCATATCTAGATGCTTGTAATATCTAAACTAAAAGATCGTTGAAATGTTATAGACTTGAATTTTTAATGGTCTTTAATAAATGACCTAAAATTGCATATGAATAGTTGACCCCGACCATATCTTTACAACTAAAAGACAGCTCAATCTCATCACATTCTGGAATGAGGTGTCCATCCTTCGTCACTACTTACTTTTATGTTTCATCATAAAATATTTGGACATTTGATTTAGTAATATAGTATATTTTGACCCCGAAAAAAGTAATATATACTCCCTCCGTTTCTTTTTATAAGTAGTTTTGGCTAAAAGCACAAATATTAGAAAACTTATCTTTTATTAAAAAATATCATTTAATATATAAATTAAAAATAATCCAGCCAATCATAAAAAAAACTGCAGAATATTATTGCCCACACAATATTCGATAAAGGTAAAAGCTGCATAGAAACATAAAAACAACTTATATTGTGAAACAAAACAAAATCTCTAAAACTACTTATAAAAAGAAACGGAGGGAGTAGTATATTTTGAGAGAAATCGCGTGGAAAGATATATAGTATATTTTGAGAGAAATCGCGTGGAAAGATACAACTCACAATGTATCTGTTGGTGTTTTTAGAGCGGTCAAAATGGATGGGCGGTTGTCCGTGTCCATAACATTATAGACTGGTCATTTAGACATGATATTTAATGGATATAGTCACTATTTGTCCACAATCAAAATGGTTAATATTAGATATGTTCAAATAGATTTGGACAACCTATTTTGACAGCTCTCGTAGTTTATTTGAGAATCCAAAATACCTCTCACACTACAAGAAAACAACGTTTTCGCGACTACAGTTTGCGACTACAGACACAGTCGTAAATTTTTACGACTACTTAGCGACTATGTTGCGACTTGTTTACGACTTCACAAATACAGTCGCACCATAGTCGGTCATTTGCGACCAAACGTATTAGTCGCATATTGGTCGCCATTTTACGACCAATCGACGACTACCGTCGAGTCGGAAAACTTTCGTCACAAAATAGTCGCTATTTTGCGACTAAATTGCGACTTTTGCGGTGGGTCGCAAAACAGTCGTTTATTGGTCGTAAAATAATAGCATTTAACACGTTTATTCTTGGCGTACCTACTTGTATCTACTTTTTGCGATGACCACTCGTAGTCGGACAACAGTCGCTATATAGTCGCTATGTAGTCGCAAATCAGTCGGAAAAATGTCTATAAAAAAAACTTGAGACCATCGTTTCCTCATTCTCACAATCTCCTCATTCTCATAAACGAAAAAAT
>PKML01009730.1:133754-161941 GCA_002933935.1 Eutrema yunnanense | reverse complement strand
GTGTTAATGTTAAAAAAAAATTGGTAGTGATGAGGTGGACACCCTAGATTGAGAGAGAACTCTCATATTATATTATAGATTTGTCTATTCCTCTTTATAACAAAAAAAATCAATTCATCATCTCTATAATAAAAACTATATTTTTCATGTATGTTATTATTTGAATTTTTTATAATGGATACAAATTAGACAACTTAATCAAAAAAAATTATAACTATTATGAGTGAATGAAGTAACTAGCATTGGCTGACCACTTAATTAGGTAACTAGCTATGGATAAAGGATCATTTTGTTCAATATCATAAGTTGACCGAAAAATTAATTATATATCAATCGATAACTGAAAATTAGTTGCAACTTTCCATGTCGGCAATTTCTTCATTTTAGACCCCTGTTTACTTTGACATCATCTCCTTTTTCCCTCGCTAAGTTATCTTTATTGTCCGAGATGAGCATTTAATGTAAGCGATAGTTAACTTGAATATAAAATCATATCATATGTATCCTTCTCATTTTATATTAACTACAAAAATGACATTGTTCAAAAATGTTTTCTTCAGCGTTAGAACACCACCAACACTGTTAATCTTATCGTCAACACTATTCATATATGGACACCGATATTGTTCACCCGATGGTTATCTATTTGGTTAACATGATAACTAACATGATGTCGCGATAAGTTTACGTTTATCTTGTTAACACAGTTATTATATACAATGTTAATGTGCTAACAATAATATCCGATACTTATAACGTGCTAACAATATATCCGATATTTTACGTATATGTGTTAAACATATAGTTATCGGATTAAATCAATTATTTCATCAAACAAACCAAGAAATATAAATTTAAAAATGCAACGATAACAATAACGAGTTACACCTACTGTTAATCTGATTGTCAACATTGTTCATATAAAAACACGATATTGTTCACCCGATGGTTAACTATTTGGTTAACATGATAACTAACATAATATCGCGATAAGTTGACGTGTTAACCACCGATAAGTTTACGTTTATCTTGTTAATCCATTTATCATATAGAATGTTAACGTGATAACAATAATATCTGATACTTGTAATATGCTAATAATAATATTTGATATTTTACGTATATGTGTTAAACATATAGTTATCGGATTAAATCAATTATTACATCAAACAAACCAATAAATATTAATTTAAAAATGCAACGATAACAATAACGAGTTACACCTACTTTTAACGTGCAAATATATTAAGTTATCATGATAAATTATCACGTAATTATAACAATAACTATATTAACATTTAATTTACACATATAACAATAACAATATCTATTTTAACATTATTTAATCAATAACTATAATAATATTTAACATTGATTTCCTTTGGAAAGGTCTGACGGCCACTGCTTAACATCGTTTAATCAAACAGAGTGACGGTAAGAAATATGCAGGGGCTGAGCATCGACACGGAGGAGCTCAGGTACAAGATTTGTTTGATTCTCGAGCAGAATACATCACTGGCGGTTGTGGAATCCATAAGCGGCGCCATGTTCTGGGATCAATGAAGAATCAGAGAGGAGAAATATGTGTTCAGAGCATCGACGGCGGCGAAATGAGAGAGATTATAGACGGAAAGGCGAATTGAGCTCATCTGATTTGGCGATTTTGGAAATTTGCCTCAAGTTGTTTAGGATTTGGTCGGAATCGGATCTGAGAAATTACATCAGATCCTTAGTGATTGAGAACAAGAGTAAAGAGCTTAGAGATTCGCTTCCTTTTCTAGGAAATGGAAGGAGAATTATAATGTTGTTTTTAACCATTATTTTTTAAAAATAAATATATATCATTCGTATCTAAATGGGATAATATTGTCTCCTTCTGACAAATTTTTGATATTTGTGGCCCACATAGTATTATCAAAGTCTCCCTATATGGATTATAGCTACCGTCAATCTTGGTAGGAGTTTACTGGAGATTTCGCTAACTACAGTGCGAGCTGAACATTGGCCATGCATGAAAACTAATTTTGATAATATTTAGTTCTCTCTCATCGCTGACAAGAAGTGTGATGAGAGAGAACTAAATACCCATGGATAAATGTAAATTAGTTCTCTCTCATCGATGACAAGAAGTGTGCTGAAAATACCCCTAATCATTTGCAAGTTGATTAGGCGTGCTGCATTAAATGCAAAAACATATGCCGCATTGGATAACTATGTTATACATCTATCTGAGTTAGTTTGTGAAATAGTTTTTTGGGAACAATATCTGAACAGTTAAAAAAATTGAGAATGTTTAAACCCTAAACACTAAACCCTAAATCTACACTCTCATCCCTAAATCTAAACTCTAAAACCTTAACCAATCGTTTAAGGTTAAGATGTGAGAGTCTATGTATGATGTATTCCCATAATTGATAACGCCAATCGTTTTTTTAAAAGTATATCTGGAGATCATAGTGATGTCTAAACTTTATAATTTTTAGATACAACAAATGAATTATCACATTTGTGTAATCCATAGATTTCTCAACTATCTTTCACTTCACCAATGATAAATATTAATATTAGTGATGCATAAATGAAGCATAAATTTATAAAATCTAAATCATCTTATGAAACTAAGAAGTTTGCCTTTCACCCAAAAAACTAAAACTAAGAAGTTGGCTCAGTATTTTTAGTTAACGACTCAATATTTTAGGTTATAGTGTATGTGATAACTGATGTAATGTCGTTCATTTGGGAAAAGGAACTTATTGTTTAAAACTGATTATATAATAATATTAATAGGTAATACATTCCTTCTCTAGTGCCACTTTTTCATCGTATCTGTAAATTGTTGCAGTTGGGATGCTAGGCGTAATAACACTTTCAATAACTTGTTGTGGTAATATTTCTATTATTATTCATTATCGGAAAAAAAAACACGAATAGTATTAGAGAACAAGAAGAACAATATTGGTGGCGGTGAGGGTAAAAAATATTGGTGATAATATTTTAACATAACCAGATAACATAACCAGATAATATTTTAACATAACCAGATAACATAGTGTAGATTTAGGGATGAGAGTGTAAAAGAATCAGATTGAAAAGAATTCAGGCATAATGCTACAAAAAGAAAATAAGGGATCTAGCAGAATGAGTATAGTATTGGGTGTGAAGAATC
Organism: Eutrema yunnanense; assembly: GCA_002933935.1. Classification (NCBI taxonomy): domain Eukaryota; kingdom Viridiplantae; phylum Streptophyta; class Magnoliopsida; order Brassicales; family Brassicaceae; genus Eutrema; species Eutrema yunnanense. The sequence continues at coordinate 158,775 of PKML01009730.1, read as the reverse complement.
CAAACTCATACAACATAGCACAATAAAATGAGATGTTAAGATGAAAAAACAGTGCTAAAGACTAAACTAAATTAAAGTCCATGTGAAACATAGTTACTCTGATGGTGACTTTTTGGCTGAAGAAAAAGATTTTGGTGACGAGATGATTCTGGTGACAAAGATCTTGATGGAGACACAGAAACAATAGAAAATGCTGATCATGCTGATGTAAAGCGTACTAGGTACAGATCTCGAATCAGAAATCGGAGAAAAAAACACGACGGAAGTTTCTTTTTTTTTTAAATCGGGGACTTGGTATCCGTCTATATATGTGACAGTAGTATATGACGGAGCCATCAGCAGTCACGCGGAGAGTCACAGCTTGGCCCTTGGCCGTTCTAGCCGTGTTATGGAACCAAATATTTTGTGCCATACATCCACGTAAGTCATCGGTTTATGATCTCTGTTTTAAACTGATTTATAAAAAAAAAAAAAAATCATATTGTTGCTTTCGTTGGTATAATGGTAATTGAGAATCAACTATTTTGATTTTGATGTCTTAAATTTAAACTTACAGATTTTAACATTTATTTTCCACTTGTTTTGCATTTGTTATTTGTATGTTTCGCTTATAATTTGCTTATTTTTTGCTCACTTTTTGATAATTCTCTGCTAAATTACTTATTTCTCTTAAATTAAATTTTAGAATAACTATAATATATTGATAGAGGTCAAACAAAGATAACTTTTTAATTAAATTCACTATAAGAATTAATCTGATATCTTGAAGGAGTATTTGTTTTTAGAGCTAACAGCATTAGAATATTGAATAATAATAATAAAAAAAGAAACACAAATTATAAGTTTTATTTAAGATCTCAGTAATCTTTAGATAAGCCTTGCTAATGACCCATAGCATTTGGCATGTGCAACAACATGCACTTGAATTTATTTATAAAGATAACAAACGGTCGAGAAACCTCTAAACCGATGACAATAAACAAGCAAACAGATCATGACTCATTTCTTAGAAGTCGCCAAAGATCATAGCCATAAACTCCTCCAAGCTCAAATAACCATCACCATCTGCATCGGCGGCTTGAACCATCTCGGCACATTTCTCTTCGGTGCACTCCTTCCCGAGCCCAGTCACGGCCGCATGGAACTCGTTGGACGTTATCTTCCCGTCACCGTCAGCATCACAAAAAGCAAATGCTTCCTTCAACAGTTTGTCAATGCACGAAGTAAACTCGTCGGCGTCGAGCTCACCGTCACCGTCCACGTCAATCTCTTTGAACAGTTGTACGATTTCTTCCTGAGAAATGTTCTTAGAGAAAGCAAGTGCCGCTTCACAAAACTCGTCCAATGAGAGCTTACCGTCTTTGTTCTTGTCGAACTTCTCGAAGATCTGTTTTGTAGACATTTTTGTTATTATATATGCTTTTGTTGTTTATGAGAGTTTTGTGAAATGTGACACACTATGCTCTTGTATTTATATGGTTTGACAACCCTAAACTGATAGGCTACTTAATGATTAAGTAAGAAATAAATTATTATAGAAAACTAAGAAATATTTAGAAAATATGTGGATATTATCCTATGAATTGGATTTGTTTCATCTGCTTATTAATAATAGTTCATTGTATTAAACAATAACCTATATTGTATAATTCAACTGATTGGGCCACCCAGGACAGCATTAACCTCTACCCTAAAAAAGAAAGAAAAAAATTATAATTCAAGACTAGAAAAATGTTTATTTTAAGAAATAGTTTTCTCCAAAATTAGATGGAATTCACTTTGAACACATGTTAGCTTATAATTTGCATTAGCAAATGAATATCAAATCTCCAAAAAAAAGGAAAAATACTAAATAAATACATTTTAATTTAATAATATAAAAATATAGTAAAAACATATATTTTCCAAATTTTCCAATATGAAATGTATATGTGTCACGCTTATCCTATAATTTATTATCCTATAATTTGGGTATGTATATTGACAGTCGCTGACTCGTTGTGTTAAAAACAAAATTCAATTTTCTAAAATGTTAGATGAATTACAATTAAAATATAATAATAACTGTTTTTAAGAACGAAAACCATTTTGATTGGATTCGGGCTAATAATTGTAAAATGAAATACAAAACACAATTAAATGAAAACCCGGTTTTCAAAACCGGACCGAAAGAGATACGCAATGAGATGTCTACTAAAAAGAGATAGAGAGCATGGACCATTCTCTTTAACGGCAAGCCAATATATTGCTGACTTGAAGATTCCAAACAAGCAAGAAATTCAAAGTGAAGATATTAAAAGTAGTGACTAGTGATTTTCGGATATTTTCGGGTACTCATTCCATCCAAACAAATAACCGAATTATTTGAAGCCCAAATTTTTCGGATCCGGAAATTATGCCCATGCCCTAGCCTACGTCCTCAATGATAATGAGAAAACCATATGGAGCTTAGGAGATGCCCTCAAGGGAGAAAACATTCATCATCCAGATGTGTATGACTCTTCCTTTTCCGTAGAGCTCAATAACCAAATATGCGTTCTCGTGTATATAAGTGGAATGAGTTTATCAATCATCATTTGATTCAAATGTATTGTTTTAATAATGAATGTGGCAAACAAGAAATATCAACACAACACTCCTACCTTTTTCTTTTGTTACCTTTTTCTTTTTTAGCAAAACCCTATGAGAACCAAAAAAAAAAAAAACTCAAAGTTCCTCTCTCTAAAAATAACTACCTCTTGCAAGAGAAATAAATCCGAAACAAGCACCAACCGAGAGGAGAGAAGAAAAACAAAATTAGTAAACCAGTCTATGAAACATCAATTCGGATGATTTTTACCTGCAAATTATATATAACTCTGATTTGGGATCATGATGTTTTGTTACTTCTCGATGCCTTGTTGCAAATACTGAATTAAGTCGTATCCAGCGGTAGTCCACTTGTTATACGCATCAGTACAGACATGGATCATGAAGTGTGCAGCTTCGCGTTCGCTCATCTCTGGGTGAAATCTTTTCCTAAGGTTACCAATTGGATCTCCTCTGCTAAAGCAAGGCAATCCACTGTCTAGCATCATTTGCACCGTGCTTATGATTCCGTCCATGTACCGCCGAGCAGCTAAGTATCCTTTGACGCACAAGCTTTTTTAATGCACAAAGAAATAGAACTATCTCTCAGAACCAGAGTGTTTCTAAGGAGAAGGGATTCGAGAAAGCTACTGAAATTTACCTCACAAATTGATGCCATGTTTTGCTTTTCATTACACCCGAGGGATCTAGCAACTGAGTCATTTCGTGGCTCAGTTTGAAATGAGCACTCTCAAACCGCATGTTTCCACCAGGTGATGTTTCCAAAATGAAACCAAAGTCGATGTGGACAAGTCTTCCCAAACTGCATTAGCATAACACATTGTAACGTAGTTGGTGTTATTTTCATGAAATTTTCGTCCATTGAAAGTTTTTGAGTTTTTTTTTCTTTTTCCCATTGCACCAACTTAAAAGAACAAAAGAAACGCGCAAAACATACTCGTCGAAAAGGAGATTTCCGTTGTGTCTGTCTTTGGGCTGGAGTAAAAGACTAGCCACAGCATAACCGGCACTGCTGATGAGGAAGTTCTCTCGTGCTGTTTCAAATGTGGTTGAGCCGACGGGTCCATAGTCTTGTTGAAAAATCTCATACAAACCCCCGTCGGTTGTTTCACCCATTTGACTTCTGCTTCGTGTATTAGGTACAACCTGTAATAAAAGGAAAGAAAAGAGATATGAAAAAAAAAAGTATTAGCCTTATTTGATGCATGAAAGTTCTCATACCACCATATGTATTTTATCCAGCAAGGGGAATGGGTTTAAGATCAAACATTTTAGATTGAGTTTTACCTCAATTATGCCCCTCTCGGCACCCGTTGGGAGTACTCCATATGGAAAGAGATAAAGATTGAGACCAACCGCATCAAATATGTCTCTAAGAAGAGATATAACTTGTAGGGCAAGAACATCTTGCCGGCAATCATCTCCAACCTGAGAATCATAAAACTCACAGTAAACACCAACCGGTGCAGAATATGATATCTAAAAACCACTGGCTACGTTTGTTATCTATGTTTGTCTAGCTATATTTACTTAGACAAGTGGAAGAGCATGACAGGAGAATTGATTTTATCTTTAGCTGTATTGGCAAATACTCTAAGAACAACATCACAGTAGAATAGCTTTCATGTGAAAACATAGAAAAATTGTCTGAACATCATGTGAAGGCTTACCTTGAAAATGCAAGCCTGTGGTTTCACATCACTATGGTCACCATCACGATCAACAACGTTAAAAGTTATCATGATTGGGACTTTGGCAGCTGATTGTAAGGGTATCCCACTGTCTACACGGATACCCCTAACAAGCTTGTTAGGAGCAGTTGGCAAATAAAGGTCATCTCCTTGCATTTCAATTTTCTCTAACTCCCTGCCATTAATATGTACTAGATTAACCTTGCATCTAACACACGCAGACCCATCCGTTAATATAATAAAATTAAAATTCTACCTTCTGATACCGGCTCTGCGTTCTTCCTTTGGAAGAGGAAATAGCACCCCGGAAATAGATGTAACCTTGTCAAAGAAGTCAAACTCTCTAGTGAACATGTCCAAGGCATTGGGAGTGAAACCATCAATGATATGCTGCCGAACCTCTGGCAAAATTTCTTGGAATGATGCATTCTGAAAAATTACAGAAACAACAGGTGAGCTCAGATTTTTACAGCCGACCAGTCCACAGCTATAGAAAGAAGTTTCTACCGCCATCTCTGTCTAGACAACCTACCCTCTGTCTCACTACATCGTTTGTCCAAAAGATACTTTCCAAGAACAAACTCATGCTAATACAGAACTATAAGCAGTCATGAAACCCATTTTCGAGATTTTTGCGATATGTGCTTACCACCACCGGTCAACATGCCACATCAAGGATACTTTCAGCATTGTATAACATGTGAAGAATAACCTAACCAGAAGACTTTGCAGATGTTTTCTGCAGGAGACCATATATTTCAACTGCGGGATACTGTTTTCCACAATTAAGGCCACTATATTGTACTATATGGCAATGATTTTCAGTGTTGTGAAAGATCATTAAGCCACCTATCAGCAGTAACATAAATACTCTACTAGCCAAACAGTAGTAAGATGTAGACTCCACATAGAAACTAACACCAGAGAAATATAAGCAGAAAATGATAATAATGGGCAAACCTTATCGAAAGAACCATCTTTTGGAGTTTCCTGAACAGACTCACCCTGGCATTATAAAAGATAGAACTTGAAAGTTAACAAATCTCCGTAAAGGTTTCTAGCAAAATTAAAATCTTGCAAAGTCCACTAAATTAAACTTACCTGCAAATGCCAAATGAGAATATGGGCAAATATATCGCTTCTTTGAGTAGCTCTTAGAAGATACCCTTCAACCAGCCTCTGCATTAAAAAGAAATCGAACTGTTAAACATCTTACGCACCAGAAAAAAGGAAAGAACCCAAGCAAGTCATGCATATCCACTCCCAGTAGAAGTGTAATTTTCGTAGCGTTTTAAGATAAAGCCGTGACACGAGAAACTTCAAGCAATCGAAAGGTCCAACTACAACAATAAGATTAGACATGGAAAAAAAAAAATTGGCTGATAATCCAATACCAATTTATTTTAAAAATAGGAAAATCAATTTATTTTTTAACTTCTAGTTAAAAAAAAAAGGTTTTATGGGCTGGTAATTGCATTTGTTAGCACCAACGTTGAATGAGTTCTGGGAATTGCTGCAATACACATTCCATTTCTATTTCCGAGACTAGAAAAAAAGACATAATTAAAACTGAAATAAACTGCACCACGTATTAAGATGTCCCTTCGCTAAATTTAATGAGGATATAATTTAAATAGTTTTGTCCCCAAATTGCTGAGAGATAGAGAGAGAGAGAGAAAGGCAGGGGGAGAGAGAAATGGCATAAAATATATCATGATAAGACTTACGCCGTCATCATAGCGCAAAGACTGCACCAACTGCGGCATGAAGAATGTAACTCGCTCAGGAGGGTAGGACTCTAAAACTCTTAGAACATATGCCATGACACGTGGATGTCCCTTATAAGCAGGAGTGAGGAATTCAAGAGCCTGTGTGATTGAACAAGCAGCCCAGTGTGGTAACTGTTGCAACAGCACTGAGTTCTCTTCAACATTTTTGGGTGTAACAAAATACGGCAATGCCTCAGGAATTGTACGAAGATCTACTATATGTGTCTGCAAGAAGGAGTACCAGTGAGAAAACTCATTTTACATCAGTCAAATAATAAACAAAATTATAGCCATGATATCAAATTGTATTTTTTATACCAAGAAGTCCAGAGCATGTACAACCCTAGCAATCTGATTCTCAACATAAATTTTAGTTCTTCAATTAAAAGAACAATGGCAAACTTTTTCCCAGTTGCATCATGCCTCACTGGTTTTGTGGGGTGGTGCAACACCAGCTCATTTAAATATCCATCTCAAACTATGAAATGTAAGAAATCTGTCTTTCTACAGTCTTAAAGGATGCGGCCTCTGTAAAGTCATACCTGGACCAGCTGAGTGACTTCAGATTTCACAGCAGCATTTGCCGGAAATCTTGAGGCGACTGATAAAGCAACGCGAGGGTCTACTGAAAAGGCAGTTTTAGCATATTCGGTCCATTTCTCAGTGCTTATTTTCAGCCGCGAATATGGACTATCCCTGTACATACGTTACCACTTGAAGAATGAATATCAAAAATGTAAAGTCAAAGATACCTAATGAAAACTGAAAGCGTCAGAAAAGAAAGCAAGGTTTACTTTGAACTAATAGGTTGTGCCCAAACATCAAGCCTGTCAGCTTCATGCTGGCAGAGCATTAAAAGCAACTGCTTCCTTTTTTCCTTTCCCACAGTGTAATTGTCCATCTCACCCCAGACGGGATGATACTGATCAGTCTATACACATTCAACCCAAATAAATATCGTAGCTTGCAATCAGATGATGTACCAGGTAAAAGTAGAAAAAGTCGCAGATGGTTATCTTACCACATCAATTAAGTTCCCACTTTCACGAGGTTTTCCTTTAGAATCAGATTGACTTAATTCTGACAGCTCGTTTGATAAAAAGTGAACAAAAACTGAAACAGATTGAGCCTCGCTTTGACAAAAGTTTGGAATATTTACATCATACCACTCTGGCTGATGAGCAAACCAGCCTAAAGAAGTCCTGGAACAAATATAAAAGACATCATTTTTTATCGACATGCACAAAAATAAAATTAAGGTACAACAGGGATATAAAGATGACCTAAGCAACATTTTAGTAATTTAAAAACTCTGGGAAATGGCTAAGATTAACATAAAGCCTAAAATATAGCTACTTCCAGTTTCCTCTCAGCCTATGATATAGCAATTAACATAAGAGACACTAGTCCCGACAGCTCAATGCCTTGTGCAAAGGCAATTCATGTTAAATCATAAAGTGGAGAAAACACTATGAGAGCGTATGAACATTAGTACATAGTCAAGAAAAGAAAGTAAAGAAAAAATCAAATGCGTGCGCCAAATCATAGATGCGGGCTGAGAGATCTCCATAAAGAAAGAATAACAAAATGTATAGTGCAACAAAAAACAATGGGAATTAGCAAAAAGTGACCTGTAGATTCGATCTTCCAATAGCTGAAGTCCAGATCTGAATTTCTGCATATTGCCTTGTGTTTGGCATGAGCAGAACTTCAGTCCAAGGAGCATCAAAGAAAAAAAGGTACCAGCAGCTGCAGGGTGGCGGGTAAAGCACCACTCAAGGTCTGTACTCCGTTGTAACATCCGACCTAGCAGCAAGAGTTGCTCCGTACTATTATGTCGAACAACCTAAAGAAGCATTGTGATGATAAGAAACTCACTCAAATACACCTTATACGCTTCCTTAATGATCAGTAAGCAAATTCCCAAGTGAAACAAAATTACTCCGAGACCACAATTTTGTCACCTAAGATCTATTACAGAAAAGTGATATTCAATTCAACTAGTATCATAAGAAATATCAGCACTAATAACACTCTAGACCGTCTTAACCAATGCCAAAGAAGAATTGAGGTGAAGCACTTACATGAGTTCCCTCTGTATAAGAAAAAGTAGGAGAGATAAACCCTAACCTCAAAACGATCAATCAAAAATCCAAGCCACAGTCTGTGCGCGACTATTTGGTCAACAGGATCACTTTCAGGAGGTCCTTCTGGTTCCCCAGGGGCAAGATGGGGCCTTAATTTTGCAGCTGGGCCAGAGTATCGCACATCAGACGCAAAAAGTCCTCGCTTTGTATCAATCGTCCATATCCATGCATCAACAAGCTCGGCAAGGACAAGAGATACCAGTTGAGAAGCAGCAGAAACCAACCAGGTCCAAATAAAAATTCCAGTTTCCATAGCATCGGGAGTTGATATATATGCTGGACACCAACAAAGGAGACGCAGTAATTGAGAAAAGCCTTCCACATTTGTTTTTGACTCAGCACCCTGATGCAACAATAAGAGAGATTAGAATGTACAGCACATACATGTGCTCCACCCATGTAAGAAAAAGGAGCCTCTCTGTTCTTGGTTAGAAAACCTTACCAGGTTTGACAGAAGTAGTGCAGTTGCTTGAGAACAAGTTTCCCGGAATTGTGACTTGTCCACCTCTCCACCTTTTTCAGCAGTATTAACAAATTGCTGAAGGAGACGCACAAACCGCGCAATTAACATCTCATTAAATGAGTCATCCTCTGGTTGTGGTGCCTGGGAAAATGCCCCAGATATTAATCTTTGAAGGCCACCACCAAAACCACTAGGTGTTGAGCCAGATTGAAATCCACCAATACTGTTGTACAACCTTCGCATGCCAGCAATTTCTCCAGCATGGTTGCACTTTACCGTTGCACTGACTACACCAGTACCAAGTACCTCAAAGTTAAAGGATTCAGAAACTTTTAAGTTTGCACCTGATGCTGCAGCTGCTGCAGCCATCACAGCTGGAATATTTGCAGTTCTTATCCCAGACCAATTTTCATTTTTCCCAGTTCCAATCTTTATCTCCGATAGAAGAGAAACCACATCAGTTGTAGTTTGTGCTCGCTGCCATGTGTTTGCCTTACAAAGCTTATCCTGAGGTGCATATTAAAAACCAGAGAATGAACGTGAAACTCCATTGTAACTCAAAGGAACAGCAAGAAATTTAACACAAGCAGAAACCATGGAAAAGAGCCCTGCAATGAGAATATAGACAAAAAGAATCGATAGAAACAACAACTTAAGCCCCTAGTCCAAAGCAATTAATAGTTCGTTTGTGCACCAAAAACAGACTCATGACAATCTCAGAAACTAAAGTAAAAAAAAACTGTATCTGAAAGGGACCACGGAATCATATAGAAACATCAAACAGCAATTACAGTAGTTAAAGGGAAGGAAGTAAAACATGGCACTGCAACAGAACAGAGACAGGGATTATATCTCCACAGTAGGTCTCTGTTTAAGAATGTAAACTAACAGATTGATTGGAGAAATAGAAAGCTGTCATAAATAATTGAATGTGCAAATAGAAGACCATATGAATTGGTTAAAAGAAGGAAACCTGAAGCAAACCCTGACTGGTACATGGAGCATATGAAAGAGATATTATGATCCATTCTCGAACAATTTTCTGGTATAATGATCGAACAGCAGCAGTCCAAGCGGGATCATTGACAACTGTTGAAGGTGTATTGTCATGAACAGAAAACAGCAAATTATCCAGACACGACGAATGCCAGAGGACCTGCATTTTCTCATTGTTAGTCGATCAACGGAGCATAGGGATAATTTCCAAAAGAACGGTTGAAGAAGGGAAAAGGCAAACATACAGCACACATACAGAGGCAAACACCGAAAGTCCGTAGACAGTAGCAAAAGGCAGCATTAGAAGGCAGAAACCAGTAAACAGAAGGAGAAAAATAAACTCCTGACTGTACAACGGAGAGGGAACATGTAGAATAAAGTAAACCGTGACAAAAAAGTCTATGCTAGACGTGAAACGGAAATCACAAAATATTTAAAAGTCCATAAAAACAAACAGACTTACACCACTGGTGTCTAATGGAAGTGGATATGAGAAAATTGATCAGTTGTTAGAGATCAAAAGAAAGAGAAAAAACACGAAAAACTTGATTCAGAAAAAGCAAAAAAAAAAAATCGACAATGGGTAGCACATGAAATTATTGGACGCCAGTGAGAAGAAAAACATTTAATTAACCAAGCTACATTTGTTCCATGCAAGACTAAATGTAAATTATAATTATTAAAATTTGATATTATTACTGAGGTTTGGGACTTATCCCTGGAATTTCTTCTGTAAATACTCGCCTTGAAAATACTATCATGACTAAACATAACTCTACCTATCCATACTTCTATCAGTGAAATATTTTCATATATGCAATATATCATCTCGTTTCTCTCTTACAAAAATGGTGAACCTACATTATAATCTTTTGAACGAGAGAAAGTAACACCCATTTACCTGAGGAAACTTGTCCCGTAGCTGAGTCAACAGGTTCACAGAGATATCTCGAACGTGTTCATCTCTCTGTGACATACTCTTTATGAGGAAACAAGCATGTGCATACGTTGTCAGTTCTCTATTACGAGCATCTTTCCCAGTAAGAGATATTCGATCTTCCTGAAACCAGATGAAAGTTTTATGTAACATTCATACACTGTTAGAATGTTTGTTTAAGCAAAGAAGCAGCGAAAACAGAAAAAAACAGAACTGGTGTTGGTGACAAAAAGACCAAAATGAGCTAAATACTACCACCAGGTATTTACATACCAGCCATGAGACTGCTGTTTCAAAGGTTCTATGCACAATTGCCGTCAAACACTGGGAAACAGCAGGAGTAAGATTTGGAGTTTTCAGATATTCGAAGACACAGCTGAAGGCACTTCTAGAGGCAGATACACTTGAGTCACCGTTAAGGATACCCCCGTTGCTAATAAAGCGAATAATTTCCAAAAAAGCGACAGCCAGCAAATAGGTAGCCTTAACACCTAAAAGAATTTTAAGAAAAGGGAAGTTCTGAGTATCTAAGATAGCCACACCAAAGTCCATCTAGCAGATATTGAAAAATAACCCCTTGTTTGTTTTACCTGAGATGGTGTTCATTGCTGCAACGTCAACTCGGCCACCTAAGGCAGTTGAAAGAGCAAGTCTCTGTGTTGAAGCTACTTTCTCATTTCCATTACCTCGACGACTACCAGGATTATGAAGGGCGTTGAGTTCTAATTCGTCTTCAAGCCATTTTACAGAACTTACGACCTACAAAGAGCATTGCTCAATTAGTAAAAAATAAACTACAGAACAAGTATCTCCTGCGAGATGTAAGACTCAATATTTAGAAGGCTTATAATATGGGGAACCACAAATTAAACTCTAGACTGACTTACAAGGGGGGGAGTGCCTTGAGCAATCCGCTGAACAGCAAGAGCCCACTGAGTGCTCCACATGTAAGGCCCTCCCACAGCTTGCAAAGCAACTGTACTCATGCTTCCCGCACTGTTCACAGAATTGGAGGTTGACTTCACTGCTGGTGTTGGAGCTTTCAAAATAGGAGGCGCTAAGCCAAAAAGGGCTATATAGAACCAGAGATTGCGGAACAACTTCAAAAGTGAGGGTTCCACATCCAAGGTAGGATCAAAATCCGAACATATTTCCGCAACTGCAGGAAGAAGAGGCCCTAAAAAATCCACACCACTCCTGGAAGAAAAGGAAGCACGCAATAAATATTCCAGTCAATGTGAAGAGAAAAAAAAACTTTTAAGGTGGAGAAACATCAACTGGATAATTTCCAGTTATTCTAAGCTTTTAGGACAAATGTAGAGCGAAACATGTTTATTTTATCTTTAACGTTAACAGCATGAACACAACATTGGTCATCCTTCATGCAATACTTAGCCCTTGCTGGGAACATATAGTAGCCAGCAAAAGTGCCAGCAGATTTCTCATATTGCACAGATTTTCTTATGTCCAAATATTTTATTCAACAGAGAACAGTTGTTGAAGCTTTTAAAATTCTTATATGACTAGGCAGTTAAAAGATAGACTAAACCATAAACAGTGAAAAAAACTCTATGTTAATACAAGCTAAGATGATATAATTACCCGCCACTTTTAGACTCAGCAGCCAGGCCTACATCTGAACATAAGGAAAGCAAACGATGGCGATAGTCCGAACGCAATTTTGTATCAGTAAGACCACTGGCAATTGTAAGAAAACCTGCAGGAAGAGTCTACAGCACAATTGGATCTGTGAGGATAGTGTAATAGTTAAAACAAAACACAAACACAGCCAATTACCATGTATCAAATGACATATACCTCTACTCGCTCAGTTGTGGCTTCTGGTGCTGATGTTTTACTTTCTACAGATCCTACACTCGATAGTTTGCTCAAGTAACTTCTGGTCATCAGAACTACTGTCTCACGGTAAGACTTCTCAAACCCTAATGTTGCTATGCGAGAAACAGCATCAAGAAGCTGGACATATTTGGCATAGATGCATAAATATATATGTCAAAAAGTCAAATGAAAAAGGATAAAGATGGTAGCAGTGTCTGCCATTGCCAAAGTTTGACCCATTGACAAAGTTCGAGAAAGTAACATATATAGGATACCATGGTGGAAAATGAAACCATACTTGGAGACGTAAAAAGCTAGGACTCGAAGCATCACCCTCCTCCAGGCTTTCAATAAAAAGTGGCAAAATCATGTCTGCTACGTCGGGCTTCTTAACAGCAACATTGAGATCAGCAAGCAGCCGTATCACATTAAGCTGTACAGCAGGTACTTGTTTTTCTCTATCAACCTGGACACCAAATGATGAGCCTTATTGGAAAGGTGAAATTCCAATGCAACATAAGGAAGGCAAATTAACCAGGTAAGAGCAAGGTTGAATTATTTTCCCTTGTTAAGGGAAAGTTTTAGAGTGACCTGTTCTTCATAATCATTTCTTTCGCGAATACTTGAGGCTAACCCCATAATGAAGGTGTCCACTGGAGCTCGGTCCTTGACCCAGCCAGATTCAATAATCTCACAACTAGTCTTAAATATGCTCTCAAGCATAGCCCCTTGATTGCTCACCCAAGTATCCGGCTGTTCCAACAGACAACAGAAATAAATAGAAACTTCTTTCAGTATTATAAAGTCAAACGATCTATAAATCTGTCCAGACTTGTGACATGACGTGTTCCATAATTCCATGGACCACCAGACGCGATGAAAATACTCATCAATAGAGTAGAATATGGTTCTCGTATGAGTATCAAAACACAATTACCTGTGCACAGACAGCCAGTACCAGTGGTTTAAGTCGGATGAGCAGCACACGAAGTGGCTGCCCTCCTCTTGCCACTGCAATCTTCGCAATCCCAGAAAGCAGAGAACCGAACAGCTCTTCACAGGCCTTCATTTTCCGCCACACAGAGGTCAAGCAGGCATCTGCAGCATCTAAGAGCAATGCAAGAGTCTCCAGGACCAATCTTTTAGAAGTTTTTCCATCTGTTTCAAGAGACACCAGACTCTTGATTTTCATTTTCGCTGCAGCCTGATAAACAGACAGTTTGGCATTGACTCTAGTTTTCAGAACTGGGCCTTGTTCGTTCCAGTCTCGCTTTCTTGACTGTAAAACAGAAGGCAGAAACAGAGTCATCATCTCTTCTAAGAAATCAATACTCCACTCAAGAATCCGCATGGTAAGCACCATCGTACGAAATTACCAACCCTCGTGAAAACATGCCAAATGTTTACTGTAATAGGGACTATCAACCAACGATTGCTTCACCTAGAAATCTTGTCTCTAACATTCCTAATAGAGGGGCCTAATCTAAGTACACCATACTATACTGCCAAAAGAAAAGCATTACCTTGAGAAATGCAGACATGGACTGGAGCTGCCTCTTCGCTATAAATCTCACTTGATCCTGAAGTTTAGAATCAATTTTGACTTTCTCCAAGATATGGGTAATCAATCTAAAGGCAATCTCTTGCTTCTCCAAGCTCTCGATGGATTCGTCCTCAAAAGAAGCCACTTGTTGTCTAAACACAGGGTTAGAGCCTCCACTCCCTTCGCTAAACCCGAAACTCAGCTGATCAACACCACTCTTCCACACAATACTACCCCCATTCACCACGACAGACGAGGAACTCTTAGAGGACACGGTGGACCCATGGCTAGCAACATCGTCACCAGGACTTGACTCTTCAGTTTTGCCAGAGGGATAACGGTTCGTACTGATGGGAGAGCTCTGGGACGACGAAGTTTCAGAATTCTGCTGCCGCTGTTCCTTGGGCGACGCAGGAGCACGGTTCACAACAAACTGATCGAGCAGCATTGTTATCAATTTATCCCCATCAGACTGCAGAATTGACGGGAAGTTCTGAGAAAGCGCGACCAAGAAAGCCTTAGAAATTGATGGATCCCCGTCGCTCTCACCGCAACTCGTGGCCGCTATCACGACCTCCCCCGTAAACCTGGCAACCTCGGTGGCAAATTCCGGCGAAAGATCCGCGGCGCACGAAAGGTAGCTCAAGAAATCACAATAGAATGCAGAGATCGAGTGCGAAGGGAAGGAATGCGGCCAAAACGAAGGGCGGAACGAGGCAGGCACAGCGCTGAGAAAGTCCTTGACGACGGATTTCGCACGGTTGTCGGTTGATTCTGGGTTCTTTGAGATGATCCGAGCAACGGCCAAAACCGCGTTGAGATGACTACGAGAAACCCTGGGTGATTCGGCGAGCAGCCATTCTGTTTGCGGACAACGGCCGCATATCCAAGCCAATTTCTCCGAGAATTGCTTCGGATTCTCCGCTATAATGTCGCAAAGCTCCGTCAATGCCTCCATCTCCGATCAAAAACAATCAAAAAACAAACAAATTAGCTGGAAATAGGGGAATTTCTCCGATCAGATCTGCCTGAAGACGGAGTCAAAATCATGTACGATCCACCAAGGACGGAGAAATCATAAAATGTGACTGTGGAAATTGGTTTAGAATCAAAGTTTCTCAAGGAGAAGCAGCCATGGAATGGCATATCGTGACGTCTCCCGAGTCGCCATTCGTTTTGTCTCTCCCTTTTTTTTTCTCTCTCTCTCTCTCTTTTCTTCGCTCTTGGGCTTAATAATTTGTCCGTTGTGAAGGAAGGATGTTCAAAAAGGGTAAATGGGTAAATATCACAAGGTTCTTGGAGCAAATCGGTTCAACCGGTCTAAACCAAAATCTCAATCGACGTTAGATTAGGATAATTCGGTTTATCTATTTACGACGATAAAATGACATGCATCCCATGTTCATAAAATGGGCTACGACAGAGTCAGTGAAGTACGATTTAATCCTCTCTTTTTTTTTTTGACAATTTAATCACATTATGAGATACGTACGTCATGAAGAGATGTGATAATATTTTAGGAAATTAGAGACTATATACAAATTAATATTAAAATAAATATCTCCAATTATCCACAAATTAATTTTGAATTTGCGATATATTTTTTTAAACCGTTACACTATAATAAGATCGATTGATAAGATTCTAAATATCTTCTTCTAACTTTTAAGAAAATCACATGTAACCGAAATTGCTTAAAAAGTTGAGATANAAAAAAAAAAAAAAAAAAATATCAAATCATAATCCATGCAATATCACAAAACCATAATATATATATATTAATGAGATATTAACTCAAAAGTCCTGACGAAACGACAAAGGGATAATCAACGCAATGCCAATGCAATTTGATTATTTTAAACCCATTATTCACACAAAACAAAATCCACCTAGAAGCAACAGTCCAAAACAAACTTTGAAATGAATCAAATTTCACCAAAAGCAAACCCAAAACCCAGAATTAAAGAAGAAGATAGAATCAAACTCACCGCCTGAAGCTCTCACGGTTAAAGAGCTCAGCGTTAGGCTTGAGCATCTTGCAAAGACCGAGATACGTCAAGTAAAGCACACGATCTTTAGCTCCGGTCCGGTGACTCTTTGAATGTTTGCAGAAATTCTTCAGCTGCTCCAATGTACAATAACCCAACGTTTGTCC
This sequence comes from Eutrema yunnanense, assembly GCA_002933935.1. Taxonomy (NCBI): domain Eukaryota; kingdom Viridiplantae; phylum Streptophyta; class Magnoliopsida; order Brassicales; family Brassicaceae; genus Eutrema; species Eutrema yunnanense. The sequence continues at coordinate 142,646 of PKML01009730.1, read as the reverse complement.
CAAAAGCAAAAACAACCAATTAATCTTATGCTTCCGTTCCGCAATCACCGGTTTCACCGCCTTGTCCCTGCCGCAAAGCTCGCATCTCGCCGCTTCTGGACTTGTCCAGATCGGAGGAGCTCGTTCTCTCATTATCCTTTTCCGATTCGCGAAAATATTCTCAACCTCGGAGAATTTCTCCCTCAGGTTGTAACTCACCTGATACACTTTCTCACAGTGCTTGCATTGAACCTCCCCGGTGATAGTCGTGATCTGTTTTGATTCGAGATACTCCATGCTTTGTATCTTCCCTCGTGTATTCGTCGCCCATGGAAACGGCGGCGGGATCGTATCGTCTTTCCGATCCCCTCTGGACTGTGATCTGAAACTCCGGCGTGACTCAGCCGCCGAGGTTTCTGGTCTCACCGGTCTCGCAGGAGGGGCGAAAGCTGACTGCTGCGGGAAGAAATTAATCGACGGTCCTCGAGATCCCGTTTGGTAGAGAGACGAAGGGGCCATAAACGGCGGCGGCGACGTCATGAAATAAGGCTGATGAGACGAAGGCAAACGCGCCGTAAAATCAGGTGAATGCCACGTTGTCATAGGCGGAGCAAAAGACGATGGTGGTGGTGGTGCTAGACGAAGCGGTGAAGTCGTCGTCATCGGCGGGATCTGAGAGGAATACGATGTTGGGCCCAAGCTTAGTGAAAGAGGAAGGGGTGCGTCGTCATCATAATCAGCCTGTGCGCCGTCGTTTCGAGATTCGTTTGTATGACGGCGCCGATTCGTTGTCCGATCGTCTTCCCCGTCGATCTGACGAGCTCTTCTCCTCTGATTACCTCCGTTCGCGTCGTCGTTCATGTTGGAGAATCACGGAAATGGTGGAGAGAGAGAAATAAAAAAAAAACTTAGGGTTTCCGTACGAAACCAAAATCAGACAAATTAAAGAAAAAATGTGCGTCAGTGTTTTCTTTTGTGGTCACTGTGATTCGTATTGGGAAGCAAGAAAACGACGAGAAAGTAGGAGAGAGAGAGGAAAGGTATAAAATACAGAAGAGGAGAATCTTTTCTGTTATGCATCTACTTGATTTTCTCTCCATAATAGCCGTTTGTGAGTAGTAATAGTGACAAAGATTTTTTTATATTTCGGTATAAACCCTCGTAATTTTAATTAATTTGAAATGCTTCCAAATACTTTGTTCCATTGTTAGATTATCATTTGGAGAATCAAAAGTGTGATGTATAATTTGTAAGAAAATATATAATTTAAGAGAAAAATCGAAATTTAAGTCGAAGTTATGGATTTTTTTTTTTTTTTTTTGCGATCTTAAAAAACAAGAGGTAAAAAGCTAATCTCATTTCAAACTTTTGATACTGTTATGAGATTTGCTATTTTTTAGATTTTATGTTCGATTATTTCTTATTTCATTTGAGAATTCGTTTCTTTGACCCAACACAAAAAAAGAATGTCTTAATCTTTTAAAAGATCTCAACTCAATTGTTGTAAAATTTTCCGTACATTATCAAATGCATGTAGANAAAAAATAAAATAAAAACTTTTTTAAAAAGAATTCACACAAATCAATTTGTGGTAAAGCAAAGAACAAATTCGATAAACTCACCAGAATACGTTTGAAATGTATAATACTTCGCAGAGATGTGAAAAAAGAAGAAACAAAGAAGAAAGGGAAGAAGACGGCGTGGAGAAACAAAGATAAAAGGGGAGATCACGTTCGTAGAAGACACGTTCTAAAACTCGCAGAACATTAGATTAGGCAGAAAATGTATTCTACGCCGTCGTAGAACATTTAGAACCCGTAGAATACACGTTCTACAATTCGCAGAATATTTAGATTAGACAGAATATGTATTCTAAAACTCGCAGAACGTAACTAGAGTGTAGAATATGTATTCTACCATCCGTAGAAAGAATAAAAAAAGATTTTCTAAATATTTTTTCTTACGTTTTTGGAATTATCGAAAATTTCTATTTCCTTAAATATATATATTTTCCTTTTTAAGAATTAAATTGGTATTTAAAACAATTTTTAAAAATAAATAAGATATGAAAATATATGATTTTAAGGGTAATGTTGTCAAAATTGTGCCTAAAAAATTAAAGGTGTAGATGGACAAGAGTATAGAAAAAGTATCCTTTATTTCCAATTCTCCCTAAAAATATTCTTGAAAAATCTTCGCAATAGCCTAATATCACGCAAATTTGAAAAGCTTTAGTCAACCAAGTTGGAAATAAAAAACGTCGAGTAGGCTAAGTCTGGCCCTTAAAGCCCAACATGCGAGTGGGCTAAATCTGGCCTTAATTTATGATTATTAAATGAATAAACGACGATGTAAATATTGGAAGTTACTTGTTGTAGATTTTGTTTCTGTGAAATTGATTGTAAAGGATTTTGATGTAACTTTTTTTTTTGTTTTTGATTAACTGTGACTGCAACTTTTTTAAAAAATTAAAATTATTAATATAGTGATCGTCGGTTAAATTTGTATTATGCGAGAAATCCCTAAATCTTGTCAAAAAAAAAATATACCATCTTTTTATTATCTTGTCATTTCCGACACCGAACATTATCTCGACCCAAAATTCGAAAATTTCTAGACCGTGGACATAATAAATCTCGTGGATCAAGAACTACACACGTTATAAATTATAGCATATAGTATTATATCAGGACGCATGATATATATATATATGTAACATTGTAGAAGTATTTTCACGTTAGAAGCTGCAAGTCACACAAAAGATGCAATACCAAAGCCAACAACGACTGTTTATTTTTCTTTCTCAAACCATAGTTATTCCAAGACACATGCTCACATTATATATAAAGCTAAGCCTTCTTTTTCCTACTTTGTTACCCACACAATGTTATCAAGAGGGAAGAAGTGGCAAACCGGTGCGGATCTCGGCTCTATCTTCAACACCTTAAAAGCTACATGATCAGCGTTCCACATAGACGTGTCCATATGGCAGACAGCCGGTCCCACGACCCGCTGTCTCCCATCGTCTGTCACAAGATTAACCTCAAAGAGTTTGCTTCCACTTTTATGACCATGGCAATAGTAAACAGCATAAGGGTATGGCATTCTATGACATCCCAACATCTTAATCCCAACAAGCTCCTTAGGTTCCTCGACAAATGTATAGTTATGCAAAGCGTAGCTTATTGTGTTTTGGATCGGTACCATTACTTTAGTCGTCATGACCTTGAGATCAGCATTAGACCCTATTGTTATCTTCACAAGATCAAGCATTGACTCCAAAGAAGTCCCACAAAACTTAAGTTGTCCTTCCATAGCTTTGTAATTACAACGTTCCAAAGTCTCCTTCATGGCTTTCCCTTGAGGAGAGTCTTTGGAGATAGAGAAGTGGTCGAGAAGGAAGTCAAGCTTTGAATTAGTGAAAGGAATGAGATCAGCTTCTTGTCTTGTGAGAAGCGGAGGAAGTTTTTGAAGATCGTTTTTGTTGAAGTAAACGGGCAATTTGGTTCCTAATTTTAGATCTTTGATTTTGAAGAACATGTACAATGAAGGATCATCGAATTCACCATCTTTGAGCAAATGACTAATATTTTGACCTTCTTCTTCCTTGACTGATATCAGCTTTCTTGACGTGTGTGCCTCCACGACCCACTAACAAAGAAAAATCGATTCACGATGTCAGAAACGAAAAACTTTAAAAATGTATATCAAACAATTATTTCCAATTTACAAAAATTCTAATAAAATGTTTCCCGGAAGAAAAAGAATGATTGTTTTTTTTCCTAACAATGTGGTAAGAACCATGATACAGAAACTTACGCAAATTAAGCTACAAACTAAATTCATTACAATCTTTGTCAACAAAAAAACAAAAAAAAAATCATTACAAACTATTCCATGAATATGTTGTAAGATTCTTTAGTATTCTTTAACAAAAGATTCTTATAGTATTAGTTACTTTTGATCCGATTGAAAAAAAGGAATTTTTCTTAAAACATTTCGGTAAGAGCCATGATGCATAAACTTATGCAAACTTGTGCCACAATTTCGAATTATCTGATTATGTTGCAGGATTTTTATAGCATTAATTTACTTTTTATCCGGTTCAAGAAGCAGCCCAAGAATAAATATAACGCTTTCAATCGAAGCCTTGCATAAAACACACATATAGAAGAGCATTTAAACATACCAGAGAGAAGAGGAGGAGGGTGAGTGAGATGACAGAGAATCGCAAAGTATGAGCCATGAATTTTATTCTCTGTGTAGAGATGAGTTTCTTCTTCTTCTTCTAATGTTGACTTTTTTTTTTAAGAAGAGCAATTTAAAAAAACATATATTCAAGTGNTGTTTGTTTTGGCATCAATTCGAGTGTGAAAACGGTAAAAACATCAAAACGAGACAACACAATTTTTGTTGGGTCGTAATAGGTTTGTGCTTAACATAGAAATTAAATATTCTTTATAATATTGTGAACTTGATACTTATTATAATGATATGATTACAGTATTTATAGAGGTTCTACAAGAGAGATTAGGGTGAAACTATTGACAAATTTACCCTTCTCCTATCTATACTCTACACGCCCCCTCAAGATGGAGGGACTTGTGTCACTCCAATCTTGGCATAAAGTTCAGTAAACCGTTGTCGTGAGAGAGGTTTGGTGAGTGCATCCGCTAATTGATCTTTAGTCGACACATGTGATACTCGCAATGCACCGGACTGAATGTTGTCACGAATGAAGTGATAATCCAGAGCCAAGTGTTTCATTCGAGAGTGGAAAACTGGGTTGGCACATAAGTACGTAGCTCCCACATTATCACAGTAAACTACCGGTGGCACTTTAACTGTAACTCCAAGCTCAGAGAGTAAAGAGGAAATCCACCTTAATTCAGATGTTGTATTTGCTACCGCTCTGTATTCGGCCTCTGTAGATGATCGCGCCACGCCTTTTTGCTTCTTTGAGGACCAGGCAATTGGAGTTGTGCCCATGTATACGATGTATCCATTTGTGGAGACGAAGTCATCGACATCTCCAGCCCAATCTGCATCTGAGTACGCATGTAGCGAGAGAGGCGAATCAGCACGAAGATAAATACCATAAGATGAAGTTCCTGCTAGATATCTTAGAACTCTCTTCGTAGCTTGCCAGTGCGCATCAGTGGGGCAGTGCATAAACTGGGACAAGCGATTTACAGAGTACGCAATGTCCGGTCGTGTTAACGCTAAATATTGTAGGCTTCCGATAACCGCACGATACTCACGCGGATCAGACATGGGTTCGCCCATACGTAGTGACAATTTCGGAGTGGGCGCCATTGGTGTTGAAACTGGTTTGGCGTCAATCATCTTTGTCTTTGTTAATAGATCACGGATGTATTTGCGCTGCATCAAATGAAGACCTTTGGAGGTTCGCGTGGCCTCAATACCCAGAAAATAGGTTAAGTCCACTGGTTCTTTCAACGAGAAGCGAGAGGACAATGTGTTGATGAAGTCTGTGATAAGCGTTGGACGACTCCCGGTGACAATAATATCATCAACATACACCAGTGTGTAGACAATATCTGAACCATTAATGCAGATGAAAACAGAGGTGTCTGCCAGGGAATTATGGAAGCCAATATCCAGTAGATAATTTCTCAATTCTTGGTACCATGCTCGCGGAGCCTGTTTGAGACCATAAAGAGCTTTATGGAGTCTGCAGACATGGTGTGGACGATCGACGTCCACAAATCCCGGGGGTTGAGTTACATACACCTCATCCGTTAGCGTGCCTTGAAGAAAAGCGTTGTTGACATCGAGCTGCTTAATCCCCCAATTGTGACTAACAGCTAATTGCAGAACAAGTCGTATGGTATCCGACTTAACTACGGGGCTGAAAGTCTCGGAATAGTCAATCCCATATTGTTGATTAAACCCGCGCGCCACCAATCTCGCCTTATACCTGTCAATAGAGCCATTAGGCAGATATTTAATAGTGAAAATCCATTTAGTTGCAATAACATGTTGATTTGGCTGTGGAGGAACCAAATCAAATGTATGATTGCGAGTTTGAGCATTCATCTCATCGCTCATGGCATTTCTCCATTTGGGATCTCGCAAAGCCTGGTTAACCGTGGTTGGGATAAGCGGTTTGTTGTGGGTAATGGTTGTGAGGGTGAGTTTGGTTTTAGGCTTGGTAATGTTATTTTTTCGGCGAGTTTGCATCGGATGGGTATTTGCAGGTTGTGTTGAAATCGGCGCGGGGGAAGAAGGTGGTAAGATGGGATTGATATTTGGAGTAGTGGTCGTAGTGGGCTGGACATTTGGTAGATGGGAGGAGGTTGTTGGATCTGGGCCTGGTGCTATCTCTGATGGGCCTATGGAATTCTCAGTAAAGCCCATATGAGAAGTGTTTGGATCATCATCGTGCTCCATGGGAACGCGATTCTCCAACAATGTTTCTTCCGATGAGACCACCGCCACATGTTGGGGCTGTGACGGAGGTTGCGACTGGTGAGGACCCGAGAGCGGAGGCGCGGGCAGCGGAGCTGATACGAGTGGCGTTGACGAAACAGGAACTATGGTGGGAGGAGAGTGGATTGGGTGAGCTTGGTCTGAGTCGGATGTCTGGCTGCTCGATTTCGTTCCTTTGAACGGAAACTTGGATTCGACAAACTGAACGTGTCGTGAAGTGTAGACTCTTCCAGTCACAGCATCTAAGCATAGGTATGCACTTTGTGTAAGTGAATACCCAACAAACACACACGCAGTGGAGCGTTCTTCGAGTTTGTGATTTGTGTACGGCCGGAGCCAAGGGAAACACAAACATCCGAAGACGCGGAGCTTCAAGTAATTCGGCTGCTGGTCGAAGAGCTTCATGTATGGTGAGTGATTGTTGAGGACTGGCGTAGGTAACCGGTTGATCAAATAAATCGCTGTAGCAAATGCATACGGCCAATAGATCTTTGGAACAGCAGCTTGATGAAGCAAAGTGAGTCCCGTTTCGACGATATGTCGATGTTTGCGTTCTGAAATCCCATTGTGTTCGGGAGTGTGGGGTGGTGAGGTGAGATGAGAAATCCCATTTGCTGCAAGGAACGGTCGTAGACCGATGAATTCACCACCATTGTCGGAGTATAGTGTCCCGATTTTGCTGTTGAAGCGATTTTCCACCAGCGACTTGAATGCAATAAACGTATCGCGGACCTGAGACTTGTGCTTCAAAGGGTAGAGCCATGTGTATCTTGTGTGATGATCAACAAGTATGAGATAGTACTTGAAGTTATCAATAGATGTAAGTGGCGACGTCCAGACATCCGAATAGAGGTATTGGAGTGGTTTTTGTGAGGAGATTGTGTTTGAATAGAAAGGTAACTTGTGACTTTTATTAATGAGACAATGAGAACAAGGAGATTGTTTTTGAAAAGAATCAGAGAATGGTAAGGAAAACTGAGAAACAATAGATTGTAAAATAGGTGGGGACGGATGACCAAGTCGGGAATGCCAGGAAGAGATCGATGTTTTTGGTGATGGAGAAGCGAACAGGGATATGGTATTTTTGGAGGTGACTGGCCACTCGTATAGCTCGTTATTAGTTCTGCCTTGGAGTAATTGTGCCCCCGTTCTGAGATCCTTCACCTGAAAATGAGCCGGAAAGAATTCCACAGACACTTGGTTAGAATTGCATAGGCGGTAAACCGAGATGAGATTTTTATGAATATTTGGAACATATAGCACATCATTTAAGGTAAGGGAACGAGAGGGAGTTGGAAGGGAGGTGGAACCAGTATGCGAGATTTGGAGGACAGAACCATCAGCAATGGTCACTTCTTCACCACCATTATAGAGCTGATGAAGCGACAGATTATTCAAATCTGTGGTGAGATGATGTGTTGCACCTCTATCGAGCAACCAGTTGTTGGCGTTGGACGATGATGCAGCTGCCAAGTTAGCTCGAGGTTGCCATGGGACCGTGCTAGAATGATATGGTCGGGGAGATGTGGTGTAGGAACTGCTGTGTTGGTGAAGCTGAGAGCACCTACGAGCACTGTGACCGTGGATGCCACAGATTTGACATTTTCCTTGATAGCCTCGTGGCCCGGATTGCTCTTGACGAGATTGAAATTGCTGTTGATTCCATGTCTGGTTGGTGCGATTACCGGCTCGATTATGACCACGGTAATTGTTGTTGTTGCTGGGAGGGCGAACATTTGCAGCATTGGCAGAGATCGGAAGTAGCGATGAGTTGGGCATCATTGACTGAATTTTCACTTCATGATTGAGGAGCTTTTCGTGAATCTCTGTGATTGAGGGAGGCACATCACGAGCTTCGATTTGATCTGCTACAGTTTTGTAGTCATCAGATAGACCACGGAGGATGTTCTCAATCTGATCTTCATGATCCATTGGTTTCCCAAGGAGTGCGAGTTGATCGAAGCGGGTTGTAAATCCTTGAACATACTCATTAACGGATTTCGAACCCTTCGTCCATTGCCGGATCTGTTGTCGGAGTTGCTGGAAATGACTGCGGGTTGGATTTGCATAGATCGACTTGAGAGTCTCCCAAATCTCTGCCGATGTGTTTGCTCTTGCGAGAAGCGGTTGAATGGTTATCGAAATTGCACCGAGGAGAGAACTAAAGATTAGCTTGTCTTGACGCTTCCATACTGTGTACGCCGGATTGACAGTAACCACATCATTTGTGTTGTTTGTAGCGGACGGAACAACCACCGAGCCATCCACATAGGCAGCGAGGTCATACCCGTCGAGGAGAGCATGAACTTGACGACTCCACATCAAGTAATTTGTCGTCGTGAGTTTTGTAACATTCGTCATATTGACATTGAGAAGATTGACATTGTCAGAGATGGAGATTGTTTCAGTTGAAGAGGCTGGGGAGTTGGCCATCGTGAGAAATGAAGAGAAAATTTAAAA
>PKML01009730.1:37130-133730 GCA_002933935.1 Eutrema yunnanense | reverse complement strand
ATTCTTTACCACATATATAAAATTGTTGTATTATCTTAAATTTTAGACCGATTTGATTAGTTATGTTTATAACATTTTAATTGCATCTCCTAGGGCTGCGACGGTTCTATCCTTTTAAACTCGACAGATTCCGAAAGATTCGTCGGTCCAAACTTGAGCGTGAGAGGGTTTGAGCTGATCGACGAGATCAAGGCCGAGCTATAGGCTCAATGTCCCTCAAACGTCTCGTGCGCTGACATAATGGCCCTTGCCACACGCGACTCTGTGGCCTTAGCTGGAGGGCCGAGCTACAACATCCCCACGGGGCGACGTGATGGGTTGGGAACGAATGCCAATGGCGTGTTCAACCTTCTCGGACCAACCGCCTCCGTGGCTGCGTTTCTCAGGTTCTTTGGGGACAAACTGATGAACACGTTCGATGCGGTGGCTCTTTTGGGTGCACACACGGTTGGTGTGGGATCTTGTGATCTATTCCGGGACCGGCCCATGAATTTTAATGGAACCGGACTTCCCGATCCGTCCATGGACTCCGGTTTGGTTGCAAAGTAAGTTCAACCGATCCGTCCATGGACCACACGAGTTTATAATTATTTGGGTCCATTTTTTTGGTTTTACAATATTATAGTAGTTACAAGTATAACTGAATCTATTTTAGACCGGTTAGTACGGTTTCAGTTTTTTTTTTTTTTTTTTTTTGGTAACTCAGGGTCATCCCATGTTTATGGAGGGGCCCAGACTAATCTCTGGGGGGAAAGTCAACCTACAGATAGGCCCCTTCCCGGGTTTTCAAATGGGTCGTAAGCAATGGGCCCATATCCGTGTGGGTGTCCAAGAGAGAATGTTGTAGTTGCTTGGGTTCGAACTCAGGGCGAAAGTGGTTAAGCACTCCACACCCCATGTTTTTACCACTAGCCCACTCAAACCCGGACAAGTACGGTTTCAGTTTTGGTTCAGGTTTGGATCCATTTTGTAGACTTGTAGTCAAATATACATTTAATTTCAGAAGAGTTTAACTAGTGGACCGTGGTTTGATTTCGAATCAGTTTGAAATCGGATTGCGTTTTGTTGTGTTTTTTTGTTAGTATCTAATCAATATTGAAAACTTTATTTATACAGTTTAACCACTATATGTGCGGCCTCAGAGAACCCATCAACAGGACTTGACCGGTCAACGCCGTTGACTTTCGATAATGCATTCTTCGGACAAATCCGAGTGAGGAGAGGAGTTTTGCAACTTGACCAGCGGCTCGCAACCGACGAAGCCACTTCTAGTGTGGTGGCTCAATACGCAGCCGACAACTACTTATTCAAACGCCAGTTTGCGATCGCGATGGTGAAAATGGGAGCCGTTGATGTCTTTACCGGCGAAGACGGTGAGATCAGAACGAATTGTTGGGCAGTCAACGACAGTTAACTTGTTTTGTGTGTTTTGTAATCTGATTATTGATTGTTTGTTTGATTGTTTTTCTTTTCTTTTTATTGATTACTGTTACTAACTATATATGTTTTGTTGGTTCAAATTTGGGTGAATTGTGACGTATTTGAGTTGCTATTTTGATTTTCCTTGAAATAAAAACTATAAAATATTTAAAANAAATCGATCATTCCAAGAAAAGAAACAAAGCATTAAAATTTAGACCGAGCAATTCAGATATGCATGCACGACTTGATTGATCCCCCACTCACTTGCTTCGTCTCGTTCGAGAAGATTTTAAATGCAAGGAAAATTATACACATTTAATTTACGAAAAATTAGTAGATTTTTTTCTTCTGAAAACAGTTTTTTTTTTCTTTTCTTTTGGGGGAAATAAATTATTTTATATATATAGATTATAACTATTAAAGGTAAATTTTGTTAATATGTTTGAGTCAATAACGTTTACTTATAGGAACCGATCTACTAATATTTGTGTAGATACATTAGCCAAAAATGCAATCATTGCTTTGTTTCAATGGCGTTTGTTTCATTGTTGTCCTAGTTTTCTTCAAACTCATGTAAACAATGATTGTAACTTTAAAAATTAATAAAGATTTTGGCTGGCAAAAAAAAAAAAAAAAAGGTAAAAATGCAATCACTACTTTGTTTTTGTATGTATCAACGATTTAATCGTGTTATGTGGGTATTAAATCTACATTTTTTTTGTGACTGGCCTCTTTCACCAATATCATCTGAAAGGTCTCATGTTCGACCATCCCGACTTCTTATTCAGTAGCCATGAAACTGGCTAGGCTCGATAACTTTCTAACGTAAAGCATATGAACGATCGATGAGACGCGATATGCATGCGCATCTTTTGAAGTAGCTAGTACGAATGTCATCATCATCCTAGCTGATCAGGTATGCTTGTTTCGGTAACATGTGCTAGAGACACTAGATGCGTCGAACCTACAAGCCATGTGGCTCATGCAAAAGTTTGAGTAGTGATCTATCCAAAATTTGGTGATCCAAATTAATCAGTACTTAGCAAAATAACAATATTTAAAAAGTAATTAGATATTTCATCGGTTTCATAATATAAATTGTTTTAATTAAAAATGCGAAGATTAATAATTTTGTATTCCAAAAATTATCATTAAATATATAAACTAAAAACAATTCATCTAATCATTAAAAAACTTGCAAAATAAAATGAAATTGGTCAAACAATATCCAATAAATGTAAAAACTGCATAGAAATATGAGAACATTTTATATTTAAAAAATATATTAATTAAACATCTTATATTATGAAAGAGAGAGAGTAATAATAAAAGAAAAATAAATCGTTAAAACCCGTAAAAGAAACACGAAACAATAAGTTTAAAACCGTAAAAGCTATCTCTCATAGCCTCCTATAATTAAGGACACTCCAACAGTTATATCTTTTGGTGACTATCATTAAAAGTCTTTGGATATTTGTTCAATCGTTATATTTTGAGGTAGTTGTAACGGGAACAAAATTTTAGAATCTCTACATAATTTATAATACACTTTTTAATTTGAGTTATTCTATTCTAAATGATGATCTATAACAAACATAAAATTTATCGTGTAGAAACTTTTCATCACCACAATTAATCAGAAAAGGTGAAATCATTCAAATTATAAATCTTATCTATATACTGTTTATTAATAAGACCCCATAACATAAAAAATATATAATAAAAATTCAATATCCACTTATGATAGGCACTAAGATCAGCTTTTTCTTTATGACTTTCTTTCCAAAGCTAAGCTGGTAGTCATGATTATCCATTTCCTAATTGGAAAGCAGTATAAGCGGTTTCAAATCTTTAGACAAATTTCCAAAAGTTAGCAAAGTTAATTAAATAAATAAAAAGATTTGAAAGTATGAGTGTACTTGGCCAAACACCATAGTGTTGAGATCATAACAAGATAATTAATATTTTATTTACGTTCAAATAATCACAATCACAATACATCATTGCCTCAGTATTCATAGAATTGAGAGGATCATCTTCAAAATTAATGGTGGGGTTTTATTAATCCATTGTTCTCCAATCAATTAAGCAGTTAGGTTATTTGTGCACCCTACTGGTTGCCAAATCAATTGTTTTTTTTTTTTTTGAGAAAAGGTTTTGCCAAACCAATTGTTTTTTTTGTTTTTGTTTTTTTTTGTTTTTTGTTTTACAATAATAATAAATCGGAATTAAACATAATGATACTAACCTGGTTGGGCCTAGTTAAGAGTTCTTAACCGAAATCTAATTGAAACGCAAAACCGGGACCATACCGCAAACAAAGCAAGAGAAAACCGGAGACACTTGAACCCTAGACACACGAAACATAAAACCTCCGCAGCCCAAGAAAACCGCCGCATCCGCTCACCCCGATCGACTGTCGTTTGATCAAATGACCTCAGACAAAAAGAAACAATATAGAAAACCTCTGCAAAAGATGCGGCGGTGGTCAACACCGGTTTAGACTCTAATGCGGAATATGACCACCGCAAAAAAATGTGACAGTAACAGGACAACCGTCACTCCCGCAAGCACCTTTAGCAAAGAGACGATGAGAGCTCAAAACAACCACTGTGCCACTTAACCTACTCCACGGCGGAGAGGGAGAAAGGACCGAAGGAGAGAAGCCCGCCAAGTTTTTTTGGCCGCTTCACAGATCTACCGTCCCCATAGCGTTACCGTTACCACAACGACGACATCCGCCAAACCTCCACCATAAAGCCCACTATCCACTGAATTTTACCGCGATTTCAGATTCGCCGTTACAACCGACCAAATCGAAAAACTTAAAAGCGCCACAGGTTTGGACCGCGAATAGGATCCTCGCCGCACCACGTCTTCACAGATCCGAAGCGAGGAGTCGCACACTCCACCGCCTTGCATTGCCATCGCATGACTGAGAATTGTTTTCAAAGACATCGGCGTTGAGCCCCCTTCCAAGGATGAAGCTCCGCATGCATATAAAAGGATGGAGGTCTCTCACGGCGCCGACTTCACTGGAGAAAGCCTCCGAAACGGCTCATATTTGGTGAAAACTCTAATCTCCTATTTGAGAAAAAAAATCGCCGCGCGTAAACTTGACGCGCGACTTATATTGTGCTTATCTATATCAGCCCGTTTGTGTTTTAATATCAATTGTTTGAAATCATGTTGTAATTTTTTTAAATTATTACATAAATGACTAGATAAGATGTGGTTTTGATTTTATAAGTAATTTTTTCTAAATTATATATATATATATATATATATATATATACTATATTCATTAGAATCCTTATAATACTTAGGTTAGATTTATGATTATGCATTTATATGATTCTAATATCAAATGAAATACGAATCAATCCAAGTAATACGAAGACGAAAAACACTTGGGAGCTAGATCTTGATCTAATCAACAGGCTCTTCAACTAATAAGTTGAGACCACTACCAATTAAGAATTCATTATATATTATTAAATTATAATCTGTTACATAATTAATGCTTTTAAAGGGTTATGTGTCGTAAAGCAAATGTGCACACACATCCAAAGTTGACCCGCTACACTTGTCCATACTTAATGTCACTTGATTAATTAATTAAATTTCTTTTTGTAAGATTAATTAATTGCAGCATTCAGGGAGAGGAGGTGAAAAGTCAAATTTGATTTATTTTAAACAAAATTTCGATGGTTTTATGTCTTTAAAGGACCCAAAAATGAGTATTTAAGGTTACATTAATTATAAAAAAGAAAATGGTGTTAATACATATTGGAAACCAAACCGTGCGTAAAAGTAATCAAACAAAAAAAGAGAAAAATGATTAGTTAATATTCTTTCTTAATATATGTAAAAAATCCAGAACATCAACCTTTCTGATACAAAGGAAATATATATTATTTTTTTCGGCTAAATCCAACTTTTGGCCTGTCTATATCATCAATTAAAATAAAATAACCCTCACGGAGTAAAGCCAACATTTTCTTCTTGTTAATACAAAAATTAATCTCAAGTGGGCCCCAAATTTAAAAGGAAAAAGACCTTTTTATATTTTATCACCGAATTTAAAATCATAATTTTTTATAAAAATAAATGTAATCAACAATGTCAAGATCCTCAAAATAGAGAATCAGAAAACATTTAACAACTATACATATGGCAACCTTAAAAATTATGAAAACCCTTGCTTTGGGATATAATTGCAACCATTAATAATATGAAAACTGCCGTACAAAATAAACAAATAATAATAAGGAAACAAGCATTTGTGATATATTGTAAATTTACAAAACATCTCTGGGTAACCCTTTTAGTGCTTGGTTTTGAATTCTTTTATACCAAACTGTTACACACAATTTTTTTTATTAGATTGTTTTGAAACAAATTATAATGGAATTGTAGTTGCGATATTTCATTTATGTTGTCCTTATCCTTCTTTTGATTTATCTAATCACGGAATCTTTGTTATATAATTAAGTACTCGAAAATTAGCATAATCAATCATAGAATTCTTCAATGTTCTATTCCATTATATAATTAGTCTTATAAAAAATGTTGGTGTTGCTATCTGAGCTGTAATAGCTGATCGCCCTAGAGAAGAATAGACAAAAATCCTTACTTAAACGGCCTACCACTCTGAAATTTAGATAAACATAAAAAAATTAGTTTACAATATTGTATTACTATAAATATACACAGTTCAAAGTTGACCTTACAATATAGTAATATTAAATGACTTTCAAATAAATAAAAATGCAGCAAGAGAGGAATTATCACTATTGTCAAGAAAATCAAGTTCCTCTAAAAGGGTCTCTATATATATAAACTTAACACCCTAAGATTTAACATAGATCGAGAAAAAAAAAACAAAACAAAAGTTCAAAGATATGAAGCAACAACGTTACTTGGTCGTCTTCTTCTTTGTCCTTTTCAGCTTTCTCATGGTAAAGCAATCTTTATATTAAAACCCTAATTAATCAAGATCTGATTTATACATGTATAATAAAGTAAATGTTATATTTTGTTGGTATAGTTTGTGAATCTGAGTGAAGGAAGATCAGGAGGAGGAGTTGCAGAGGAATATTGGAAGAAGATGATGAAGAACGAGCCATTGCCTGAACCAATCAAGGAGCTTCTCAACAATCCATTTAGGACAGCACAAGAGAGATTCGTCAGGAATTTCAACACCAAATCTATCGTCATCATCTACCACAATCCTAATGTGTAATTCATTAAATCTCTCACATATGTATGGCTAATGGCTCATGTGTTTATGTATGTATCGGTTTATACATGCACGTATATGTGTGTGTTAATTAAGCAAAGAACCAGCTGCTTGAGTTGTTAAGTGTATTTTTCGTAATGAAGAAATGTTAACCCTAGCGATAAAGGGACTTTTTCTAACCATTAATTAATGTGAGTCTTTGTGTGGTTATGGCTTCACGTCGTTTATCAAATATAAATTAATCTACGGTGCTTTGCTTTTTGTGTCTTTTTCCTTATATTTTTGTGAAATTTATCTCAAGGGTTCTTTGTTTCGGATAATTAATCACGGATAAATGAAAAGTTATCGAAAAAATAATACAATTTATATTTAATCAATTCTTCCATATATTACTTTCTCGATTTTTTTTTTTATTAGCTTTTTCACATACAACTAGTGATTGGGTCCGCGCCTGGCGCGGACTAATATGCTTAATTAACTTATTATTTCAAATAATTGTTTTTATGTATATTCATCATGTGTTTTATACATGATATTTTTTTTAGATTTTCAATTTTTTTTTCATAAATATATATTTATCTTAAATAGAGTAATCTTTCTCCATAATTTATTTTATATATTAATTACCTTTTTATTACATATTAATGTTTTGGTAATTTGTTGTATGTATTTTTGATATATTTTAAAAGCTTTACGTTAGCGTATTGATTCCTTATTATCCGATGCTATATTTTGTTTTAGGGATAATAAAAAACCTAAGAGAGAAGAGGAGATACCTTGAAGGTTTGGAGTTTAGGTTAATAAAAGTGATCTATATATATATAGCAAAACATATAGGGTTTTAGATTTTTTTTAAAAAACGTTAAAGTAGCCGCTTTTCCTTTTTTTTTGTTTTGCGAAAAATTGGCTAAAAACCCTAACGTTTACGATTTAGTATACTATAAACCGTCCTTAACCTTGGCGGTTTTGTATAATAATAACCATAAAATCGAAAATTGATACAATTTAAGTGGATCGTACACATCATCAAAGCTAGACGAATAAAAATACAACACATAAGCCATCGATTTTTAAAAAAAGGTATAAACGTCATTCCGCAGCCGAAACTCGCTGTGAGCGCGACACCTAAGCAAATCACTACACAAATAAGTATATAGATTATGAGAAAATAATGATTTAAAAACAAATTTGTAGAATTTCAAATTCACTAACTTTATAAAATAATAAAACCCTAAGAAAAATGTATGTTATATACTCACATGTAATTAGTTTTTCCAACAAAAAATGTAATTAGTTTAATTATATTTTATAAGATATATGTTATATCCATAGATCGTCGTTAAAAACATAAAAAACCATAAAGTCATCCATAAAGTTAAAAACAAAGTAAGAAAAAGAAAAAAAAACCATAGTCTTTTCATAAATGTAATGGACAACAATAACGTTTATGTAGGAAAAAGAGATCCATAATATACGGCCACAAACACTGACCAGCCCAATTCGGTTTTTACTTTTTATTTATTATTAGGGTTCTACTTTTTTTTTGTTTTCAAATAATTTACCACAAGAACAACAGATTTACAATAGGGTAAAAACCTGAGAGAGTGAGATAACTGGTGGTGAGAGAGCAGAGGTAAAAGAATCCTTTTAGCATTCACATCCTGTTGACCTCTGTGGATTGCTGATTCCGACATCAATGGTGTCTGGCAAGTACCTAAGATCACATATCAACAAGTTTCAGACAGAATCTCGAACACATCAACCCGAAAACAAAAAAAAGAAGCATTAAGCAGAACCCGTGATTGCGATTGCGTCTTTTTTAACTTACATTTCTTCCTCTTCTCCACTCTTCATTGCGTTCTTAGTAATACACAAGAACGCGTCTTCTACATTGGTGCCTTCTTTGGCAGAGGTTTCGTAGTATGGGATGTTTCCTTTTGAAGCACACCAAGCTCGAGCCTTCTTCTCTGAAACCTGAAAAAAATCAAAAAGTGATTGGAAACAACGCAGCGAGGTTTCAACTTTCAAAGTTGTTCTTGTATATAATTTACATGGAGATTATATACATACCACCCGGCTGTTTCCACCATCCACATCGATCTTATTACCGATAACAACAAAGGGAAAGTTCTCTGGATCCGAAGGACTTGCCTGAAAATTACAATTAAAAAGCATTTAAGCAAAATTATTTTATTGGACACGGACGATTGAAGATGTGGGAAAAGAGTATGAATCTATATACATACCTGGATCAGAAACTCATCCCTCCAGTTGTTGAGATCTTCAAATGATTTCGCGGAATTGACATCATATACAAGTACACAGCAATCAGCACCGCGATAAAACGCTACACCAAGGCTTTGGAACCTTTCCTGACCAGCCGTGTCCCATATCTGTTAAAAAAAAGTAAGACCTTAGCTCTTAATGGTCAAGCAAAGAACGCAATACACAGAGTACTTGGGATCAATTCGTAATCTAGGACAGACTCTGTCAACCCTTTTTGTGTTTTCCTGTTTCTAATCATGCATCATGCCGAAGCAAATCCTTTTAAGAATCACATTGGAAACCAGTATGAACCGTTCCATATTGGAATGACGCACAACAATCCCACAGAACTAAAGTTTCCATTGGTGTAAAATGGGACTGCAGAGTTCCTTCAACAGTTAAGCAGAGATTGACCAAAAAGATCAGCTTGAAGCTCAAAAACGAATCAACTATATTCTCCAGGTTTACCTCGGCCAATTAGGAGTCAAACTCATACCAAGGTGCTATTTGCTAAGCAAGTGCAATCTACCCAAAGAAAAAATGAGAGTAGTTTCCTTATAAAAAACGCTGCTACAACAAACCTGTAAAGTGAAAAGCCGGTCTTCAAATTGTACTTCCTTCGTCAAGAAATCGGCCCCAATGGTCGCCTTGTACTGGTTGCTGAACTTTTTATTAACATATCTGAAGGAGTAATTTTAAGGTGAAACAAGAAGACAAACTAATCTAATTCGAAAAAGGGGAGATTACACGCCATAAAATAGTCATAAAACAGAGACCAGAGAATGTAATAATTCCATATTAAGAGAAACCATTGTATCATCCTCTTAACTTCATTCACACACAATTTAGGATACTGATTCATCAAAGAGGTCTTCCCAACCCTGCAAAATCACACAAGTTCAAAAATGCACAATGAGTCTTAGCTTGACTAAACATGACAAAATAGATGTTTGAACTGATAATCCAACTGTTTCACTAGTCATCAAATATCTGATTGAGAAACGTATTCACTCTCACCAAGAAGAAAATTAAGTCCAAAACAAGTTTAACAACGAACTCCTCCTTTGATTGGTAACACTTGGCGAAATGATATCTCATAAAGATTGTCACTTATATAACAACAGGATCAAACAAACGGGAAACGAATATGATTACAAGTCTCAGTTTTCAATTTTTGTTTCTGGGTGAAGAAAAATATTCGATTTTTCCCAGTCAAAAGACGAGAACACGAAACCTGAGAGAAACCCACCAAGTAAAACATCAAACATGACCTTAATTATCACTTTAGCAGCATCATTAATTCAACTAATTCACCATGTGATTACGAAACTAAGAGCCTACGAGAGATAGCAAAGTTTCTCTCAGGTTTACAGCTCAATTCCAAGAAACTACAGAACAATTAAACCCAGAAGCGACAAAACTCAACCACCTAACCTAAGAGATCACCCCAATTCAGATCGAATCCAATCAAGAGTAAATTCACAAAATTCGACTCAAATCACCAAAATTCCGACCCGGGATAAGTACCATCTTACTGATCGAAAACACTAAATCACCCTGTAGAAGCAGATACATACACATATACAACATAATACGCAGAGAGAGAGAGAGTAATAGTCGGTGAAACAGACCCGCTATCGCCGAGGATGATGACTTTGAGGAGAGTTCTTCTACGGGAAGGCATCGAAATCAGAAAGAGATTGAACGATGGAGGGATCTCTCTCTCTCTCTCTGCGAGTTCTCTGGTGTTTGTTTTCTTCTTTCTTCTCTTCTCTTCTCTTCTCCTTCTCCTTCTCCTTCTCCTTGTCCTTGAGCCTTAATGCTGTTGCTGACCTGTCTTTAAAAAAAACAATAATACATAAATTGAATAGAATTGTCGTATTTAATTATTTTAGATTCTTAGGATATTTTGACTGTTTTGGGCTTTCAAGATGTGGATAGTTTTTTTTGGTTTTCGTCGAAAGTTTTTTTTTTTATTGATAGATTCGGTTTTAATATACACCAAGCAGACAAGAAACAAATCTCTTTAAAAAACAAAAGTGGGCGAGTACAAAACACTCATGAAGACGACAGTCCTAAAATGGGAAAACAAACAAAAGATACAACCTTAAAAACATTAGAGATTACTAAGAAAGGGTAATTATTTAATTTTCTGAGTTTGCCCTACTTAACCAAAGTCAGAAGAGTAAAAACTAAATGACGAAAGAGCTTAAACTGAAATCTGAGATCAACCAATTCAACGACCTTCCAAAGAGAGCGGTAAGCGCCAGAAATGTGCAACAAACAAGGAACTTGAAAAAGACCTAAAGGGAACACCACCTTATAATCGGGAGCACGAAGCCAATGACCAAGCCGAGCACCAACAACACCATTCCCGATTGAAGCGAAACACATATCCAATAACACCTCAGACCAGAGAACCAACTCCAACATAACCTATCCGGAACAAACGAGAAGACCAAAACACAAGGAATAGATACATTGAAAACTACTTTAGGAAACGACAAAAAGGACCACCAAGACCAGCCACCTTCTCGCATGAGAATAACTGAAGATCAATTCTAATTTAGTGCCTTGAACCCAACCCAACTCACAAAAGGTCTCGAATAAGAGCTAGTAGATGCCACTAACCCAAAATAGCATCCGATTGCCGAAAACCACAAGGCAAAACCTAGCCCATCGCTAGCTACCGGAAACTCGAGAGGTCGAGCTAGAGGAGAAGCTTTCCATGCCACAAAATCAGAACTCACAACCTGAAAATATCAGAAGCAACAACAAAGCAAAACATAACAACCCTTCCCCAAACTCAAACCGGATTCGACAACAAAATCGCACTGAAGACCAGAGAAACATGGACAGAACCGCGAGAGCAGAGGCGTTTGCGTCAACAACAAAGACGACATGCACTGCAGACCACACGATCCGGCGAATCCATCCTCACATCATCACCATCCTCGAAACAAACCAGACCCAAAGCAACACCGAGCCCCCATCGTGAGCCAAAACCTTAACATAGACCTTGACACCGTATCGCTAAAGAATTTCATTGCCGAACCAGTTGTTATTCAACACCGAAAAAGCACAATTGAAACTCAGACGAACCCCCTCACAGCTCCGGCTAAAGGCACCGGCAGCCGGAAAGGCCAACACGAAGATCGCAAGAAATTCTTCTCTGTCGGCTGGGGTTGTTTTTAGATGTGGATAGTTAAAGGGAACAAAAAAAAACTAATAATTTTATTCATCAATAAATAAGAAAATACTATATTTTTTTCAAAGATTGCTCAACAGTGAAATAAATATAATGATATATAAAAATATTAATCAAGTGGTAATGGTTTAGCCATAAAACCTTTTTACGGAGATAGCGTAAATTCGTTATCCTCTAGGTTCAATTTCCATTAGAAACTCTTTCATCCCCGCTTGGTTAATTGAAATGTGTCATCTTTTAGGTTTATTAGAAAATCCGGTAAATAAACTATTCGATGGCTACATTCACTCTAAATAATTAGTCGGATCACTCCTGATTAAGCAAAAAAATAAAAAATTTAGTCAAACCAAAAATCTATTTTATATAATAATAAATTTCCATAAAATGTATTTTTAATTAAATATTTTATGAAATGTTTGACCGTGTAAATTTTAGTTTAATTAAATAAAAATCGTAAAAGATATTAGACTTGGAAGAATGAGTTTTTTATTTTGTTTTATAACGTCAGAAAATAATATTGATTTAGGGATCTTACATAAAGGAAGAAAAATTAGGGTTGGGGGATGAGCGAAGGGTCATGATTCATCGCTAAACGATGCCGACCCTCTTTATAAATCGGAAGGTTATGACTTTCAATGTAATTAATTAGAGACATTGAACGAGGAAACAAACAATAAAGGAAATTTATACAATTCAAAAGAATATTATGGAAAACTAAGATCGCACCTCTTCACCAATTTGAATGAATTATTATCTTTATAATCTGTCTACAGACGCAGATCACATCGCCACCGCCTTCAAAACCCAACAAAGCATCATCATGGCTTCTTCTTCTTTTGCTTCGTCTTTCTCAAACACTGATCCTTCTCTATCTGCATTGGGGATAACACGAGAAGAGTTCAATGCTTTCCACAAAATCGACAGAACCTTATTCACATGTCTCGTCTTTGGTCTAAACCGAGACATGAACCAATCGTCTCAAGTGATTGGTTTACTATACTTGCTCGAGCAAATCGGTTATGCCCGCAACTTAATCGCGTTTCTTATCTCATTACCAGACGCATTCATCGACGCGGTGGCTAACGAAATCGTTGTGTGTCTAAGTCTCTTATACAACCAAGATTATTCAGCGTTCTTGGTTGCAAACAACAACGATGATCATTCTATTATACCTTTGGTCATGCGTATGACTGGAGGCAGGCTTACTCTCAAATTGATTCACCAAAACCGTGAAACTTTTATCTTTGGATTGACAAAGAATTTGAGCGATATCTGCAACAGAGCTTTCGAAGATATATTTGTGAGAGCGGAGAGGTACAACAAGGAGAAACTTCTGGCTTTAGAGAGAGAGAAAGTCATTGAGGAGATGAAGAAAATCAGATTGGGTGGTCAACAAGAAACCATTAACAGATTGAGTGTTCAACAAGAAAGGGTTTTTACTACTCCTCCTCCTCCTCCCCCTGCTAAGGAAGAAGCAAGAAAGACTGCCGCAGAGACAGAGGAGGCGGAGAAGGAGAAGAACAAGGAGGTGGTGGTCCCAGCGGATGATAGGACGATTTTTCTGACTTTCTCGAAAGGATATCCGATTACGGAAGAGCAAGTTAGGGTTTACTTCGAGAAGAAATTTGGGGAAGTGATAGAAGGGATAGAGATGCAAGAAGTGGAAGAGAATGAGCAGCCGTTGTATGCGAAGATGGTTGTGAAGATGCAATGTGTATCGAAAATTGAAGAGATTGTGAGTGCAAGGGGTAGAACTAAGTTCACTATTGACGGCAAACATGTTTGGGCTCGCAAGTACGTTCGCAAGATCCCTAATTCCTCTCTTTCCCCTTCTTCCTCATATATTTGACCGTCTCTTTAGTTTTTAATTGATTACAAGTTGTATTTTTTTTTTAAATGATATAATGGCATCCTGTCTTATTATCTCACTCAAATTAAATCAGAGATATATATATTATATTTTTAATAATCTTTTTTCATGTGAAATGTTTTTTATTATTGAATCTTTGAAATTTACAATGTTTAAAATGCATAACCCAAAAGTTGAAAGACTTGCAAGAAGAAATATTTAAATTGATGGTCCTAAATTATATTTCTATCGAGAATATCAATATATTAAATTCTTAATCGGAAAATATCTCTAATCTAAATTGGGAATAGTCTAAAATACAACAAAGAAAAAAGGGATTTAAAGTATTAATTCAACATAAACTTTGACGTTTCATCATATGGGTGATATACAATGCTGAAGATCACAATAGATCAAAGACAGTATCGTCAAATTTTATTTCCTTTCAAAGTTTTAGTTTTGTATTTGGTTGTAATTTTATTATTTTTCGTACTTTTCATGTAATTGCAATTTCTACATAAATAAAAATAAATGTTAAGAAAAAAAAAAAAATCACATTGTCATGAATGATTCATGAATCCCCTGAATCTAAAAGTAAAGTTAGCAAAATACTTGGCGGATAATTTTCAGCTATCAAACAAATACGTCAATTAGTATAAATAACAATCATTATCAAATAGCTCTCGTAGCTCAGTTGGTTAGAGCACCCGTTTAGTAAGCGGGAGGTCTTGAGTTCAACTCTCATCGAAAGCATGTTTAACAAATTTTTATTTCCAAACAAAATTGTAGTTGCAAATAATTTTTTTTTTTGCTTGCCTGTAAATCCCAAATATAGAAATAACAAAAAAAATTCTAATTTTTCTTAAAAATAGAATTAAAAACAAAAAAAGAGCTTCCTTGTTCCTAGGAACAGAGTTGGGTGTTCCATGTTTCATCTCACAATTGTTTCAGATTGAAAACCACCGGAGAGAGAGAAAGAGAGAGATTATGGCGGAGGGGCAGTCCCCGGAGAACTCACCGCCGGAACCTCCCCCTCCTCCTTCTCCGTCCTCTCCCTCTTCCAACAATCAAACAACATCTCCTTCTTCCGACAATCAAACAACATCTTCTCCTCCTCCTCCATCTTCACCTCTGTCACCTCCACCCCAACAACAACAAGAATCACCTCCTCCTCCTTCGCCGGAAAATTCCTCCAATGGCTCTTCCTCTTCGTCTCCTCCACCACCACCGTCTGACTCCTCTCCCTCACAATCACAATCTCCACCTCCTCCTCCTCATTCACCCCCATCGCAGCAAGATGACAAGGGAAACAACAACAACAACAAAGGAAATGATGGAAGCAGCAACGGAGGAGGCAGAAACAATTCGCCTCCTCCTCCACCGCCGTCTAAGTCTTCCGACCACAGCTCACCGTCGCCACCAAAATCGCTGGCGCCTCCTACGAGCAACGCTGGCACGAATTCGTCAAGTAACGATCGTCAGAACATGGGTGCTGTTATAGGACTTGTGGCTGCAGCTGGACTTTTGTTCCTTGTCATGATATTGTTCTGCGTCTGTTGTTTGCCGAAGAAGAAGAAGAAGAAGAAATCAAAGCTTGATCAGATGCCGTACTACGGAAGCAATGCTTTCCCTGCAGGCAAAAGTATGTATATACAAAACCCATTAAACCCCGTTAGATTCTTGTTGCCATGAAAAAATCATGAATTTTGTTTCTTGTTAACCAAGAGATTAGATAACTCAAATTCTTCTGCTCATGGAATCATGTACAAACCATGAACCCTAATTAACCCCCGAATCATTTCTTAACCTTTAGTTTGACCTAGTGCTACCTAGTTTCTTGTTAACCAAGAAAAGCGTAAATTCTGTTTCTTGGTACTCCAAAAACTAAGTTTCTTCTGCAGAACTCTCTGAATCGTATATTTTTTTTAAATCACATCTCATCTAATCTTATTATTTTATTTGGTTGGGATTTTAGCTGGTGGTGATCAATATTTCAATAGCGTTGCTACACAACAACAACAACAACAACATTACAACCAAAATGATCACACTGTGAATCTGCCTCCACCTCCTGGATCAATGGGAACAAACTGGGTGAATTCACCGCCGCCACCACCGCCTCCAGGAAACTGGCAGCCAATGCCATCGCCACCAGCACCAGTGTCAGGAGGCGCACATGTGATCAATAGCGGCGAGATGAGCTCAAATTACTCATCAGGTCCATACGCTCCATCTCTACCACCGCCTCACCCTTCAGTGGCTCTGGGGTTCAACAAAAGCACATTCACTTACGAGGAGCTCGCCGCCGCGACTCAAGGTTTCTCGAAAGACCGTCTGTTAGGACAAGGCGGGTTCGGATATGTTCATAAAGGAATCTTGCCTAACGGTAAAGAGATTGCGGTGAAGAGCCTTAAAGCGGGAAGTGGACAAGGCGAAAGAGAGTTCCAGGCAGAAGTTGA
This sequence comes from Eutrema yunnanense, assembly GCA_002933935.1. Classification (NCBI taxonomy): domain Eukaryota; kingdom Viridiplantae; phylum Streptophyta; class Magnoliopsida; order Brassicales; family Brassicaceae; genus Eutrema; species Eutrema yunnanense. The sequence continues at coordinate 117,285 of PKML01009730.1, read as the reverse complement.
GATCATCAGCCGCGTTCATCATCGACATCTTGTGTCTCTTGTCGGATATTGCAGTAATTCAGGAGGACATAGGATGTTGGTCTATGAGTTTCTTCCTAATGACACACTTGAGTTCCACCTTCATGGTAATTAATGATAAGTTTTCTTCTGTTCTTGGGAAGGATTGCAAATTATATAAAAACAAACTCACATTGTCACTAAATCAATGAAATTATAGGGAAAAGTGGGACTGTGATGGATTGGCCTACTAGACTCCAGATTGCCTTAGGATCAGCTAAAGGACTTGCATATTTACATGAAGATTGTGAGTGAACCTCTTTTTTTTACTTGGCTGTAAATCAAAGCCCTAGAATTATGACATTTATATGTTTTTGTCTGATAATTGTGTTAAGGTCATCCTAAAATCATCCATAGAGACATAAAATCTTCAAACATTCTGCTTGATTCAAACTTCGAAGCCAAGGTATGCTTTAATTAGATGAATTTTGTTTTTCCTGATCTTTCTCCATAACATTCCTTTCAATTAATCTCCAGGTTGCAGATTTTGGTCTGGCTAAGCTCTCTCAAGACAACCACACACATGTGTCGACTCGAGTCATGGGGACATTCGGATACTTAGCTCCTGAGTATGCATCCAGTGGGAAATTAACAGAGAAATCAGATGTTTTCTCTTTTGGAGTTATGCTTCTTGAGCTCATAACCGGACGCAGACCTGTTGATCTAAGTGGTGATATGGAAGACAGTTTGGTCGATTGGGTGAGTCTATATACTTGTACATTCATATAAATTAAAACTCAAAACAAAAACGAAAGTAAACATTAGTTTTTTTTTATTGGCAGGCGAGACCATTATGCGTGAACGCAGCTCAGGATGGAGAATATGGAGAATTGGTTGATCCATTTCTTGAGAACCGTTACGAGCCTTATGAGATGGCACGCATGGTTGCTTGTGCTGCTGCAGCCGTAAGGCACTCTGGTCGACGCCGCCCCAAAATGAGTCAGGTAAGTGTGACTATCATCAAGGTTTTAATTTAAAAGATTGGTCAACTAATTGTTGTTTTCCATAGGTGTTACAATTTATTTGAAATTAAGTTATTTTTACAATGTATTTCTATTTGAATCGGCCATTAATTGGCGCTTAATGATTACCTAGAAAGTTTATGCATTAGTTAATCTTCCGATTGTCCGATGATTAATGCTTTACGAGATTTATTTTGGACATTGCTTACTATAGCATAAACAAAACGTTTTTTTTTCTTTCACTTTTTGTTCATTAGATTGTTCGGACGTTGGAGGGTGATGCGTCGCTGGATGACTTAAACGAAGGTGTGAAACCGGGGCAGGGCTCTTACATTGGATCGAGCGGAGGCGACGGAAGCTCGGACTATGAGACGGGCACGTATGGTGCCGAGATGAGGAAATTCCGGAAAGTGACATTAGACAGTCGCGATTACGAGGCAAGTAGCGAATATGGTGGCATGAGTGAGTACGGGCTTGACCCATCCTCCTCGAGCAGCGAGGAGATGCACATTGGAGGAGTCACCAACAAAGCTATTTCTACTTCTACTCGTGGGATTTAAAACTATAAACCAAATCATCAAAGCCGTTAGATCAAAATATCTATTGTGTCTTTTTGTGGGGAAATGTGATCATTGGATGTGTTTGTTTGTTGAGACTTAAAAAGAAAAATACCAAGTTTTTTTTGTTTTTTTTTTTACTTTTTAATTATTGTATCCTATGTGGTTACGCTAAAATGTTTGTCAACTCTAAAATATTGGAAGTGTTGTTTGTTACAATAGAAGTGCATGCTAAATTACCATTTTACAAATGAATTTTCCCCTAACCGGTGATGACTCTTGACTCATGATGAATCTCAGGGTGGTAAATCTTGAAAAATGTTGTTCGTTACAAAAGAAGTGAAAACTAGGCCTGGACAAAATACCTAGAATCGAAAAACCGAACTGAATTAGGAAGTACCAAACCGAACCAAATTAGGAGGTATCAAACTGAACCGAATTGTCATAAAAATCTTAATGGTTCCTCTTATAAAATACTAGATAAGTACCCGCATATATATGCGGATTTGCAATATAATATTTTTAATACGTAAAAAAAAATTAAAGACAAAAATGCAAAACAAAATTAGATCACCCGTGAAAATATATAATACATAAATTTAGAAACAAATTTTAAGATGAAATAAATATAAAATTTGAAAAAAAATTGGTGAAGAAATGCAATAAATAGCTTTAGATACAATTATTGGACTTTTAATTTTTTGATGAGTAATTGACATACTACCAAATTGTGGTTTATATAGAGGTGGAAATTTGAATTCTTTTTTTTTATGATTAATTTCCTTGATATAAATTGAAAAACTAAGGAATGTTTTTATTATTTTTTTATATTAATTTTTTCCTTTTAGGATAAATTTTATTTTTTAAACTTTTTAATTTTATTTTTAGTAACATTATCTTTTAAGATTATGAATTAGTTATTAAAATTTTTAAGTTTTTTTTATTAATCGATTATAAATTTTTCCAACTCTGACTTGATACGTGTCGTGATCAGGTGAATTAGCAACTTTGAAACATTTAGTTTTATATAATAAGATTTCTATATTCTAAACTGAAATATAGTTTTTCCTTTTAAAATTTTTTTTTGGCTTTTAATTTTCAAAAAAAAAAAGTTTTTGCTTTATTAATCGATTATAAATTTTTTCAATTTTGACTAGACACATGTCGCGATTAGGTGAATTAGCAACTTTGAAACATTCAGTTTTATATAATAAGATTTCCTTATTCTAAACTGAAATATAGTTTTTACTTAATAAGATTTACTTATTCTAAACTGAAATATAGTTTTTACTTTTTGATTTTTTTGTTTGACTTTTATTCCTTTACCTTTTATGATTGTTATTTATTGTTTAATTTCCTTAATTTCCTTTTTTGTGCTAACTTTACTTTTAAGATTAAGTCTAGATTACATTTTTTTTTTATAGTTAATATTATGTGTCAAAATCTAATTGATAATATTTTTTACACGTGTCAAAATCTAATGGATTAACTCGACACGTGTCGTGATCTTGCGAGTTACTAACTTTGAATCATTCTCTTTTATATATATAGATTTTGAGTATTCGAACCAAACCGAAACATGAATGGGTACCCGAAATATACGAAATACAATTATATATCCAAAATATTATGTATATTTAGATTTTAAATAACCAAAATACCCAAAATTAAACCAAATATATTAGTTATATTTAAACCGAAATGACCAAAATACTCTAAATATCCGAAAATCTCTAGTTATATTTTCAAAATTAAACAATTTTTACAAAATTTAACCAAATTTCATTTAAATTGAATCACTTTTGAGTTTTTTTCGAGTATTTGAGATAAATTTTGGGTACTCGAATCCGGGCGGAACCGAACTGAACCCGACCCAAAAAAAAAATATATGAATGGGTCCTAGTGAAATAAAATATGTGTATAAATAAAATAAAATACTCGAAACATGAAAAAAACCGAACCCGAACGGCTACCGAATGCCCATGCTAGTGAAAACGCTAAATTACATTTTTTTTTACTTTTTAATTTTCTAATTATGTATGTTTCTCGAGTAATACTTGGGTTCACTTCTAGGGGTGGGTGAATAAAGAGATTCACCCCTTTTCTTTTAGCCAATGTAAATGTGATGTCATATTTAAAGAGAATTAACAAATTAAAAATAAAATTCAACAAATAAAACAAATTAAAATAACATATTATACTTAAATTTTATTTCCTAACCCTTAACCCTTAACCCTAAAAACCCTAAACCCTAATAAACTCTAAACTCTAAATCCTACACTCTAAACTCTAAAGCCCTAAGAGCATCTCCAATCCTACTCTATTTTCTACTCTAAACTCTATTTTAGAACAAAATCTTCTCCCACCCCATTCTATTTTCAACTCTACAATAGAGTAACTATTTTTTACTCTATATTTAAAGTAACTTTATTTCTTACTCTATTTTAGAGTTAAACTTTTTTATTTATCAAATGGTCCTTTTAATTTTAAATCATTATATTTATAACTAACTTTTTTATTTTGATTTAACTTTTTTAGCAATTTTGATTTAACAAATACTAAAATTAAAGATAAATAGCAAAATACTGAAATTAAAGATAAGTAACACTAAAATAAATTTAAACAACAAAGACTGGTGATTTAGAGAAATCAAAGACAACTCTAAAATAGAGTAAGAAATAGAGTTATCTTTAATTTCTCACTTCAAAATACGTTAATTAATCATTTATGAAAAAATACACTAATGGTGATATTTAACCAAAATCTACTATATATGTTTTGTTATTTATATATATCATGTAATGTAATCTTTCTTAATAAAATAAATGTTTAATTTAAATAATATCATAATTTATGAAAGTTTTGTAAAAAATAAAATAAGTAAGGTTAAATTGTTCATAAATAAAAAAGTAACTAATAAAATAGAAATAAAATTTAATTAAAATATTCATTTTCAAAGACAAAAATAGAGAAATATATTGAAAATCCACCTCTATTTTAGAGTAAAAAATAGAATACATTGGAGATGGTGTAAAGCCCTAAGCCCTAAATCCCAAAACCCAAAGCCAAAGCCCTAAAACCCAAAGCCCAAAGCCCTAAACCCTAAACCCTAAACCCTAAACCCTAAACCCTAAACCCTAAACCCTAAACCCTAAACTCTAAACCCTATTAAACTGCATAGATACTGAGGCCGTGCTTGGTGTGGTGACATTCTCTCTTTACACATTATTTTCACTATAATGCTTCCTTACTGGTTCATCTTCCAGTTGTTGCTAATGGCAGATGGAGTGTCTGAATTGGTCAAATGTTGGCATAGCCTATGAACCAGTGTGGGCCATTGGAACCGGAAAAGGTCGGTCGCAAGCTCAAGAAGTAAGTTTTCATGCTCATTGTTGCAATATTGTCATGACTTTGATATATAGGAAACCAAAATTTGTAATCTACAAAGCCAAAAGCAAATACTTGTGTTTATTGCAAGAACCAGTAGTCTCAATAAAAAGATTTAGCTACTCAGATCAATCAATATCAGGTAATTAAAGGAACTTATTATCAGAATAGCTGATTACCAAATTAAAATCAAGATATCAATTCAACGAAATTGAGCTTTCTTTCGTACTAAACTGATACATTATATCAACAAGCTGAAGCAATACATATAAAAAAAGAGGTATCGAGAAACCTTTGGTCCAAAGGCTTTGGATTTGAAGAAACTACAAAGCTCCATTGTTATGTCTGCGAACGAATCTTGTCGATTTCAGATTTTGCGTAGTCTAGTTGTTTTTGCGCATTCCTTTTCGCGTTCTCCGCAGTTGTGCGGAAGAAGAGGTTCCCGTTTTTCTGGTAGACACTTCGAGAAGAAGAAAGACTGCTCAATTCATCTAGCGCAACCTCGTTCCTCTTAATCTCTTTCTCAATTTCGAATTCGCGAACAGAAGATGAGGAAGACGAAGTGCTCGCCATTTTTCTCCCGCGGCGATATTAATTTCTTAGGTTTCTACAATACTCTCAGATATCAAAATATTTAGTTGACTGCTTTTTTCTAGGTCATCTGAAATTAATATATGTTCCTCTTCTTCGTTACCACGGCCCAATTGATAAGCCCACAAAAAGCTTTCTCTATTTATCCAGCCACGTTTTAATCCTTTGACTTAGCCGTGCGCATTCGGGTCGGGTCGGGTTTTTCGGGTTTCAGGTCTTTCGGGTAAAGAAGAATTGGACCCATTCGGGTTCCGGGAAAATTTCGATTCGGTTCGGTTCGGGTCGATTCCTTGATTTCAAATTAGACCCGATATAGAACCGAAAAAATTTTCGGGTATAATTTTACCTGAAAACACGAAAAAACCCGAATGGACCCGAAAATTCTTCACTATAATGCTTCCTTACTGGTTCATCTTCCAGTTGTTGCTAATGGCAGATGGAGTGTCTGAATTGGTCAAATGTTGGCATAGCCTATGAACCAGTGTGGGCCATTGGAACCGGAAAAGGTCGGTCGCAAGCTCAAGAAGTAAGTTTTCATGCTCATTGTTGCAATATTGTCATGACTTTGATATATAGGAAACCAAAATTTGTAATCTACAAAGCCAAAAGCAAATACTTGTGTTTATTGCAAGAACCAGTAGTCTCAATAAAAGGATTTAGCTACTCAGATCAATCAATATCAGGTAATTAAAGGAACTTATTATCAGAATAGCTGATTACCAAATTAAAATCAAGATATCAATTCAACGAAATTGAGCTTTCTTTCGTACTAAACTGATACATTATATCAACAAGCTGAAGCAATACATATAAAAAAAGAGGTATCGAGAAACCTTTGGTCCAAAGGCTTTGGATTTGAAGAAACTACAAAGCTCCATTGTTATGTCTGCGAACGAATCTTGTCGATTTCAGATTTTGCGTAGTCTAGTTGTTTTTGCGCATTCCTTTTCGCTTTCTCCGCAGTTGTGCGGAAGAAGAGGTTCCCGTTTTTCTGGTAGACACTTCGAGAAGAAGAGAGACTGCTCAATTCATCTAGCGCAACCTCGTTCCTCTTAATCTCTTTCTCAATTTCGAATTCGCGAACAGAAGATGAGGAAGACGAAGTGCTCGCCATTTTTCTCCGGCGGCGATATTAATTTCTTAGGTTTCTACAATACTCTCAGATATCAAAATATTTAGTTGACTGCTTTTTTCTAGGTCATCTGAAATTAATATATGTTCCTCTTCTTCGTTACCACGGCCCAATTGATAAGCCCACAAAAAGCTTTCTCTATTTATCCAGCCACGTTTTAATCCTTTGACTTAGCCGTGCGCATTCGGGTCGGGTCGGGTCGGTTCAGGTTTTTCGGGTTTCAGGTCTTTCGGGTAAAGAAGAATTGGACCCATTCGGGTTCTGGAAAAATTTCGATTCGGTTCGGTTTGGGTCGATTCCTTGATTTCAAATTAGACCCGATATAGAACCGAAAAAAATTTCGGGTATAATTTTACTTGAAAACACGAAAAAACCCGAATGGACCCGAAAATTCTTCACTATAATGCTTCCTTACTGGTTCATCTTCCAGTTGTTGCTAATGGCAGATGGAGTGTCTGAATTGGTCAAATGTTGGCATAGCCTATGAACCAGTGTGGGCCATTGGAACCCGAAAAGGTCTGTCGCAAGCTCAAGAAGTAAGTTTTCATGCTCATTGTTGCAATATTGTCATGACTTTGATATATAGGAAACCAAAATTTGTAATCTACAAAGCCAAAAGCAAATACTTGTGTTTATTGCAAGAACCAGTAGTCTCAATAAAAGGATTTAGCTACTCAGATCAATCAATATCAGGTAATTAAAGGAACTTATTATCAGAATAGCTGATTACCAAATTAAAATCAAGATATCAATTCAACGAAATTGAGCTTTCTTTCGTACTAAACTGATACATTATATCAACAAGCTGAAGCAATACATATAAAAAAAGAGGTATCGAGAAACCTTTGGTCCAAAGGCTTTGGATTTGAAGAAACTACAAAGCTCCATTGTTATGTCTGTGAACGAATCTTGTCGATTTCAGATTTTGCGTAGTCTAGTTGTTTTTGCGCATTCTTTTTCGCGTTCTCCGCAGTTGTGCGGAAGAAGAGGTTCCCGTTTTTCTGGTAGACACTTCGAGAAGAAGAGAGACTGCTCAATTCATCTAGCGCAACCTCGTTCCTCTTAATCTCTTTCTCAATTTCGAATTCGCGAACAGAAGATGAGGAAGACGAAGTGCTCGCCATTTTTCTCCGGCGGCGATATTAATTTCTTAGGTTTCTACAATACTCTCAGATATCAAAATATTTAGTTGACTGCTTTTTTCTAGGTCATCTGAAATTAATATATGTTCCTCTTCTTCGTTACCACGGCCCAATTGATAAGCCCACAAAAAACTTTCTCTATTTATCCAGCCACGTTTTAATCCTTTGACTTAGCCGTGCGCATTCGGGTCGGGTCGGGTCGGTTCGGGTTTTTTCGGGTTTCAGGTCTTTCGGGTAAAGAAGAATTGGACCCATTCGAGTTCCGGGAAAATTTCGATTCGGTTCGGTTCGGGTCGATTCCTTGATTTCAAATTAGACCCGATATAGAACCGAAAAAAAATTCGGGTATAATTTTACCTGAAAACACGAAAAAACCCGAATGGACCCGAAAATTCTTCACTATAATGCTTCCTTACTGGTTCATCTTCCAGTTGTTGCTAATGGCAGATGGAGTGTCTGAATTGGTCAAATGTTGGCATAGCCTATGAACCAGTGTGGGCCATTGGAACCGGAAAAGGTCGGTCGCAAGCTCAAGAAGTAAGTTTTCATGCTCATTGTTGCAATATTGTCATGACTTTGATATATAGGAAACCAAAATTTGTAATCTACAAAGCCAAAAGCAAATACTTGTGTTTATTGCAAGAACCAGTAGTCTCAATAAAAGGATTTAGCTACTCAGATCAATCAATATCAGGTAATTAAAGGAACTTATTATCAGAATAGCTGATTACCAAATTAAAACAAGATATCAATTCAACGAAATTGAGCTTTCTTTCGTACTAAACTGATACATTATATCAACAAGCTGAAGCAATACATATAAAAAAAGAGGTATCGAGAAACCTTTGGTCCAAAGGCTTTGGATTTGAAGAAACTACAAAGCTCCATTGTTATGTCTGCGAACGAATCTTGTCGATTTCAGATTTTGCGTAGTCTAGTTGTTTTTGCGCATTCCTTTTCGCTTTCTCCGCAGTTGTGCGGAAGAAGAGGTTCCCGTTTTTCTGGTAGACACTTCGAGAAGAAGAGAGACTGCTCAATTCATCTAGCGCAACCTCGTTCCTCTTAATCTCTTTCTCAATTTCGAATTCGCGAACAGAAGATGAGGAAGACGAAGTGCTAGCCATTTTTCTCCGGCGGNATCTAGATCTAGGCGATGGTGAAGGATTCGTCGTAATGTCTGATAGGCAAAAGGTAATATGTGGTTAATTTAGCTTTTCTTTTCTTATTTTCTTCATTCTTATAAGTATTGAGGTGAAATGTGAAATGTTATGTGGTTAATGTTGCTTTTCCATTATTCTGTAGGGACTTTGTAATGCTGTGCAGAAGGAGATTCCAAAGGCTGAGCATAGGAAATGTGTTCGTCACATCTACGGTAACATAAAGGCTACTCACGGGAGAAAAATGGATATGAAGCCTTTAATTTGGAGTTTGGCGTGGAGTTACAACAAGACACAATATACCAAACACCTTAAAAGGCTTAAAGAGTGGGATTTGGACGTCTTCAATGATGTGATGAAGAGAGACCCAGAAACTTGGTGCTTAGCGTATTACAAGAATGAGAAGACGTGTCTCGATGATGTGGAGAATAACACGGTTGAATCTTTCAACAACAGCATTGTCAAAGCCAGAGAGAAACTAGTGATGCCAATGTCTATAGCATTGTCTAAAGCCTTATCTACCTACAATACATTTCCATAGAATGTTACCCAAACAGTTTGCTAGCACCAATGATGATGATGATGAAACCAATGACAACAAGAACACACATTGTCTTCCAAAGACTCCACTTCACATCAGAGACTGCCAACTCAATCCTCTCACTGATCCTCCCTTCTAAATCCATTTCCATTTTGTCAAACATCTTCTTCTCAAGCTCAATGCTCTCCTCCATGATTATCTCCATCTCCTTAACCTCCTCTTCGACTTTCTTAGCTTTAACATCCACCAACCTTATCTCGTTTAGCAAAGTCTCGTCCACCCATTGAAACACATGGTCGTCTTCCTCCAACTACAAGACGCAAAGCATGGTTATATCGGGTCAGAGGTTTTCAAATTCTCTATTGAAAAAATCAAAGGATAAAAAATCAGTTTACCCTCTGTTCCGCAGCATATGCACACCTGCAGAACCTTCTAAATGGGTTTGTATCCTTTCTCGAAACCAATTCGCGGATAGACCGCCCACACCAATAGTTCGTCGGAACCCCGCCATTACCTCCTCGTGACCTTCTACAAGACGAGCTGCTCGAACCTGGCGACAAGTTGGTCATGTCTGAAGCTTGAAGAAACGTCGATAACCTTCAATTGACACAAAACTCGACGGATTCCTCAATTTCGAAACCCTAAATCGACACAGAATCGATAACCTTCATTTGGAGAAGAATTCTGTGTCGATACCAAATTGGAGGAGATGCACATTGGAGGAGTCACCAACAAAGCTACTTCTACTTCTACTCGTGGGATTTAAAACTATAAACCAAATCATCAAAGCCGTTAGATCAAAGTATCTATTGTGTCTTTTTGTCCGGAAATGAGATCGTTTGATGTGTTTGTTTGTCGAGACTTAAAAAGAAAAATACCAAGTTTTTTTTTTTTACTTTTTAATTATTGTATCCTATGTGGTTACGCTAAAATGTTTGTCAACTCTAAAATATTGGAAGTGTTGTTTGTTACAAAAGAAGTGCATGCTAAAGTACCATTTTTACAAATGAATTTTCCCCTAACCGGTGATGACTCTTGACTCAGCAAACAAATAAATTATTGTAGCTCAAGAAGTAAGTTTTCATGCTCACTGTTGTAATATTGTCATGACTTAGGAAACCAAAAACAAATACTTATGTTTATTGCAAGAACCAGTAGTCTCAATACAAGGATTTAGCTACTCAGATAAATCAATATCAGGTAATTAAAGGAACTTATTATCAGAATAGCTGATTACCAAATTAAAATCAAGATATCAATTCAACGAAATTGAGCTTTCTTTCGTACTAAACTGATACATTATATCAACAAGCTGAAGCAATACATATAAAAAAAGAGGTATCGAGAAACCTTTGGTCCAAAGGCTTTGGATTTGAAGAAACTACAAAGCTCCATTGTTATGTCTGCGAACGAATCTTGTCGATTTCAGATTTTGCGTAGTCTAGTTGTTTTTGCGCATTCCTTTTCGCTTTCTCCGCAGTTGTGCGGAAGAAGAGGTTCCCGTTTTTCTGGTAGACACTTTGAGAAGAAGAGAGACTGCTCAATTCATCTAGCGCAACCTCGTTCCTCTTAATCTCTTTCTCAATTTCGAATTCGCGATCAGAAGATGAGGAAGACGAAGTGCTCGCCATTTTTCTCCGGCGGCGATATTAATTTCTTAGGTTTCTACAATACTCTCAGATATCAAAATAATTAGTTGACTGCTTTTTTCTAGGTCATCTGAGCAAAAATCTGATACTCATGTATAAATCCCCGAGGAAGATGAAGTAAATTTCTGATAGTTTGACCGATCTAAATTCAACCAAATCCAAATCGGAAACAACTTCTGAGTAAATTCAAATCATAATCGAGATCCAACACAAGAAGAAGTAGATCGGAGTACCTTAATCGGGGATGAAAAAGAAAGATCGAAAAGCAGAAGATCGAGAGATCGAGGAGGAAACGGGAACCAAGACGATCTTCGAAGACGAGGATCTGACTCACTCTCCTCTCTCTCTCTCTCTCTCTCTGTCTCTGATCACCGGAATTTACAACGGCCGATGAAGCTGAAGACGACGAGACAATTCAAAGGGGAGAAATATAGTGTGTATTTATATATAGGCGGGTTTATCTGGAAAACCAATTTTTTTTCTCGTTTTGGTTAAAAAGAAATTCGAGAGAGACGAATCATTTCGGCCATAAGGAAAAGATAACGTGACCTGGCTGTCAGATAGCCTTTACTATATAGACTTTTAAAAAGAAGTTGGTAAAAATTATAAGCCGTTGGATTATCAGCTGGGGATTGACTGTGATCGCTTATATGACAGCTTCGTTAATCATTCAGTTTTTTTTTTTTTTTTTTTTTTTNTTTTTTCATTATCAAAAAGCGTAAGAATAAGATATTAAGGTGAGCAAAGGGGTGCTCTGGTTGTAGCCCCATCGAAACTTTGATTTTTGGGAGAAATCACATGGAACTTGCAACTCATGATTTTTTCCTATCTAAAGAGTTTGTATGGTCATTACCCCATTTAAAGTTTCAATCATGTTTTTTACCCCAATGACGTTAAATCCTAACGATCACCGTCTAATCGACAACTAAACCGGTTTACGATTAAGTTAAACCGTTTATCCAAATTAAATCTGTAATTATTTTTTGTTTCGAAAAATAGAAAAAAAAACAAAAGAAATTGAAACCCTCCTGTGTCGATTTAAACAAAAGAAAAAAAACAAAATTGAGTCGAAGACATAAACCCTTCTGTTCTCTAATTCTCCAAACAAAAACATAAACATAAACCCTTATTCTCCAAATTCAGGAACGTTGAAGAGAAAATCACAGAGGATGAGGTAAGCTTGAGTCGAAAAAGGCGGTGTTTTGGCGATTTCGATTTCAAAGCTTGAAAAAAATCTGCGATTTCGATTTCATACTTGGGTTGGGTTTTTGATTTCGGTTTCTATTTGGATTGGGTTTTGGATTTCGATTTCTATTTGGATTGGGTTTTCGAATTCTGTTTGAATTTGGGATGATGATAAGATGATAACGATGGCTTCTCCTTTTCTGTTGTTGTCTTAGTGACGAAATTCCCTTCAGTGAGCTGCTTCAGAAAATGATGGACGAAGAGAGTGATCCTAGTGATCCAGATTTCGACGACCAGTGTGTAGAAGAAAGTGAGAGCACAAATAGTGAATCTGTGGGTGAATTTGAAGAAGAAATTATGGATAAATTCCAGCTAGAGATCGAAGACGCTGTATCACAGTTTAGGGATGAAGTTGTGATCCCGCACCACGTGATTCCTGAAAGCGAAGATGAAGCTGTTCCTGTGAAAAGATCGAACCGGTATATAAGAAAGACAGGAGAAGGAACCTTCCACCGTGAGCAATTCTTTGCTAGTAGCGTAGCTGTAAAAGAGGCGGTGCTCGATCATGCTCTCAAAGAAGGCACAAACATCAAACAATATAGGTGGGATAATGATAAAATAGCTTTCAAATGTGCTGATTCTCCTTGTGCGTGGCGAGTGTTTGCGTCAGTTAACAAGAAAAAGGGTGCTTGGGAAATTACAATGTATGAAGGTAGTGATGGGATTCCTGGTAAGCATTCTTGCAAGCCAAATGGAAAATGTAAGAAAGATCATGTTATTGCACGATTGATTTTAGACAAGGTCAGAGAAGATCCAGATGCCAAAGAAGATTCGAACTCAGATCATTGACCAATGGAGCCTTTTCTCGACACCGAATCAGTGCTCTGAACCTAGGAGGAAATGTATGAAGTGGATAAAGGCAGAGTATGAAGATCAGTTTGCACACATCAGAGGTTATTGTGACGAAATCTTGTAAACAAACTCGGGATCAACAGTGGCAATTGAAACTGTTCCTGGACCAAATGGTGATGAGTTATTTGACCGTTTCTATGTGTGCTTCGAGGCTCTTAAGCGATCTTGGAAGACTTTAAGGCCACTCATAGGAGTCGATGGTACTTTTCTCAGAGGAAACATGAAAGGATAGCTGCTAGTTGCGATTGGGAGAGATAATTGTAACAAAATGTACCCTATAGCGTGGGGAATTGTTGGAACTGAGGACGAGCAGAACTGGATATGGTTTATGAGAATGTTGAAGTATGATCTAGATCTAGGCGATGGTGAAGGATTCGTCGTAATGTCTGATAGGCAAAAGGTAATATGTGGTTAATTTAGCTTTTCTTTTCTTATTTTCTTCATTCTTATAAGTATTGAGGTGAAATGTGAAATGTTATGTGGTTAATGTTGCTTTTCCATTATTCTGTAGGGACTTTGTAATGCTGTGCAGAAGGAGATTCCAAAGGCTGAGCATAGGAAATGTGTTCGTCACATCTACGGTAACATAAAGGCTACTCACGGGAGAAAAATGGATATGAAGCCTTTAATTTGGAGTTTGGCGTGGAGTTACAACAAGACACAATATACCAAACACCTTAAAAGGCTTAAAGAGTGGGATTTGGACGTCTTCAATGATGTGATGAAGAGAGACCCAGAAACTTGGTGCTTAGCGTATTACAAGAATGAGAAGACGTGTCTCGATGATGTGGAGAATAACACGGTTGAATCTTTCAACAACAGCATTGTCAAAGCCAGAGAGAAACTAGTGATGCCAATGTCTATAGCATTGTCTAAAGCCTTATCTACCTACAATACATTTCCATAGAATGTTACCCAAACAGTTTGCTAGCACCAATGATGATGATGATGAAACCAATGACAACAAGAACACACATTGTCTTCCAAAGACTCCACTTCACATCAGAGACTGCCAACTCAATCCTCTCACTGATCCTCCCTTCTAAATCCATTTCCATTTTGTCAAACATCTTCTTCTCAAGCTCAATGCTCTCCTCCATGATTATCTCCATCTCCTTAACCTCCTCTTCGACTTTCTTAGCTTTAACATCCACCAACCTTATCTCGTTTAGCAAAGTCTCGTCCACCCATTGAAACACATGGTCGTCTTCCTCCAACTACAAGACGCAAAGCATGGTTATATCGGGTCAGAGGTTTTCAAATTCTCTATTGAAAAAATCAAAGGATAAAAAATCAGTTTACCCTCTGTTCCGCAGCATATGCACACCTGCAGAACCTTCTAAATGGGTTTGTATCCTTTCTCGAAACCAATTCGCGGATAGACCGCCCACACCAATAGTTCGTCGGAACCCCGCCATTACCTCCTCGTGACCTTCTACAAGACGAGCTGCTCGAACCTGGCGACAAGTTGGTCATGTCTGAAGCTTGAAGAAACGTCGATAACCTTCAATTGACACAAAACTCGACGGATTCCTCAATTTCGAAACCCTAAATCGACACAGAATCGATAACCTTCATTTGGAGAAGAATTCTGTGTCGATACCAAATTGGAGGAGATGCACATTGGAGGAGTCACCAACAAAGCTACTTCTACTTCTACTCGTGGGATTTAAAACTATAAACCAAATCATCAAAGCCGTTAGATCAAAGTATCTATTGTGTCTTTTTGTCCGGAAATGAGATCGTTTGATGTGTTTGTTTGTCGAGACTTAAAAAGAAAAATACCAAGTTTTTTTTTTTTACTTTTTAATTATTGTATCCTATGTGGTTACGCTAAAATGTTTGTCAACTCTAAAATATTGGAAGTGTTGTTTGTTACAAAAGAAGTGCATGCTAAAGTACCATTTTTACAAATGAATTTTCCCCTAACCGGTGATGACTCTTGACTCAGCAAACAAATAAATTATTGTAGCTCAAGAAGTAAGTTTTCATGCTCACTGTTGTAATATTGTCATGACTTAGGAAACCAAAAACAAATACTTATGTTTATTGCAAGAACCAGTAGTCTCAATACAAGGATTTAGCTACTCAGATAAATCAATATCAGGTAATTAAAGGAACTTATTATCAGAATAGCTGATTACCAAATTAAAATCAAGATATCAATTCAACGAAATTGAGCTTTCTTTCGTACTAAACTGATACATTATATCAACAAGCTGAAGCAATACATATAAAAAAAGAGGTATCGAGAAACATTTGGTCCAAAGGCTTTGGATTTGAAGAAACTACAAAGCTCCATTGTTATGTCTGCGAACGAATCTTGTCGATTTCAGATTTTGCGTAGTCTAGTTGTTTTTGCGCATTCCTTTTCGCTTTCTCCGCAGTTGTGCGGAAGAAGAGGTTCCCGTTTTTCTGGTAGACACTTCGAGAAGAAGAGAGACTGCTCAATTCATCTAGCGCAACCTCGTTCCTCTTAATCTCTTTCTCAATTTCGAATTCGCGAACAGAAGATGAGGAAGGCGAAGTGCTCGCCATTTTTCTCCGGCGGCGATATTAATTTCTTAGGTTTCTACAATACTCTCAGATATCAAAATATTTAGTTGACTGCTTTTTTCTAGGTCATCTGAAATTAATATATGTTCCTCTTCTTCGTTACCACGGCCCAATTGATAAGCCCACAAAAAGCTTTCTCTATTTATCCAGCCACATTTTAATCCTTTGACTTAGCCGTGCGCATTCGGGTCGGGTCGGGTCGGTTCGGGTTTTTCGGGTTTCAGGTCTTTCGGGTAAAGAAGAATTGGACCCATTCGGGTTCCGGGAAAATTTCGATTCGGTTCGGTTCGGGTCGATTCCTTGATTTCAAATTAGACCCGATATAGAACCGAAAAAAATTTCGGGTATAATTTTACCTGAAAACACGAAAAAACCCGAATGGACCCAAAAATTCTTCACTATAATGCTTCCTTACTGGTTCATCTTCCAGTTGTTGCTAATGGCAGATGGAGTGTCTGAATTGGTCAAATGTTGGCATAGCCTATGAACCAGTGTGGGCCATTGGAACCGGAAAAGGTCGGTCGCAAGCTCAAGAAGTAAGTTTTCATGCTCATTGTTGCAATATTGTCATGACTTTGATATATAGGAAACCAAAATTTGTAATCTACAAAGCCAAAAGCAAATACTTGTGTTTATTGCAAGAACCAGTAGTCTCAATAAAAGGATTTAGCTACTCAGATCAATCAATATTAGGTAATTAAAGGAACTTATTATCAGAATAGCTGATTACCAAATTAAAATCAAGATATCAATTCAACGGAATTGAGCTTTCTTTCGTACTAAACTGATACATTATATCAACAAGCTGAAGCAATACATATAAAAAAAGAGGTATCGAGAAACCTTTGGTCCAAAGGCTTTGGATTTGAAGAAACTACAAAGCTCCATTGTTATGTCTGCGAACGAATCTTGTCGATTTCAGATTTTGCGTAGTCTAGTTGTTTTTGCGCATTCCTTTTCGCTTTCTCCGCAGTTGTGCGGAAGAAGAGGTTCTCGTTTTTCTGGTAGACACTTCGAGAAGAAGAGAGACTGCTCAATTCATCTAGCGCAACCTCGTTCCTCTTAATCTCTTTCTCAATTTCGAATTCGCGAACAGAAGATGAGGAAGACGAAGTGCTCGCCATTTTTCTCCGGCGGCGATATTAATTTCTTAGGTTTCTACAATACTCTCAGATATCAAAATATTTAGTTGACTACTTTTTTCTAGGTCATCTGAAATTAATATATGTTCCTCTTCTTCGTTACCACGGCCCAATTGATAAGCCCACAAAAAGCTTTCTCTATTTATCCAGCCACGTTTTAATCCTTTGACTTAGCCGTGCGCATTCGGGTCGGGTCGGGTCGGTTCGGGTTTTTCGGGTTTTAGGTCTTTCGGGTAAAGAAGAATTGGACCCATTCGGGTTCCGGGAAAATTTCGATTCGGTTCGGTTTGGGTCGATTCCTTGATTTCAAATTAGACCCGATATAGAACCGAAAAAAATTTCGGGTATAATTTTACCTGAAAACACGAAAAAACCCGAATGGACCCGAAAATTCTTCACTATAATGCTTCCTTACTGGTTCATCTTCCAGTTGTTGCTAATGGCAGATGGAGTGTCTGAATTGGTCAAATGTTGGCATAGCCTATGAACCAGTGTGGGACATTGGAACCGGAAAAGGTCGGTCGCAAGCTCAAGAAGTAAGTTTTCATGCTCATTGTTGCAATATTGTCATGACTTTGATATATAGGAAACCAAAATTTGTAATCAACAAAGCCAAAAGCAAATACTTGTGTTTATTGCAAGAACCAGTAGTCTCAATAAAAGGATTTAGCTACTCAGATCAATCAATATCAGGTAATTAAAGGAACTTATTATCAGAATAGCTGATTACCAAATTAAAATCAAGATATCAATTCAACGAAATTGAGCTTTCTTTCGTACTAAACTGATACATTATATCAACAAGCTGAAGCAATACATATAAAAAAAGAGGTATCGAGAAACCTTTGGTCCAAAGGCTTTGGATTTGAAGAAACTACAAAGCTCCATTGTTATGTCTGCGAACGAATCTTGTCGATTGCAGATTTTGCGTAGTCTAGTTGTTTTTGCGCATTCCTTTTCGCTTTCTCCGCAGTTGTGCGGAAGAAGAGGTTCCCGTTTTTCTGGTAGACACTTCGAGAAGAAGAGAGACTGCTCAATTCATCTAGCGCAACCTCGTTCCTCTTAATCTCTTTCTCAATTTTGAATTCGCGAACAGAAGATGAGGAAGACGAAGTGCTCGCCATTTTTCTCCGGCGGCGATATTAATTTCTTAGGTTTCTACAATACTCTCAGATATCAAAATATTTAGTTGACTGCTTTTTTCTAGGTCATATGAAATTAATATATGTTCCTCTTCTTCGTTACCACGGCCCAATTGATAAGCCCACAAAAAGCTTTCTCTATTTATCCAGCCACGTTTTAATCCTTTGACTTAGCCGTGCGCATTCGGGTCGGGTCGGGTCGGTTCGGGTTTTTCGGGTTTCAGGTCTTTCGGGTAAGGAAGAATTGGACCCATTCGGGTTCCAGGAAAATTTCGATTCGGTTCGGTTCGGGTCGATTGCTTGATTTCAAATTAGACCTGATATAGAACCGAAAAAAATTTCGGGTATAATTTTACCTGAAAACACTAAAAAACCCGAATGGACCCGAAAATTCTTCATTATAATGCTTCCTTACTGGTTCATCTTCCAGTTGTTGCTAATGGCAGATGGAGTGTCTGAATTGGTCAAATGTTGGCATAGCCTATGAACCAGTGTGGGCCATTGGAACCGGAAAAGGTCGGTCGCAAGCTCAAGAAGTAAGTTTTCATGCTCATTGTTGCAATATTGTCATGACTTTGATATATAGGAAACCAAAATTTGTAATCTACAAAGCCAAAAGCAAATACTTGTGTTTATTGCAAGAACCAGTAGTCTCAATAAAAGGATTTAGCTACTCAGATCAATCAATATCAGGTAATTAAAGGAACTTATTATCAGAATAGCTGATTACCAAATTAAAATCAAGATATCAATTCAACGAAATTGAGCTTTCTTTCGTACTAAACTGATACATTATATCAACAAGCTGAAGCAATACATATAAAAAAAGAGGTATCGAGAAACCTTTGGTCCAAAGGCTTTGGATTTGAAGAAACTACAAAGCTCCATTGTTATGTCTGCGAACGAATCTTGTCGATTTCAGATTTTGCGTAGTCTAGTTGTTTTTGCGCATTCCTTTTCGCTTTCTCCGCAGTTGTGCGGAAGAAGAGGTTCCCGTTTTTCTGGTAGACACTTCGAGAAGAAGAGAGACTGCTCAATTCATCTAGCGCAACCTCGTTCCTCTTAATCTCTTTCTCAATTTCGAATTCGCGAACAGAAGATGAGGAAGACGAAGTGCTCGCCATTTTTCTCCGGCGGCGATATTAATTTCTTAGGTTTCTACAATACTCTCAGATATCAAAATATTTAGTTGACTGCTTTTTTCTAGGTCATCTGAAATTAATATATGTTCCTCTTCTTCGTTACCACGGCCCAATTGATAAGCCCACAAAAAGCTTTCTCTATTTATCCAGCCACGTTTTAATCCTTTGACTTAGCCGTGCGCATTCGGGTCGGGTCGGGTCGGTTCGGGTTTTTCGGGTTTCAGGTCTTTCGGGTAAAGAAGAATTGGACCCATTCGGGTTCCGGGAAAATTTCGATTCGGTTCGGTTCGGGTCGATTCCTTGATTTCAAATTAGACCCGATATAGAACCGAAAAAAATTTCGGGTATAATTTTACCTGAAAACACGAAAAAACCCGAATGGACCCGAAAATTCTTCACTATAATGCTTCCTTACTGGTTCATCTTCCAGTTGTTGCTAATGGCAGATGGAGTGTCTGAATTGGTCAAATGTTGGCATAGCCTATGAACCAGTGTGGGCCATTGGAACCGGAAAAGGTCGGTCGCAAGCTCAAGAAGTAAGTTTTCATGCTCATTGTTGCAATATTGTCATGACTTTGATATATAGGAAACCAAAATTTGTAATCTACAAAGCCAAAAGCAAATACTTGTGTTTATTGCAAGAACCAGTAGTCTCAATAAAAGGATTTAGCTACTCAGATCAATCAATATCAGGTAATTAAAGGAACTTATTATCAGAATAGCTGATTACCAAATTAAAATCAAGATATCAATTCAACGAAATTGAGCTTTCTTTCGTACTAAACTGATACATTATATCAACAAGCTGAAGCAATACATATAAAAAAAGAGGTATCGAGAAACCTTTGGTCCAAAGGCTTTGGATTTGAAGAAACTACAAAGCTCCATTGTTATGTCTGCGAACGAATCTTGTCGATTTCAGATTTTGCGTAGTCTAGTTGTTTTTGCGCATTCCTTTTCGCTTTCTCCGCAGTTGTGCGGAAGAAGAGGTTCCCGTTTTTCTGGTAGACACTTCGAGAAGAAGAGAGACTGCTCAATTCATCTAGCGCAACCTCGTTCCTCTTAATCTCTTTCTCAATTTCGAATTCGCGAACAGAAGATGAGGAAGACGAAGTGCTCGCCATTTTTCTCCGGCGGCGATATTAATTTCTTAGGTTTCTACAATACTCTCAGATATCAAAATATTTAGTTGACTGCTTTTTTCTAGGTCATCTGAAATTAATATATGTTCCTCTTCTTCGTTACCACGGCCCAATTGATAAGCCCACAAAAAGCTTTCTCTATTTATCCAGCCACGTTTTAATCCTTTGACTTAGCCGTGCGCATTCGGGTCGGGTCGGGTCGGTTCGGGTTTTTCGGGTTTCAGGTCTTTCGGGTAAAGAAGAATTGGACCCATTCGGGTTCCGGTAAAATTTCGATTCGGTTCGGTTCGGGTCGATTCCTTGATTTCAAATTAGACCCGATATAGAACCGAAAAAAATTTCGGGTATAATTTTACCTGAAAACACGAAAAAACCCGAATGGACCCGAAAATTCTTCACTATAATGCTTCCTTACTGGTTCATCTTCCAGTTGTTGCTAATGGCAGATGGAGTGTCTGAATTGGTCAAATGTTGGCATAGCCTATGAACCAGTGTGGGCCATTGGAACCGGAAAAGGTCGGTCGCAAGCTCAAGAAGTAAGTTTTCATGCTCATTGTTGCAATATTGTCATGACTTTGATATATAGGAAACCAAAATTTGTAATCTACAAAGCCAAAAGCAAATACTTGTGTTTATTGCAAGAACCAATAGTCTCAATAAAAGGATTTAGCTACTCAGATCTATCAATATCAGGTAATTAAAGGAACTTATTATCAGAATAGCTGATTACCAAATTAAAATCAAGATATCAATTCAACGAAATTGAGCTTTCTTTCGTACTAAACTGATACATTATATCAACAAGCTGAAGCAATACATATAAAAAAAGAGGTATCGAGAAACCTTTGGTCCAAAAGGCTTTGGATTTGAAGAAACTACAAAGCTCCATTGTTATGTCTGCGAACGAATCTTGTCGATTTCAGATTTTGCGTAGTCTAGTTGTTTTTGCGCATTCCTTTTCGCGTTCTCCGCAGTTGTGCGGAAGAAGAGGTTCCCGTTTTTCTGGTAGACACTTCGAGAAGAAGAGAGACTGCTCAATTCATCTAGCGCAACCTCGTTCCTCTTAATCTCTTTCTCAATTTCGAATTCGCGAACAGAAGATGAGGAAGACGAAGTGCTCGCCATTTTTCTCCGGCGGCGATATTAATTTCTTAGGTTTCTACAATACTCTCAGATATCAAAATATTTAGTTGACTGCTTTTTTCTAGGTCATCTGAAATTAATATATGTTCCTCTTCTTCGTTACCACAGCCCAATTGATAAGCCCACAAAAAGCTTTCTCTATTTATCCAGCCACGTTTTAATCCTTTGACTTAGCCGTGCGCATTCGGGTCGGGTCGGGTCGGGTCGGTTCGGTTCGGGTTTTTCGGGTTTCAGGTCTTTCGGGTAAAGAAGAATTGGACCCATTCGGGTTCCGGGAAAATTTCGATTCGGTTCGGTTCGGGTCGATTCCTTGATTTCAAATTAGACCCGATATAGAACCGAAAAAAATTTCGGGTATAATTTTACCTGAAAACACGAAAAAACCCGAATGGACCCGAAAATTCTTCACTATAATGCTTCCTTACTGGTTCATCTTCCAGTTGTTGCTAATGGCAGATGGAGTGTCTGAATTGGTCAAATGTTGGCATAGCCTATGAACCAGTGTGGGCCATTGGAACCGGAAAAGGTCGGTCGCAAGCTCAAGAAGTAAGTTTTCATGCTCATTGTTGCAATATTGTCATGACTTTGATATATAGGAAACCAAAATTTGTAATCTACAAAGCCAAAAGCAAATACTTGTGTTTATTGCAAGAACCAGTAGTCTCAATAAAAGGATTTAGCTACTCAGATCAATCAATATCAGGTAATTAAAGGAACTTATTATCAGAATAGCTGAATACCAAATTAAAACCAAGATATCAATTCAACGAAATTAAGCTTTCTTTCGTACTAAACTGATACATTATATCAACAAGCTGAAGCAATACATATAAAAAAAGAGGTATCGAGAAATCTTTGGTCCAAAGGCTTTGGATTTGAAGAAACTACAAAGCTCCATTGTTATGTCTGCGAACGAATCTTGTCGATTTCAGATTTTGCGTAGTCTAGTTGTTTTTGCGCATTCCTTTTCGCGTTCTCCGCAGTTGTGCGGAAGAAGAGGTTCCCGTTTTTCTGGTAGACACTTCGAGAAGAAGATAGACTGCTCAATTCATCTAGCGCAACCTCGTTCCTCTTAATCTCTTTCTCAATTTCGAATTCGCGAACAGAAGATGAGGAAGACGAAGTGCTCGCCATTTTTCTCCGGCGACGATATTAATTTCTTAGGTTTCTACAATACTCTCAGATATCAAAATATTTAGTTGACTGCTTTTTTCTAGATCATCTGAAATTAATATATGTTCCTCTTCTTCGTTACCACAGCCCAATTGATCAGCCCACAAAAAGCTTTCTCTATTTATCCAGCCACGTTTTAATCCTTTGACTTAGCCGTGCGCATTCGGGTCGGATCGGGTCGGTTCGGGTTTTTCGGGTTTCAGGTCTTTCGGGTAAAGAAGAATTGGACCCATTCGGGTTCCGGGAAAATTTCGATTCGGTTCGGTTCGGGTCGATTCCTTGATTTCAAATTAGACCCGATATAGAACCGAAAAAAAATTCGGGTATAATTTTACCTGAAAACACAAAAAAACCCGAATGGACCCGAAAATTCTGGATCGTCTTCTTCTTTTTTGAATGAAAAACAAAAAAAAGCTTCTTGATCTGGATCGTCTTCTTCTTCATCTTCTTCATCTCTCATTAAACCGAACCGACCAAACCAAATTTAAACCGCTGGTAATCTAGTTACTCGATGGAATTGATCAACTAAATGGTTCGTCTACTCTTTGATAATCTGCTGGTATTTAATATAAACATCCTTTTGTTTGTAGAACATTTGTTGATACAAACACAAAAAAATTCTTTCAACATACAGTACATATATCAACAGTCCAAAGAGTTTTTGTTTTTTTATCCGAGTTTCAAGAGGTTACAAACAAACAAACAAATGGACTATATAATAAGGAATGAAGCTGAGTTTGAAACACGGATTAGTGCCTCAGGAAAGAGCGAGAGCCGGTTTTAAAACCCCGCTCCTCCCTCGACACTTCTCCAGACGCTTTAAACCGGAAAGTTTCTCAGACGATGCACCACTTGGGAAAATATGAAAATCAAATGAAACAAACAAATTGGAGAAATAGAAAGAAACTGTGATCTCGTCGTGGAAACGCTTTTCTTCTTTGGCGCTTAGAAGCATTTTCTGTGGACAATGCCTGGACCAGCCTCATCATACTCAGCTTTAGAGATCCACATCTGATTATACACAATACAACAAAATGCAAACAATTAGGGGAGTTTTCTACATTTCATAATCAACCAGAAGCTCAAAATGAGAAATGGCGGTTCAAATTTCACCTGCTGGAAAGTACTGAGGGAAGCAAGGATAGATCCACCGATCCAGACACTGTACTTCCTCTCGGGTGGTGCCACGACCTTAATCTTCATGCTGCTCGGGGCAAGAGCTGTGATCTCTTTGCTCATACGGTCTGCAATACCAGAGAACATAGTTGTACCACCACTGAGCACAATGTTACCGTAAAGGTCCTTCCTGATATCAACATCACACTTCATGATTGAGTTGTAAGTTGTCTCGTGGATCCCTGCAGCTTCCATCCCCACAAATGATGGCTGGAAAAGGACTTCTGGGCAACGGAACCTTTCAGCTCCGATTGTGATTACTTGCCCATCAGGTAATTCATAGTTCTTCTCAATCGTGGAGCTTGACTTTGAAGTCTCCATCTCTTGCTCGTAGTCTACAGCAACAAAAGAAAGCTTTTCCTTTATGTCCCTGACAATTTCCCGCTCTGCTGTAGTTGTGAACATGTAACCTCTCTCGGTAAGAATCTTCATTAGATAATCAGTGAGGTCACGACCAGCAAGGTCAAGACGAAGGATAGCATGTGGAAGAGAGAAACCCTCGTAAATTGGCACAGTGTGAGACACACCATCACCAGAGTCCAACACAATACCTAAACAAAAAAACTCATTCCACTGTGATCAATATGACATAATGACTAAAAACAGAGACACAAAACTTTGTTTTTACAATAATGTACTAACCGGTTGTACGACCACTGGCGTAAAGGGATAGAACAGCTTGAATGGCGACATACATAGCTGGAGAGTTAAAGGTCTCGAACATGATCTGAGTCATCTTCTCTCTGTTGGCCTTTGGGTTAAGAGGAGCCTCGGTAAGTAGAACCGGGTGCTCTTCAGGAGCAATACGGAGCTCGTTGTAGAAAGTATGATGCCAGATCTTTTCCATATCATCCCAGTTGCTCACAACACCATGCTCAATTGGGTATTTCAATGTGAGGATACCTCTTTTGGATTGCGCTTCATCGCCGACATACGCATCTTTCTGATTCATCCCAACCATGACACCGTGGTGCCTAGGCCGACCAACAACACTGGGGAAAACCGCTCTGGGAGCATCATCGCCGGCGAAACCAGCCTGTAGAAGAAGAATACTGTTTCAAATCTTTGAACAAAAGAGAGAGAGAATCCACAAACCTGAAAAGTAAAGTAACAAATAGGAAGAAGAGACTAACCTTAACCATTCCAGTACCATTGTCACAGACGATGGGCTGAATGTCATCGGCCTCGGCCATGGTTTACGAGCTCTGCAAAATAAAAAACATAAAGATATGAATCTTGATCGAGAAAGAGACACGATTCATGTTTCAGATCATTACTTAGTTTCTTCATCTGTCAGTAAATCGACAGATTCCGAAGTCAAACTTCAACTTAACATTTCAAAAGTTGAGATTTCTACACGATTATTCCGGATCCATACCCGAGCAAAAATCTGATATAAATCCCCGAGGAAGATCAAGTAAATTTCTGATAGTTTGACCGATCTAAATTCAACCAAATCCAAATCGGAAACATCTTCTGAGTAACTTCAAATCATAATCGAGATCCAACGCAAGAAGAAGTAGATCGGAGTACCTTAATCGGGGATGAAAAAGAAAGATCGAAAAGCAGAAGATCGAGAGATCGAGGAGGAAAAGGGAACCAAGACGATCTTCGAAGACGAGGCTCTGACTCACTCTCCTCTCTCTCTGTCTCTCTGATCACCGGAATTTACAACGGCCGATGAAGCTGAAGACGACGAGACAATTCAAAGGGGAGAAATATAGTGTGTATTTATATAGGCGGGTTTATCTGGAAAACCAATTTTTTTTCTCGTTTTGGTTAAAAAGAAATTCGAGAGAGACGAATCATTTCGGCCATAAGGAAAAGATAACGTGACCTGGCTGTCAGATAGCCTTTTTCTATATAGACTTTAAAAAAGAAATTGGTAAAAATTATGAGCCGTTGGATTATCAGCTGGGGATTGACTGTGATCGCTTATATGACAGCTTCGTTAATCATTCAGTTTTGTTTTTTTTTTTTCGACAATGAAGGCTTTCGTACGCGTAGATCTTCTAGACATATATTCTTGATGCAAGATTTACTTGTATGGAAGCCTTCCCTTTAAATTTAGCTTTGGACTTCTTCATCAAATTTATAGAAAATTGAGTTATCTTTCCAATAGTAGTGGTTTCAACTTATTCGGGGTTGTATTGAAGGAGTTACAACCGATTTAGTGGACATGTATCCATTTAGTAATTAACGTTTGAGTTTTTGAATCTTGATTTTGCGTGGTCAACGTTGAGTTGGGAAATTGTTTTGCAACCACGGTAGTCGAGGATTATTTGAGCCAATTTCAAATAGTTGATGAATAAAATGAGCAATTTCCCTAGTAGTCGATCTTTCTTTCTCTATAAACTCTTTAATCCACCGAGAATCTTTTTGTGCCACACACGAGGTTAATCGATTGTCTGCTACCACACTTTTAGCGATTTGCGTAGCCACTTGGTTGCATTTCGGTGGTTCGAAGAGAATATCCCATCTAATATGATATTTCGTATAATCCAACAAAGCCCCAATATGTCATGTGAAAATTGACCAGTCTCGAGGTTTATGGAGGGCTTTAATGATCTCCAACGCAGAAGAGGCAAAGATAGCATTAAGAACCTTGAGACTCTTCATGCTTTCAAGTGCACATTCCAAACTTTTTAATTTAGCATCAAAGCATGATGTTACATGTGATAACGCCCTTCGACTATCATGCAAAACCTTTCCCGAACTATCGCGTACAATCCAAGCGGCTCCGGCTATAGATTTGGAGCGAGTCCACGCGAAGCCAATGTTACACTTGAATATATAAGTTTCTTTACAAAAACAAATTATATATATAAACGCAAAAACATTTTGATGATTATTTTTGAAAGACAAACAAATACTCTATATCAAAATATAAAATGTTTATTTTATTTTTTTGATGAAAAAAACGTCAATATAAATTTGTCCCAACACCCGTGCCCGGCTCGTATAAGATGTTTATTTTTTAAAAAAATTGTTTCAGAATATAAATCTTTTTCATAGAGTATTTTTGTGTAAGTTTTATATATATTGAATATTATGTGACTAATTATATTCAATCGTTTTTTGTAATTAATTGAACTTTTAATGAAAAATATTATTTATTTAGCTAAAATATTTTATAATGCGACTCATCTTACTCTACTCCTCGGGTTTCGGACAAAAGCATGATTCTTTGACCCTCCTCCAAAAATCGATTGTTTTTCTTTAACCTTTATCAAATCATTCATTCCACTCATGTTGATTAATAAAAAGTTCATTAATAAAATTTATATCACAACAAAAAATATATAAAAGGTTGTGACATGTGAGTATGTGATTGTGAATGTTACGTTTTGTGTCAAGACCCATCCTTCTTTATTTGGGTTGGTAGTACCCATTTACATCCTCTAAAACACGATTCATACCGCAAACAAACAATTTTTTTTTTTTTTTTTGGGGGTTTAACAAACAAACAAATTTTGGTTCTACGAAAGTTAAAATCTAGATACAGCAGTCTGATTGAAGCTAAATATTAATATAGATTGTGAAATCCGATACTAGAAATAAAATTATAAATGATATGAAAAAATTTGGAAAGAAAAAAAGAAAAAGAGAAATAATTGAATATGAGAGTAAGAGTGATATGAATTCACTATAGTCTCATAATACAATTTGTACAGAAGATTACAATTAATAAATTCAAATATTTGATTGGATAAATTTCCTGATTTTTTTATTTAATCTAATAAACCATAGGTCCAAATCCATTTGTTGTTACGATTACAGTTTTTTAAGCAAAGAAAAGAGTGCTAGAGGCATTATGGAATGGTTGGTAAAGTAATTTAATTTGAGTGACGTTTTGTTGATGCATTGCGGATTTAAGTTTGAAAATGCATGTGAGAATCATCAACATGTTTCCATGTAAACATAAAACGGGCTACACTGACTCGTTTAGGCTCTGCTCTTTAAGACTTTTACATGTTTATAGTATTTCCAATTCCACTCTATTTTTTACTTCAGATTATTTCAAAAGTTTTGTTTCAATATTCCAAGTTCTAACCATCAAATTACAATGATAAAGTAATTTATAACAAGATCTTGTAAAAAAACGTTTTGATTTACAAAATGACGTTTGTTTTAAGAAAACACAAAAATATAGCATAAATATTCTAGAGTCTATCTTTTTTTCCCAGCCAACTTCAATCTTTTTGCTTGGTAAAAAGAGATTATTTAATATTCTTCTGAAGAGTGATTGTAGAGTACATCCTTACATGTCGTAAAATCTAAATCACCAAGTAGATATTAGTTATTTTTCCAATAGATCAAATTTTTTTGCCAAACTGTTAATATTCATATTAATGAAATTGAGGTTTACAAAAAGCTAACCCAGGCTTTTGTTACCATGGCAAAAATAAAGTAAAAAACATGGTAACAAAGATTTAGAGAAGAACTAAACTACACTTAACGAATCCAGAGAAGCATTAAGTTTCTGAAATGCCGGCGATATCGTCTTGCAGTTATCGAGTTCCTGATTAATCTGTCGATATCCGAAAAGATCTGAGATGCAGGAGAAGATCGGAGGTTGAAAAACCTGTTGTTTCTTTCCCGCCACACATTATAAATCAGAGCATGTGAAGCTAGCTTCCGAAGAAGGGATGGAGATCTATCTCTCCTACGTTTCATCCAAGATAACAAATCTGTCCATGAAAGAAAATTTGTACCTGGAAGACCCATTCTCTGCTGAATCTCATGCCAAATGTCTTTACTGAACTCACAATGGAGAAAAAGGTGATCCCTGGTTTCATCAAAAGAAGAGCAAAGACAACAAGTAGTTGGGATTAACATTCCCCAAGAAGCCAGACGCGATTTCGTAGGCAAAATGTCGAGATTTGCTGTCCACATTGTAAAAGCTTGCTTTGGAGTGGCTCCCTTGAACCACACAACTCTGTACCAATCCTTGGCTTCTTCTCTTTGTCTAAGTGCTTCCCAAGTCAGCTTAGAGGAGAAACCTCTGCACTTTATCCCATCAACAATCCACCAAAAGGAGTCTTCTCGATTCGATTGACTAGGCAAGGCAATGGTTGTTAGATGACTGTGAAGTGCTAGAGCAGAATCTGATCTCGGATTTGCAATCTTCCAACCTCGTTGGTTACAAGCCTCAGCCACTCTTGCAGTCACCGGGATACGGGTGCTTCTCGGCCCATCTTCCCCCAATAGATTTAACAAAGAACCCAGAGGAGTCCAAGAATCATACCAAAAGCTTGTTGTTTCCCCATTACCCACATTGCACTTGACAAATCTTTCCGCTAGATGTCTGAGTCTCAGCAAAGATTTCCAGGTCCAAGAGTCACTCGAATGTTCCTCCAAAGCCCAAAAACTTGAAATTCTGAGATGGAGGTTCTTATGCCAAGCAACCCACAAAGATCCACTCTTTGAGAACAACAGCCAGATGAGGCGTAAACAGAGAGTAGTGTTCCAAGTGGAGAAACGACGTAGCCCCAAACCCCCTTCTTTTTTCGGTAAACAGACAGTAGACCAAGCGACCTTTGCCATAAATTTTCCATCAATAGAACCAGACCAAAGGAATCTAGTACATAGTGATTCAATTTTCCTAATGCAACCACGAGGCAGAATAAAGGTTGTGATCCAAAAATTTACCGTGCCAGCTATGACAGATGATATAAGCTGTAACCTTCCCGCAAAGGAAAGAAGACGCACCACCCAAGCTCTGAATCTTCCCGCTATCTTATCAATAAGGTGAGAGTACTCAGATATTTTCAGCCTACGGTGCATCAGAGGTAGCCCCAGATAGCGGATAGGGAATGAACCACTCGGGAATCCGTAGCTAGCAATAGCAGTGGATTCACTCTGGTTCAGCCCTGCATGAAAAAGTTGTGTCTTGTTCTGATTCATACACAACCCTGACCAGCTAGCAAAGTCGTCAAGCGTTTCCCTTATACCATGTAATGAAGAGCTGATCCCGTTGAAGAAGATCATAACATCATCTGCAAACATGATATGAGATATTTCTAACTCAGAGGTCCCTGGATGGTAGAGAATCTGACCTGAGGCATAGCGAGCTTTGAGTAGACGGGAGAACACCTCCATTGCTAAGACAAACAGATAAGGAGAGAGTGAGTCTCCTTGTCTTAATCCCTTAGAGCTCTTAAAATAACCACTCGAATGACCATTAACCGAAACTGAGAAAGTTGGGGTCGATATACATTCCGAGATCCATAAGACAAATCTTTCCGGAACATTCAATCCCCTCAGAGTTGCCAGCACGAAGTCCCATCTTACTGAGTCAAATGCCTTCCTAAGATCAACCTTTAGCATCCCTCGGGGCTCAATATTCTTGCGATTATAACCCTGGACAATTTCAGTGGCTAGGAGGACATTCTCAGCAAGTAAACGCCCTGGCATAAAAGCTGATTGAGAGTGAGAGATTACAGCTTGAAGTACAGTTTGTAGTCTCTCAGACAGAAGCTTTGATATCACCTTATAAAGAGTGTTAAGACATGATATGGGACGAAAGTCAGACGTGCTAGTCGCATTACTAAACTTTGGGATCAGAACAAGAGTTGTAGCGTTCCACTGCTTTAATAGCTGCCCTGACCTGAAGAATTCAAGAACAGCTTCCACCACCTCTGTTCCCACTACACTCCAACACCCAGTGAAGAACTCCGCAGAGAAGCCATCCGGTCCACTTGTTTTATTTCTGGACAAATCAAAGAAAGCTCTCCTGATATCGTCCACAGAAAAATCTGCTTCAAGATCAAATTAAAACATCTGAATATGGAAAAAATCTATCCTCTAGCCTCGGCTCATCCAAATTGATATCCAAAAATGTTTGTGTGTTGCCACGCCAATTTCAATGCTTCTTTCTAGTTCAAAGAGATCATGATTACAAAGACTCACATCTAGTTAACAATATCAAATTATGATTATAGAATTCTAAATTTGTATGGAAAAATACTTACGGTCTCTTCAAGTAGAGATTTAGTAACTAGTTCATGTGGAGTTGGTGTTACTGAAATACTTGAAGAATGAGCCCAGACTTGTTCTAATAATCTCTATGGAGCATAGTCAAAATTTTCTTTTAAGTTTTTCAATTTTCAACTTAGAAATAGTGGGGTCTACGGTTTTATAAACTTTTTCAAGCATATGCAATATCATCATTAGATCTGTAAACAACTCTTAATCCTGCTAGTAATTAGTAAATTTAACTACCAATTTCTGAGCATTGTCTAAACGACGTCGTATGAATTAACGATGGCTTTTAACGGATTTGTAACTCCGTTAATCTGTTTTGTTTATGGATTTAACGTTAGGTATTTTTTGGTCGAGCCAACGAAAATTCATGATTTAATTTTGAAATCAACAAAATATGATGATTTAAATTTTAAACTATCGATACGATAGTTCGTGCTTTAAATGACCAAAATTTAAAAATTCATGTTTTTTTAGACAATTTTCCCGGTTCTTTTGAAAAAGGTTGGTCTATCCCTACTCGGATTTCCCGGCATTTGAACTTGACAAATATTAGACATTTGAACTTGACAAATATACATTTTATAAAGAAACCAAGACATTTGAACATTTTGAAAATGTGAAAAACCTAATGCAACACAGATTTTTTTTATTTGGAAAGCGCTAAGCCGACCACGTTTTAATCCTAGAATATGATAAACAAATCTTTTCATAGATTACAACTTATTTGGAATTACACAACTCTACCAAGTAGATTGTCTCTAACCCGATTCCTAGTTCTACCCAAGACTAATCTTTCATCCTCTGTTTTTGCTTAAAACTTCAAGATTTCTACCAATACATATGATATGCGGCTCAAAGTGTTAACCTTGTCTTTGAGCCGTAACTCACATTTTATACAAAACTTCTCAAAATCCTAAACCTAGGATCTTCGAATATCTTCAAGCGTATCTGTTGAAACGTGTTTGAGCACGTCTCCCACAAATCAATTTGTATCGAGGAGGTTCGGGGATTTTCTGTTAAGATAGAGCCGGTTGCGTCCCGGTCGGCAAATGAGGAGGGAGAGGATATTTATAGCTGTGCCCGGAGGGCTGTCTACGTACCCCGGATTGGGGATCAAGCCATTCGTAGTTCGTTGCTAAGGAGTGTAGTAGAGAGCTGGAGAGCTGGGGGTTCGTCAGGTCGGTCGCCCGTCAGGTCGAGTCGTCGGTCAGCCGCCAGGTCGGGTCGTCGGTCAGCCGTCAGGTCGGTCGGCCGTCAGGTCAGTCAGACGTCAGGTCGGTCAGCCGTCAGGTCGGGGCGTCTGTCAGGTCGGTTAGACGTCAGGTCGGTCGGCCATCAGGTCGGGTCGTCGGTCAGTAGGTCAGTCAGCCGTCAGGTCGGGTCGTCGGTCAGCCGTCAGGTCGGTCGGCCGTCAAGGCAAGTCGGGTCGTCCGTCAGGTCGGATCGCCAGGTCGGGTCGTCGGTCGTGAGAGCTGGGAGGGCTGCAGAGATCGAGGAGAGCTGGGGAGAGCTGGGAGAGCTGGAGAGAGCTGGGAGAGCTCTTTTTAGAGAGGGAAAGTTATTTAGAGAGAGAGAATGAGAGTTTTTTGTTTGTGTGATAATGAACTCCAAAGTGGGTATTTATAGTGGGAGTTGAGCAGATAACTCTCCGGTTTTTGGGGACGACGTGACGGTTCGTGAACAGTACCGGCAGGTCGTGAATAGTACCGGGCATGTCGTGAACAGTACCCGTCATCTCGTGAACAGTACCTGTCATGTCGTGAACAGTACCAGGCAGGTTGATGAACAGTGCCGGGCAGGTCTGTGAACAGTGTCGGGCAGGTCGGTGAACAGTACCCTATCTGCACAATGGATGATGGGCTTTTGGTGTTGGACATTTTGCTTTGGAATGAGCCAAAAAAGGGGAGTGTGCTCATCCCCACACCTACAATAGCCCTCCCCCAAGTTCGGCGAACGAGTGTCGAAGTCGGCGGACGAAACATATCTTAGCTCGGTATATGTTAACCTGCAAATAAGGGCGAACTTGAATAGAGTTTAAAATCTTATGCGTAAGTGCGAGACTAAGCTCGGCACTTATCTTGTGGAGTATTTGCGAGATGAGCTCGGCTTTGGATGGTTCTTAAGCTTAAGTACGAGGCTGGGCTCGGCACTTATCTTGCCGAGTGTTTGCGAGATGAGCTCGGCTTTGGATGACTCTTAAGCTTAAGTACGAGGCTGGGCTCGACACTTATCTTGTTGAGTGTTTGCGAAATGAGCTCGGCTGAAGGAGAATGAAAAGAGCAAAAAATAAAATAAGCTTGGAACTTATCTGTATGGAGTTGTTCGGAGATGAGGGCGATGTTCCCGACATTTGCCGAGCTACTCTTTGCGTGTTGAAAAATCCTTAAACCCCTCCTTCTAGCGCCAATTGTTGAAACGTGTTTGAGCACGTCTCCCACAAATCAATTTGTATCGAGGAGGTTCGGGGATTTTCTGTTAAGATAGAGCCGGTTGCGTCCCGGTCGGCAAATGAGGAGGGAGAGGAGATTTATAGCTGTGCCCGGAGGGCTGCCTACGTACCCCGGATTAGGGATCAAGCCATTCGTAGTTCGTTGCTAAGGAGTGTAGTAGAGAGCTGGAGAGCTGGGGGTTCGTCAGGTCGGGTCGTCGGTCAGCCGTCAGGTCGGTCGGTCGTCAGGTCAGTCAGACGTCAGGTCGGTCAGCCGTCAGGTCGGGGCGTCTATCAGGTCGGTCAGACGTCAGGTCGGTCGGCCATCAGGTCGGGTCGTCGGTCAGTAGGTCGGTCAGCCGTCAGGTCGGGTCGTCGGTCAGCCGTCAGGTCGGGCGGCCGTCAGGTCGGTCGGTCGACCGTCAGGTCGGGTCGCCAGGTCGGGTCGTCGGTCGTGAGAGCTGGGAGCGAGCTGCGGAGAGCTGGGAGGGCTGCAGAGAGCGGGGAGAGCTGGGGAGAGCTGGGAGAGCTGGGAGAGCTCTTTTTAGAGAGGGAAAGTTATTTAGAGAGAGAGAATGAGAGTTTTTTGTGTGTGTGATAATGAACTCCAAAGTGGGTATTTATAGTGGGAGTTGAGCAGACAACTCTCCGGTTTTTGGGGATGACGTGACGGTTCGTGAACAGTACCGGAGGGTCGTGAACAGTACCAGGCATGTCGTGAACAGTACCCATCATGTCGTGAACAGTACCCGTCATGTCGTGAACAGTACCAGGCAGGTCGGTGAACAGTGCCGGGCAGGTCTGTGAACAGTGTCGGGCAGGTCGGTGAACAGTACCCTATCTGCACAATGGATGATGGGCTTTTGGTGTTGGGCATTTTGCTTTGGAATGAGCCAAAAAAGG
Source organism: Eutrema yunnanense (assembly GCA_002933935.1). NCBI lineage: Eukaryota > Viridiplantae > Streptophyta > Magnoliopsida > Brassicales > Brassicaceae > Eutrema > Eutrema yunnanense. The sequence goes on along the minus strand of PKML01009730.1, from coordinate 83,079 downwards.
GGAGTGTGCTCATCCCCACACCTACAATAGCCCTCCCCCAAGTTCGGCGAACGAGTGTCGAAGTCGGCGGACGAAACATATCTTAGCTTGGTATATGTTAACCTGCAAATAAGGGCGAACTTGATTAGAGTTTAAAATCTTATGCGTAAGTGCGAGACTAGGCTCGGCACTTGTTGATCGTGATTATTGCGAGATGAGCTCGGCTTTGGATGACTCTTAAGCTTAAGTACGAGGCTGGACTCGGCACTTATCTTGTCGAGTGTTTGCGAGATGAGCTCGGCTTTGGATGACTCTTAAGCTTAAGTACGAGACTGGGCTCGGCACTTATCTTGTGGAGTATTTGCGAGATGAGCTCGGCTTTGGATGGTTCTTAAGCTTAAGTACGAGGCTGGGCTCGACACTTATCTTGTGGAGTATTTGCGAGATGTGCTCGGCTTTGGATGGTTCTTAAGCTTAAGTACGAGGCTGGGCTCGGCACTTATCTTGTCGAGTGTTTGCGAGATGAGCTCGGCTTTGGATGACTCTTAAGCTTAAGTACGAGGCTGGGCTCGACACTTATCTTGTTGAGTGTTTGCGATATGAGCTCGGCTGAAAGAGAATGAAAAGAGTAAAAAATAAAATAAGCTTGGAACTTATCTGTATGGAGCTGTTCGGAGATGAGGGCGATGTTCCCGACATTTGCCGAGCTACTCTTTGCGTGTAGAAAAATCCTCAAACCCCCTCCTTCTAGCGCCAATTGTTGAAACGTGTTTGAGCACGTCTCCCACAGATCAATTTGTATCGAGGAGGTTCGGGGATTTTCTGTTAAGATAGAGCCGGTTGCGTCCCGGTTGGCAAATGAGGAGGGAGAGGAGATTTATAGTTGTGCCCGGAGGGCTGCCTACGTACCCCGGATTGGGGATCAAGCCATTCGTAGTTCGTTGCTAAGGAGTGTAGTAGAGAGCTGGAGAGCTGGGGGTCGTCAGGTCGGGTCGTCGGTCAGTCGTCAGGTCGGTCGCCCGTCAGGTCGGGTCGTCGGTCAGCCGCCAGGTCGGGTCGTCGGTCAGCCGTCAGGTCGGTCGGCCGTCAGGTCAGTCAGACGTCAGGTCGGTCAGCCGTCAGGTCGGGGCGTCTGTCAGGTCGGTCAGATGTCAGGTCGGTCGGCCATCAGGTCGGGTCGTCGGTTAGTAGGTCGGTCAGCCGTCAGGTCGGGTCGTCGGTCAGCCGTCAGGTCGGTCGGCCGTCAGGTAAGGTCTGGTCGTCCGTCAGGTCGGTCGGTCGACAGTCAGGTCGGGTCGCCAGGTCGGGTCGTCGGTCGTGAGAGCTGTGAGCAAGCTGCGGAGAGCTGGGAGGGCTGCAGAGAGCGGGGAGAGCTGGGGAGAGCTGGGAGAGCTCTTTTTAGAGAGGGAAAGTTATTTAGAGAGAGAGAATGAGAGTTTTTTGTGTGTGTGATAATGAACTCCAAAGTGGGTATTTATAGTGGGAGTTGAGCAGACAACTCTCCGGTTTTGGGGATGACGTGACGGTTCGTGAACAGTACCGGCAGGTCGTGAACAGTACCGGGCATGTCATGAACAGTACCCGTCATCTCGTGAACAGTACCTGTCATGTCGTGAACAGTACAGGGCAGGTCGGTGAACAGTGCCGGGCAGGTCTGTGAACAGTGTCGTGCAAGTCGGTGAACAGTACCCTATCTGCACAATGGATGATGGGCTTTTGGTGTTGTGCATTTTGCTTTGGAATGAGCCAAAAAAGGGAAGTGTGCTCATCCCCACACCTACAGTATCTTCCACGCTAGCTTGAGTATATATCTTCGATTTTCTCGAGAGAATATCTTCATGAATCTCTTTGAAATCGTTTTTGACAAATCCCTGACACGTTCAACATTTCGTGCCTTAGTCAACTTCTTTTCTTTCTCCTTATGCGTCTTCTAATAACTCAGCTAATTCCTCTTCAGAATCTGCATCTTTACATTTTACTTTATAAAACTAATCAAGTTATATAATTCTCAAATGATCATATTAACGAATGCATTATTTTGTATTGCTCTATCTATGTAGTGTCCGTCCGTTCCTAACAACCCAAAGCCTTTTTTTGTCATATGAATTTCAATTAAAAACCCTTGAAAACAGGGCAAAGACCAAACAGAGAATCTCTCAATACAAAGGAAAGAAAAGAGCAACAACGATAAAACTCTAGAATAATGACAGAAACTCCAAAGCAAAGGAGAAAAGAAGCAAATAGCATGATCTAGTTTCCTAACAACCCAAAGCCTAGTGGCATAGTTCTTTAATTTAAGGAAAATTGTTCGTTAGCTACACGAACTATACGAGAACGCATAGCTACACATCTGAACTAGAACAATGTGTTGATAACTACATCATCTATTGATATAGCATAGACACACATCCGAACTAACATAAGTCATGTGCCCAACACCATGACCATCACTTTCTTTACTTTTCCGGTGTACTGGTCGACTGACTCCGGCGTTGACCCGCGTTGACTCATTATTCAGTGGTTTGCTCTCTAGACTCAAGCTCTGACTTTGTCGTCTAAAACGAGCACGATTCATGTGAAACACACCGACGCTGTAGGAGCTACGGCGAAGCATGAATGTAGATGCGGTGAGTATGGTGGTGGTTAAGAGATGCCTCGCAGATGGAAATCAAAAAAAATTGGAAGAAGAGGAGGACGAGTACATCTTTAGTTAAGAGATTTCAGATCGATTCGTCCAAGAAATTCGTGTAGATTTTAGGAAAATTTAAACAAGAAAAATTCTGGGACGGAGAGAAAGAGAAGAAGAGAGTTCGAAAGATGATTGTGAGTGACGGGAAGGGCTCATGGCGGTTCGCTTGGATTGGATTTTCTTAATTCGCCTATCACCCAAATTAGCAAACGATTTTGGGAATTTTGTAAACTCTAACCACCCACTATTTTGATGTTCATCAATACTCATAAATTAAATGAACGGAATAATCGAATTCAATGAAATTGAGAGAACCTACCGAATCAAAATCATATTTGTAAATCAGAATTGTCGAGGAAGAAGAAGCTGAGAAGGTCATTTTTTATGTTTTCATTTTAAAGTTTTTATTTAATTTGGATTAGATTTAATGAGTTAATGCGGGTCAGCGCCGGAGTCCGTCGACCAGTACACCGGAAAAGCAAAGAAAGTGATGGTCATGATGTTGGGCACATGACTCATGTTAGTTCGGATGTGTATCTATGCAATATCAATAGATGATGTAGTTATCAACACATTATTTTAGTTCAGATGTGTAGTCATGCATTCTCGTATAGTTTGTGTAGCTAATGAATAATTTTCCTTAATTTAATCATAAACATGCATTAAATTTTCATAGTTCTTTAATTTAATTATAAACATGCATTATATATTCATTATATAACATTTATAATAATCGTCGTACATACAATTGAGTAGCTAAAAGAAGACAAAATGTGTACACACCAGGTATACGAGGCAGTGTTTTGTACCTATATGGCGTATTTTGTCTTGGCTTTCTACTTTGAAGACACCCACTACTATACTATAGTGCTAAATCTCTCTCTTTCTCTCTCATATATGCATGTATGTACAACAGCTCAAAATTATTTATACTAACGACATAAACATTGAAATATTGATTGTGCAACAAATGTAGTATCGAATATATCGACTGTTTATATATTACATGATAATATGGTATAATGTATTAAGATATTATACAATATTCTTGGTGTTACATGAGTGTTCCAAGCCAAGTTGTTGATAAGCTCAAATTAATACCCTGAAAGTACTAAAGTTTTGTCGATTATAATACTTAGGGATCGAATCCACAGAAACTCAAGAAAACACACAATATATTTTAATGATTGAATTAAGCTAAGTGATCAATGGAATTGAAAGCAATAAACAATAAAAGAGGATGTAAAATCGATGGGATAATATAGGCCCAGGGTATTTCTCAGGAGATCAATGAATGCAGGTAACCAATCAGTCATGATTCAGATTATGCGCGGTTCTTAAACTCAAATCACTAAGCTATAATTAACCAACTATCGTTGCGAGAATTATCTAAATCTAAACTTCAGAATCCCAAATCTCTTTGCAAATTCCTAAGAATAAATCAGCCTTAATATCGAGTTTGATATGTTCACAAATTAACTAAACCAAATCTCTTTGCGAATAATTAATTTGCTCACCTTAGGTTCTATCAGATTACTCAATTGCAGTGTCGTGCCTAATCGATTAACCTAAGATCTAAGTTCCAAATTTGTCAACCTAGAATTAGCTTTGAGAACAACTTATGGTGAAGAACTAATTCAGATGGTGAATCATAACTAATCAATTACCACCAATCAGAGAAATCCCTATGAGAAAACCTTAAACCTAAGATGGATATACTCATACATGGAGAATGAAACAATCAACATAACTGAATAAATCCTTGAATAAATAATAAAGAAAAGAGTAACAAGAGGGTTCGAAATCTTCTCTCAGATGAACAGAGTTCTGACTTGTCTCCCTCTCAAGCTCTCTCTCTCAAAACCAAAGTAAAATAAAGCGTAGCCAACAAAAGTGGTTGAAAAACCTAATTTATAACCTAAAACACGTTTTGGGGCTTCTAGTAATTATTAAAGTCTTCTGGACCAAGGTGCAAACTTCAAACTTGTTAAAAATCACGTTTCCTTCTTCCTGAAGTCGGTATCGATCGATACCAAGCTTGCGTGTCGACTTTTCTGCTCGCCAGACTGGACTAGCTTCACAAAAACTGACATAACTTTTGATCTCACCGTTGGAATGGCCTCAAACCACTTCCAAATGAAAGCTAATCCAGTGATCTGTCTTGTATCCAAATTTGAGCTCAATCCATCGGTGGGAAGTTCTTCAACGAATGTCAAACTTATGACGTCTCTGCATCTCCATATGCTCATTTTCTCCCAAAGTCACCTAAAACCTGAAAAGATTCGAAAATACCCCAAAATACTAGGAAGACTCTATAAAAATGACTTATATCATGGCTAAAAAGGGGTAAAAACCATGATATATCAACTCCCCCAGACTTAGCCTTTGCTTGCCCACATTCAAAACAGAAAACCAAATCAGAGAAAGAGGTTTGAAAACACGGAGACTCACATGTTCCTAAACAATCGCAATGACCCTTTTCCTAAGCTTTCCAGATATCACCTAACCAGCTCCAGATCTAACCACCATGTACTTCTCCGTAGACATTCGCAGCTTCCCAGACTCCACACATTATCTCACAACACTATCCATCCAAGCCCTCATCGCCAGTTTTATCGCTGCAGCCAATGTTCAAGAACTTTCTAGATTATTTCCATACAATATCATGACAAAAGAACCACCCAATTTTTACACTTTTTTGGTCTTGTTTCCTCTCCCCCAGACTTATTTCACATCATGTTTTCTTGCATATACATATTAAGGTTTGAGACGCGAGTATTGATGGTGTTTGCCACCAAATCCCCGGTTCTCCTCTCTCTACGTATCAAAGGTGTAGGCGAATAATGGTATCACATGAAATTTTTCTAACCTCGCTTTCAACCTTTGTGTGATCATTTCTTCCAAGTAGAATAATGGGATCGCTGGAAATTTTCCTAACCCTCTACTCAGAAGAAAATCATTTCATCTTCTTATGCTCTTATTTATTAACTTGTAACAGGGGAGAGAGAGATACCATTACTTTCAAACACATGAGTTCCTTTGTCAGATATGAATGATGAATCAAGTCCTGTAAACATCAACTACATCGATGAAGTGCAAAGATTTTGGCTCAGGCTTTAGAAGAACTCTGCTGGAGACATGGGTGTTTTCTAGTCAACTGGTCGGTCTTTGGATTTTTCATTAGTCGATCTAGAACTGATCCTGTAACATTGGTCACTCAAAAGCAAAATCAGAACAATAGATTAAAGCACATGATCATAATCTCCAACATGTTTTGACTCGATAAAACAAATTTTTTTTTTAATTTTTTTTTTTATGACTCTAAGAAAGAAAAAAAACGCTGTCAGCAACTACCTCCCCCAGACTTAAATAACACTGTCCCCAGTGTTATCTAGTCTAGAGTCGGTAAAAGAAACCAAAACAACTGAGTGTAGTCGTGAAAATCAGAGAACTTACCTGCACGTTGGGTATCGATCGATACCAAGGTGATTTGGCGATGGAAGTTTGTTTCTCCTCGTTTGCTCCAATCTGATTTACTCAAGACACAAAACACAAAAACGAAAAATAAAAAGAAGAAGACTTATATACAGACTCACCAGTGGGTTGCCTCCCACCAAACGCACGTTTAACGTCATTAGCTTGACTATACCGACGATCAGTCAGGATAAGAATGAGAACTTGCTCCAAAACAAGCTCCACAACTTGACATCTCCAGCTTCATAATTCTGCTCAACATACCCTTCACAACATCCTTTCCTTTCTCTTTCAGCTCTGAAGTGAGAATAGCTCTAACCTTAGAGAATGGTTTCGATGTTCCCTTGCACTTCACCTTATATTCAATCGAATCTCTATCACACTTCTGAGGGATTAAGGTCACATGGGTAGCACTCTCGGCTCTTTTGTTCTTCACCTTCTTTTTTGCCTTAGCCATTTTGATGTCTTTCTTGGTGATGATAGAAGGACCATCTAAAATGTCTATGACAATTGGCTCATCATAAGGCTCGTCCAAAAGATCAACCATCAACGTCTCTCCTGTGACAACAATGATGCAAGAGATATGTTTGGGGGCTCTTCTAGAAGGAATGACTTTGTAGGAGACCTCCTTGTCAATGTATGAGAACGAGATCCTCTTACTGGGCGTGTCTATAATTGCACCAACTGTAGCCATGAACGGTCTTCCAAGAATAAAAGGTGTACTAGATCTTGCACTCATCTCCACAACCTAAAAATCAGCAGGAACCATGCAATCTCCTACTTTAACCAGCAAATCAGGGATTATACCGTATGGAACTGAGGTGGAAGAGTTCGCGAATGCGAGAGTCATATGAGTAGATCTAATATCACCAATTTTCAACCTCTCTGCAAGTGCCTTTGACATGACATTGACGCTCGACCCTGAATCAACGAGAGACTCTTTGAATTCAACTCCAGAGATAGAGCATGGAACTGAAAATTTTCCTGGGTCTTCCCTCTTAGTCAACTGCTTCATCGGTGATGGTGTGCTTCTTGCCTTGATGAAGAGTGCCTCGATCTCTTCTAGAGTTTCTCTGCAATTTCGGAAGTAACCATCCAAAGGGCGATTTTCAAAAGCTTCGTCAAAAGACATCGTATGGGGAATCCTCCTTACCATCTTCTCAAAAGCGAGCAACTTCTCTGCAGTAATGGGAGCTCTGAGATGTCTAGGTGGTAAAGGATATGTTACCTTAGGCTTGTAAACACGTTCCTCGACAACCTTCGGTTTTTGCAAAATTTATGGCTGAATCTGCGAGGGGTGTCGATCGATACCATATTGGTGTCGATCGACACAAGGCTCATATGTCGTCTCCTCAGAGGGGGTATCGATCGACACAGGAAGGGTATCGATCGATACTCGGGGCCTTGACACGTCTCGAGAAAGTATTTGGACTGGTGTCGATCGATACTCGGTGGTGTCGGTGGTGTCGGTCGATACCCTGGGATTTTCTGAATCCCCATCGTCATCTTCTACATGGTTTTCGAAATTTCCTGCACTTCTTAAGGTGATTGCATTGACGTATTCATTCTGTGAATGAACCACCTTTCCCTTGACAGCTGCTGTAGTTTGAGCTACTTGAGTTTCCAGCATCTTCTGATGAGTACTGAGAGACTCAATTTTCCTATTCAGATCTGTGTACATATCATCTATCTTCCCATTGAAGTCCACTGTCATCTTATGCTGTCCCTGAAGAATCTGTTCAAGCATAGACTCAACCTTGCTCTCTGGGGTTTTAGCACGTAGAGGTTCATAAGAAGAATTCTCATAGTTCCTGGTATAGCCACTGCTCTGGAATGGTTTCTGGACAAACTGATTCGACCCAAAACCAGCTCCACCAATATAGTTAACATCATCCACTTCATCTTCAGCAGTAAAGTGGACCGCTTTTTGGGTCCTTGCCATCAACAGATTGTGAACTGAATCTAACTTAGCATTCACCTCAGCAATTTGACTGCCATCCAAGTTACCAGCTTGCTTCTTGCGCTCCATGTCTGCATTCTTGGTACTATTGCTAGAAGCCAAGTTCGCAATAAGCACATAAGCATCATCAGGATACATGGTGTTGAAGTTCCCATTACTTGCAGCATCTAAGGCCATCTGATACCTCCAATCAATCCCTCTGTAGAAAGTACCCAACAGCTGAACCTGAGTGAACCCATGGTGCAGACAATCTCTCTGATATGACCTGAAACGAATCCAAGCAGCCTTGAGTGCCTCTGTCGGACCTTGAGAAAACTGAGAAGTCTTATTTCTGAGCTCCTCGGATCTTGCATCATCATAGAAGTTGTTCAGGAAGGCATTCTTCATCTCATCCCATGTAGTTAGCGAACCAGGAGATAACTGCTTAAGCCAATAAGCTGCATCCCCACTAAGAGAGTATGGGAAAAGCTTGCAGAAGAGGAACTCATTGGGTAGTCCATTGTACTTCATACCAGTGACCAAATCCTCGAATCTCTCGATATGATCCATGGAGTGTTCATGAGATAGACCATGGAAAGGATGCTGACTCACAAGAGCGTAGTACGCAGGTTTCAGCTCAAAGTCATTCCTCTGAAAAGTTGGAATGCGAATCGCAGCTCGATTGGCATAGAACTGATCAGGTCTGTTTTGTTCACCAAGTGTCCTACCGCGATAACCCACAGCATTCCCTGCATTCACAGCAACAACCTCCTCGACAACAGCAAGAGGTGGAATGATGTTCCCCTCTCCATCCAATCGTTGCCCTCTCTCATTGCACAATTGACCATCTTGGTCTCTGTGAGCACCAGCTCCATCTTGAACCAAAACCACTGGATTGTTGTTCATCACTGCTGGCTTCTTTGTTTTTCTGTTTGTGCGTTCCAAAAGTGCTAGCTGCTCGTTTGACAGATTAACTAGCGGAGTGCTCTTGTTCCTTCTGGTTTCACAATTAGGCATGCACCTGAAACACAAAAGTCAAGAACATAAGTAACAAAAAACATAAAAATTCACGACATGTATCCATCGATACCACTAGGGTGTCGATCGATACTGGTCGAACTTAGTCGAAATTCTCAAACTAAAATCTAATGGCGAATTGAATCCCCGGCAACGGCGTCAAATTTGATATGCTCAAATTAATACCCTAAAAGTACTAAAGTTTTGTCGATTGTAATACTTATGGATCGAATCCACAGAGACTCAAGAAAACACACAATAGATTTTAATGATTGAATTAAGCTAAGTGATCAATGGAATTGAAAGCAATAAACAATAAAAGAGGATGTAAAATCGATAGGAGAATATAGGCCCATGGTATTTCTCAGGAGATCAATGAATGCAGGTAACCAATCAGTCATGATTCAGATTAGGCGCGGTTCTTGAACTCAAATCACTAAGCTATAATTAACCAACTGTCGTTGCGAGAATTATCTAAATCTAAACTTCAGAATCCCAAATCTCTTTGCAAATTTCTAAGAATAAATCAGCCTTAATACCGAGTTTGATATGTTCACAAATCAACTAAACCAAATCTCTTTGCGAATAATTACTTTGCTCACCCTAGGTTCTATTAGATTACTCAATTGCACTGTCGTGCCTAATCGATTAACCAAAGATCTAAGTTCCATATTTGTCAACCTAGAATTAGCTTTGAGAACAACCTATGGTGAATAAATAATTCAGATGGTGAATCCTAACTAATCAATTACCAGAAATCAGAGAAATCCCTATGAGAAAACCCTAAACCTAAGATGGATCTACTCAGACATGGAGAATGAAACAATCAACATAACTGAATAAATCCTTGAATAAATAATAAAGAAAAGAGTAACAAGAGGGTTCGAAATCTTCTCTCAGATGAACAGATTTCTGACTTGTCTCCCTCCCAAGCTCTCTCTCTCAAAACCAAAGTAAAATAAAGCGAAGCCAACAAAAGTGGCTGAAAAACCTAAAACACGTTTTGGGGCTTCTAGTAATTATTAAAGTCTTCTGGACCAAGGTGCAAACTTCAAACTTGTTAAAAATCACGTTTCCTTCTTCCTGAAGTCGGTATCGGTCGACACCATTAGTGGTATCGATCGATATCAAGCTTGCGTGTCGACTCTTCTGCTCGCCAGACTGGACTATCTTCACGAAAACCGACATAACTTTTGATCTCACCGTTGGAATGGCCTCAAACCACTTCCAAATGAAAGCTAATCCAGTGATCTGTCTTGTATCCAAATTGGAGCTCAATCCATCGGTGGGAAGTTCTTCAATGAATGCCAAACTTCTGATGTCTCTGCATGATTTTGCATCTCCATATGCTCATTTTCACCCAAAACGGCTCCTTTTCTCCCAAAGTTACCTAAAACCTGAAAACTCGAAAAGACTTCAAAATACTAGAAAGACTCTATAAAAAGGATTTATATCATGGCTAAAAAGGAATAAAAACCATGATATATCAGTTGTCCCTCGAAGACGCGGTGTGTAGCATATATTTGTAACAAAACTATTTTGCATTTGTGTATATTTTTAGAATACCTTTAGCTATTTAAATTCAAAAGCAAACAATGACGTCAACAATCAACAATGATAAGTCGAAACAATTAACTCGAATATGGTTAATTTTTCAATTCTTTTGTAGGTGCATGTCAGTTGTAGACAAAAAGAAGAAGAAGAAGAAATCATATATACATAATAGTTCTTTTTTGTTTTTGTTTTTTCAATGTTTCATTATTCATTTTTCTATTATTTTTTTGTTTGTTATGCTCGTTGGATCAAACATAACCATCTCACAATTTTGTTTGTTTAAGTTATATATTAAATTGGCCGACAAAAAAGGTTATATATGAAATCTTATACAACATTTACTGTTTATATATACAAGAAGTATTCCAAAACAAATCCTCAAATCCCATGCTTTGTTTTGTGTTCTGATTGCGAAATGCAATCCATGTTGATCCACTAACCGGATTAAACCGGAAAAAGAAGTAGCTGTTGTGAGATGGAAACTCGAAAGTCAACTTAATGATCCACGTGAACCGCACATGCCGAGAGAAAGTTGAGTTGGTACCTTAAGAACGTTGTGCCCCATCATTATGAAACTATACTTCTAATTTACATTGCTCATGTCATGATTACATCAAATTGCCACTCTATTAGTACAATAATACATATAAGTTATATGACAGGCCACGTTCACATTTTATAATACAGATTTTGATATTTTCTTCTGAAAAAGTCAATTAACTTCATTTTTAATGCTTTAAATTTTGTTTTGTTTCTTATCTGTGGTTGTAAATATTTCCTGGTAGTGGCTCACCAGTCACCACATTCATTCTTTTTGAATATGGAAGCAGTTAAATGGTGATTCAAGTGTTTATAACCAACAAAAAGATACTTAACATATACTTTTTTTAAAAAAAAAGTATCATGTACCTATAGAACGTATATCAACCTAAATAGACATCATAAAGTCAAAAACTATAGACATATAGTAAAACGTACTTAATTGATTTGATTGCGTATACTTTATATTTAACAAAAAATTACATAATAGATATAAAATATAGAAAAAAGTCCGCGTCGAGTCTTAAAAATTACTATCTGTTGATGATGTACAAACTGTATTTCTTAAAATCAAAAGGACCGAGTGAGGCTTTTGTGGATGTGCATATAGCGGATGATGTCTCCGAGACTACAAGGCAAAACATAAGAATAAGGAGAAAAAGGAATCTACAGGCGAGTACTCAACATATTCAATTGTAGGAGATACGTTTTTCTCTACAGAGATCAAGTGTCTCGAAGATCATTGTGTCAAAGCAATGAAGTTTGGTCTACTAGAAGGAATAAATCTCATTGTAGATCAAATTGGAAGAAGATCAAATTCAAAGTCTATTAAAATGACTTTGATACGGAAGCGTTGGTTTTAGATGGTTGAAATTTTACAACTTTTGTAGGAATTGAATTTTGTTATGCGGTGTGCAATTCAAATGTTTAGCCAAGAGATGCTACATACGCACATAATTCATATTAGATTAAGATCGAATACAGATAACGAAAATAAAGGATTTCGTTAGCGAGTAATGCTTGTCTACAGAAAGCGTCGTCAAATTCACTTCTTTTGTTGTATATTTTTCATTATATGACACATATATATGTTTATGTAATAATTTATTTCCGAAAATTTTGTATAACTTTGTAATTCCGATTTGAAATCAATAAAGTTGTTTGTCTGAAAAAATAATAATTAAGTATAGCTATATAACTCAATATTGGCATGAGATTAAATAAATAGCCATGCAAATACTGTTTTTGTTAAAACTAATTATGTTTACTTCCATCTGAAAAATGGGTAAATGGTTATCCAATTAGAGGAACATATCTCAACGATAATTACGCTGCATTTCTTAAAAATCTCACCATTTACAATTTTTATTTTTATTTTTATTTTTATTTTTATTTTAGTGGAAAAGAGTAGAACCCCCATTTTGAGTGGAATAGCACCAGATTCTGCTGAAATTTGGTCCTCTACCAAAGTGGAGAGGAATGAAGCAAGCGTAACATTTTTTTTCTTCCAATCTTTATTTTATTTTAAAATAAAAGTAAACTTAATTAAAATATAAGTTATCAACTATTTTTGTGTGCTAGAATAATCCTAAATTGTATTTTTTAAAATAGTCAAATATTCAACTACAACAAATTAGATATTTGTTCAGATATATAGATTTTATTTTGAACAATTCAATAATATTTCCCTGTTATCAACGTTAATTATTTTTAAATAATAATTTTCTTAATTGTAATAAATAAATTTTCTAATATAAATTAAAAAATTTATTGGTTTTATTTATTTGTTAAATATGATTTCGTAATTATTAAAAAATAATACTAAACAATAGATATATAATTCTTATATTTAATACATATGTACATATATATTATTTTGTATTCCTCTCAATGGTTACCATTTATCCTTATAATTTATTTCTCTGCAACTATTCATCGCATTCATCTTATTCCTATAATTACCATTATTCCACTCATTCTTATTCTACTGATCATTATTCCTCTTATTCTACTCGTTCTTTTTATGAACCATCATTTGCACCATAATTTTGTTTTTATGAGATGTGAATGGGAGCTTTGGGTGTAGCCGACACAGTGTTGTCTTGTTTTTTTCTCTTTTTTTTTTGGCATTTTGTACTGAAATTCTTTCCCTTAATATCACCGTCAATTATGGGTAGATTTCTAATTAATACAATAAGAATTTAAATTACACGTAAATGAAATGTAAGATCTAGAATCTTTGTATTATTTCTGAATAATTATTTACAAAAAGAGGCTACTCTTCTATATACAATGATTACTATAAACCCTAAGTTATACACATAATAAGTCCAATAAGCCCAATCATAATATTACCCAATACCCTCCCTCAAGTTGGAGCATGGAGATTTCGAATACCTAACTTGGGTAGGAGCAACTGAAACGATCGACCACCAAATGCTTTAGTGAAGACATCCGCCAGCTGATTGTGTGTAGAAACATGCTTAGTCTGAACAATTTCACGTTTAATATCATCGCGAATAAAATGACAATCGGTCTCGACATGTTTCTTATGCTCATGAAACACCGGATTTGCCGCAATATGGAGTGCCGATTTACTATCACAATAGAGATCCATCGCACTCGGATGTGATATACCCATCGTTCCCAATACACTCTTGATCCACTTCAACTCTTTCAACGCAGCAACCATTGCTCGGTACTCTGCTTCCGCAGAAGATAACGACACGACATCCTGTTTCTTCGCCTTCCACGTAACATGAGAATTACCCAACTGCACCAACCATCCACTCAAGGAACGCCTAGTGAGAGGAAAACCTGCCCAATATGAATCACACCACGCTGATTTCGAGCAACTTCTAGACCAAGAAAATACTTTAGTTTCCCAAGATCCTTCATATGAAAACAGCCACATCTTTAAACTCATGAATGAGTTGCGGTGAACTCCCGGTTAGCACAAGATCATTCACATACACCAACATATGTAGTTTTACGTCACCCTTAATCATGGAAAACAGAGAATAATCTCATCCACATTGCACAAAACCATACTCCAAAAGTGCATTTGCAAGCTTAGCAAACCAACACCTTGGCGCCTGTTTCAAACCATACAACGATTTGTGCAATCTACAAACCATTCCTTTTCCAGGTGAAGTGAAACCTGGAGGTAACCGCATGTAAACTTCCTCGTCCAAATCACCATGTAAGAACACATTATGAACATCCATCTAATGTAGATCCCAATTCTTTCCAGCCACAATTTTTAAAAATAACCGAATTGTGGTAATCTTCACCACTGGGGCAAACGTCTCAAAATAATCAATACCTTCTTCTTGTCGATTCCCACATGCAACAAGTCGTGCCTTATATCTCTCAACCGTGCCATCCGCCTTATACTTAATTGTATAAACCCATTTACACCCCAATTGCATGCTTCCTTTTTGGCAAGGGCACTACTGAAAACATTCCATTCCTCTCAAGAGCTTCAATCTCTAAGCCCATCGCCTTTATGTATTTTTTCATACTCTATTGCTTATGAAAATCTTCGTGGCACAACTTCTTTAGTTATTTTTTCCAAGAATGCCCGATGTTGTGGTGAGAATCTATCACAAGAAACAAAGTTTTCAATGCTATAGACGTTCGTCTGATCTGTGTTAAGCATATATTCACGCAAACGAACATATGTTTCTTTCTTTCTCATTCCTCGACCTAGCAATTCAGGTGATGCATTTTCTGTCACATTCTCTATGACATCTTCTATGATTCCAGTTGTGTCAACATCCCTCACTTCCTCAATTTCATGCACTATTGCTTCCTCTACAACAGTATATGGCACTTGCACACCTGTATCTGTATGTAACACACATGCAGTCTGTGTCACTTGTACATCTACGGGCTCCATCACTATTGCGTTTTCTGAGACAACATCTGTGTGTAACACACCTGCATCTGTGTGTAACACACCTGCATCTGTGTGTAACACACCTGCAGACTGTGTCAATTCCACACCTACGGTATCAATCTCTGCCACATCATCCTCAGTATGAGAACACTCTTTCTCATCTCCAAATTCGATAGCATCCGCTCGAATTAATCTGGACAGCCCAACATTAGAGACATCCTTGACATGTGTGTCTTTGTAGGGAAATTTATGCTCAACAAACGTTACGTCACGGGAGACAAAAATTTCTCGTGTATCCAAATCAAATAAGGTCCAACCTTTCTTTGCATACGGATACCCTATACACACACATCTCCTGCTACGACTAGCGAATTTGTCTCCATGTCATTTTTGATTATGTGCATACACAAGACATCCAAACACCTTAATGCCACTATAATCGGGAACCTTACCAAATATGATTTCGTGAGGACTTTTCCCTTTGTGTATTTCACACGGCGTCATATTCATCAAGTGTGCAGCACCCAACACGCATTCACCCCGAAATTCAATCGGTAAATGTGCTTTAAACATTAGAGCCCAAGCAACATTCAATATGTGACGGTGCTTCCTCTCGACTCTCCCATTATGTTTCGGTGTGCCAACACACGATGTTTGATGAACTATCCATTTCTCAAGAAAATAATTCTTCATTCTCATGAATTCTATACCATTATCACTTCTCACAACACGAACTACCTTGTCAAATTAACGAAGCACAAGTGCCATAAAATTTTTGAGTGTCTTATGGACTTGTGTTTTGTCAGCTATAAGGAATACCCATACACCACGTGAGAAGTCATCTACGATGGTTAAGAAGTAATAAGATCCACATAGACTTGGTGTTCGATATGGCCTCCATAAATCACAATGAATCATCTCAAAGCATTCCTTGCTTTTATTTGTACTCAATGGAAATTCACTACGACACTGTTTTGCTTGAAAACAAATGTCACAATCAGAAATTCCATCACTCTTATAATCGACTAATGGCAATCTTCGAATTACCTTCTCAGAAGCATGTCCCATCCTCTTATGCCAAGTTTCCAACGATTCCATCTTCGCTACTTTCTTCACGCTTCGAATCATCTGAATACCTTGAAGAAAATATAATCCTTCTTTCCTTTTACCCACTCCAATTGGAATATCCAAACCAAAATTCTGCAAGAGACAACATGTCTTTGTAAATAACACAATGCAATTCATCTCATCAACCACCTGTGACACAGAGATGAGATTGCATTTAAGCTCCTCAACAAAGAGAACATGTTTCAACATCAATTTCTCTGTCAAAACCACACTTCCTTCGTGATCAGCAATCACAGTCTTCCCATTAGGCAGCCCAACCAAACAAGGTGCTACTCGATGCAAATCAACCAAATCATTCAACGTGCCAGTCATATGATGTGATGCCCCACTATCAACTATCCACTCTTCTGTATACTCTTTATTGCTTACACTATTAGCAGATTCTATTTTTACTTCAAGCATTTTCACAAGCCTTTTCCACTGATCCTTCGTCAGCCCCGTTATGGCTCGTCTATCAACCTGCAATACTTCTTTGTGTAACACATTATTAGCATGTGAAACCGCATCTCCTGTCTGCGATGCACCTATTTTTGCTTCAAGCATTTGCAAAACTTTTTCCCACTGATCCTTCGTCAGCGTTCTCTTGGCTTCTCTATCAGCCTGCAATACTTTTCTGTGTGACACACTATTCGCCTGTGCAACCACATATTTCTCATAACTTCTACTATCGTAACCCTGATTTATCTGAGATCTCTGATTATCTTTCACAACTCCTCTGTTTTCTCTATACTTTTCTAGCCACCAATCAGGATATCCATATATCTTAAAGCATGATTGAACATCATGTCCATACTTCAAATAATAAGAACACACCGTACCTTGATTCGTAAATCCAATTGCATTCCCACTGTTTTCTTCTTCTCGATTTAAATACCTAATATGTTTTCTTTTACAATCCATATAATTGACACGATCCACTCGTTCAATTACATTCTCTGGGCCATCCTTCACGAACAGAGCGTAAGGCGACACAATGTTGTTTGCTAACGTGTTCGCCCTCTTGCTCTCCATCCTCATAAATCTGTCACCATCATATTCAATCACCATAGCTCTGATACTATGTAAGATCCAGAACCTTTGTATTATTTCTGAATAATTGTTTACAAAAGGAGGCTACTCTTCTATATATAACTAGGATTTAACCCGCGCTAATTATAGCGCGGAGTAATTTTTTAAAAAGAAATTATTTCAAAATTTAAGAAAATTGCTTTTGTCTGAATTTTACAATATAACTAATTAATGATTATATATAAAGCTTTCAATTTATAATAATTTGTCTATTTTAACCGTTTTGTAGTGAACTAAACTATTATTCGGGCTAACCCGTAAAAACTTATAATCTTGAAAACATAACTCTAATATGTACCGTTAAATTACTCTAGTTTTTGTGGTTAGTCTACGAACTCTTTTTTAAAAAAAATAGTTTTCTTGTGTCTAACTTTTTATAAAATTAGTAAAATATTTTTCAGCTTTTGTTTTGATATATATTCAAATAAAATATAATAAATTATAGTGAAAAATATAGCAAGATTTTGAATAGATTTTTTTTCTTTGAATATATATTAATTGATTATTATTTTAAAATATATAGTATTAAAATTAATTAAGAAATTAAATAATAAATAACCTCTTTAATGCAAAATATATACTTTCTATATTCTAATCAATAATTTTTAAAAAATATTCAATTATTCTTTGTTATTTGTAATGGCATTTCATGTAATAATTTACAAAACAAAATTCATTTTTAAAAATGTCTTCTTAAATAATACTAGGATTTAATCCGCGCTATAATTAGCGCGGAGTAATTTATTTTTAAGAAATTGTTTTGAAATTTAAGAAAAATTACTTTTATTTGAATTTTATAATATGTATAACTCATGATTATAGATAAAATTGTCAAACGGAATAATTTGTCTATGTAACCCGTTTTGCAATGGACTAAAATATTATTCGGACTAACCCGTAAAACATATAATCTTAAAAACATAACTCTATTAATTATTATGCACCGTTTAATGACTATAGTTTTGTGGTTAGATCAGGAACTATTAAATTAAAAAAATTCTTGTGTCTAACTTTTTATAAAATTAGTAAAATAGTTTTCAACTTTTATTTTGATATAAATTCAAATAATATAATATATCAAGATTTTGAATAAATTTTTTTCTTTGGATATATATGAATTGATTATTATTTAAAAATATATAGTAGATAACATCTTTAATGCAAAATAAATGCTTTCCATATTCTTATCACTAATTGTAAAAGACAATTATACTCTTTCCTATTTCAATTATTCTTTGTTATTTGTAATGGCATTTTATGTAATAACTTACAAAACAAAATTTATTTTTAAAAATGTCTTCTTAAATAATACTCCATCCGTTCTGAATTAATTGATGTTTTAGAAAGTTTATTTTTTCCACAATTAATTGATGTTTTCACTTACCAATGCATAAATTACCATAAAATGACTTTTTTTGCCCTTCTATTATTAAGATACTTATTTAGCAAATTAGAAATTAAACAATAATAAATGAGGTTAAAAATGGTATTACACAAGCTTTCTTAATTTGTGTGAAAAAATCTTAAACCTCATCTAATATAGAACAGAGGGAGTATTATAGAGATTATAGAGATGATTACTCTAAACCCTAAGTTATACACATAATAAGCCCAATAAACCCAGTCATAATAGGGTGAGTTAGGTGAATATTAAAGGTTGACCAAGAAATTAGAAGTTGAATGGAAAATTAAGTGAGGAGAAAGAGAAACCCAAAAATATCATTTGCTTTTTTAACAATCACAAAAATGCCATCCGGGGACACTGTTCATTTGACGGCCGCACTGTTCATTTGACGACCACTATTCATTCCCAGAAAACATATTGTTATCATCATTAACATTGTCATGTTAATCCAGTTATCATTGTTAATATCGTTAACATTGTCATGTTAACTCAGTTATCATTGTTAACGTCGTTAACATTATCATGTTACCCCCAGTTATCATTGTTAACATCGTTAACATATAATTAGTATCGTTAACATTGTCATGTTAACCCCAGTTATCATGTTCATTTTTATGAAATTGTCATGTTAAACCAGTTATCATATCATAGATTATTGTGTTAATTTAGTTATCATATGATAATCCGGCGACACTGTTCATATCACCGGCGTCATCGGCGTCGCCTCCATCGGGTTCTTTTTCGCCGGCGTCGCCGCCTCCATTGGGTTCTTTTTCGCCGGCGTCGCCGTCTTTGCCGTCTTTCTTCTTCTTTTTCTTTCTTCTTCGCCGTGCAACAATGGATGAAAAAGAAAAAAAAAACAAAAGTAATTAGTTGAAGAAGATGGAGGTGAGAAAGTTTTTTTTATGTGAACAGTAGTGGTAAAAAAGGAGACTTAATTTTGTTTTTATTTAATGTCATTTGATGCAATTACCCATCATAATATTACCCAATATGAAATTTACAAGATTGTGTATATTTTCTTGTTGTTATTATTTTATAGAATTGTGTATGAATCCAAAGATTTGTTCAATTATTGCTTGTTTTGTTTGAATACGAGTATATTTTGTTTTCTGTATCATTTAATTTTATCAGATGCGGAACCACGATAGATATAATAATAACTTTTTGAAAATGCAGACCATCAACATAGATCCGAATTCGAGTTCCAATGAACCCAAACTTTCTAATTATGAGAAAATAACAACTTCAAAATTTCAACAATTTCTTACAAATACGTTGACAAAATAAAAGACATCACTCATAGAAATTCTTATTATCATGCAAAGAAATCATCTTTTCATTGATATATATTCACATTTCATATTTTCATGTCATATGATTTGTTTTTTTCAAAAAACACGAGTAAATTATCATTGAATTTTAGATCGAAACCTTTGTCAAACGAAAATTAGAGCCTCGGTCCGGAACTCCTCGAATCCACCAATAACGAAAAAATTGAAAATTCTGGGCTTTGGTGGGCAACATATTTGTATAAATAGGCCCACCAGTCCCGACCCGAACCGAACCGACCGGACAAGAAACTTATGGAATATGGATGATCCGAAAACTACTGAAATCGTTGGCGCCAACAATGAGGACATCTCTGAAAATCAAGTTTCATGCAGTTTCATTTGAATTTCGTATTGATATTTTCGAAAATCGTCTCTTTAATTGAGATTTTGACTGGTTTGATTGGAGCGAAACTTGATTTTCGTCATTGTCATTTGCTACTGTTCAATTTTTGTTCATTGATTGATCCTGAGGAGTAATGTGTTTAACAACAAGGATATATTCTACTTTGGTTGTTGCAAAGTTTCCCCATTTCTGCTAAGGTTGCTAATGCTTGTAATGAGGATGGTTGGATTCTCCCACCTCCACGTTCAAACAATGCTCTCAGCCTCCAAGCGTTTCTAACAACGATTCCTCTACCAAGGTATAATTCTGCTGCAGATTCCTTTTGCTGGGTTGTTGAAGACTTTAAATGTCATGGTTTCTCTTCTCCTCGAACTTGGGAAGCTCTTAGACCGCGGAAGGAGAAGAAGGTTTAGGCTGAATTAGTTTGGTTCAAAGGAGCTTTACCCAAACATGCTTTCAACATGTGGGTTAGTCACCTAAACAGATTGCCAACCCGGGAAAGATTAGCATCATGGGGTGTGGCCCAATCAACAGACTGTTGCATCTGCTCACGGGATGTGGAATCAAGGGATCATCTGTTGATAACATACGAGTATGCAACGGAAATATGGAGGCTAATCTTCTTAAGGCTAAGCCCATCACAGCACATGAGCCGCTCATGGTCTGAGCTGCTCTCCTGGACAAGGCTTTGCTCGGCGGAAGCTCCATCTACTCTCAGAAAAGTGGCAACTCAAGCGGCATTATTTCACATCTGGAAACAAAGGAATAATGTCCTCCATAACTCACATTCAATTCCTCCATCAATCATCTTCAAGAACATTGACCGAGATATCCGCAACATCATATCATCAAGAAGACACTTGAAGCGTTTTCGAAAGTTAATGCTTTTGTGGATTCGAAGCGTTTTCGAAAGTTAGTCGCATTGTAATCTTGTTTTTCCTTTTTTTTTTTGCCAAGATTACTCTAATTCGTAGGTAGTGCTCTCTTGTAATACATTTATATTTCATTTTCTAATGATATTAACATTCATAGCAAAAAAAAATAAAAAAGTTTCCCCATTTGGTATCTAGGGTTTCCGATTATCATTCTACACCTAAAATTTGTTTCCAAATGATTTTAGTTCCCTTTGTAGCATTTTTTCTGATAGCTTGTGATTAAGATTCTACATAGAGGTGATGGGAACTTATCCATTGTTTGATGCTTTGTTTACATTTACTGCTTTATCAGTGTTAAATTGATTGATTGCAGCTCTTCATAATCCTTTTTCCATGAATCTTGATCTTGATATTTGAATCTGACATAGCATAAATGCCGGTTGTTGAATAATTATTCATCTTCTTTTGTCACTCTCTTCATGTGATCTCTAAAACATTTCTTTTAGTACCATTTGATTTGACCGTATGATGGATTCGTGCTCGGAAAGTTCTAGTTGTGACCTCTCTTTTTCTTAATCCACGGCTTATTCTTGGTGTTGTCACAATTTTATATGGCCTGATGATCATTTTCATCAAAGCCTAGAAGCTTAATTTGTTCAATAACAACAATACAAGAAGGGTACGGTCTTGTACTTGTGGAAGGCTACATTATAGAATGATATGATTTACATTAAAAGGGCATTAACCTATATGATAATCATTTAAAATAAGCTAGTGGCAGAGCCTGACTTTTATAACCTTGAATCTTCTTAATGTTAAGGGTTGAGACATTTCTCTTCTGAGTTTTTTTTATACTCTTTCCGTTTCCTTATATAAGAGGTTTTGCTTAAACACGGAGATTAAGAAATCTTATTTTTGCTTTAAAATTAATTATTTTATATTTAATCATCATTCAATTTAACCAATCTAAGTAATCAAATATTGTTGTAAGAAAAATTAAATAACTATGAGAATGTAAATGGCCACTATTATGGCTTTGTGAGTGCAGGCAATAATGAGTTAATAATTACTATAATTGTATGGAAATGGGATTATCACATCGGATACCACTATGTGAGAATTTTTAACCATTAAGACCATCCACATTGCACATAAAATGTGATGTCTCACAGATAAAAAAATATTAAAAATACACTCTCTCATCCTTTTACT
The DNA here is from genome assembly GCA_002933935.1 of Eutrema yunnanense. Lineage (NCBI taxonomy): Eukaryota > Viridiplantae > Streptophyta > Magnoliopsida > Brassicales > Brassicaceae > Eutrema > Eutrema yunnanense. The sequence continues at coordinate 60,621 of PKML01009730.1, read as the reverse complement.
CAACTTCATACCTTCTCTTTCATCATTTCACTTAACTTTTATTAATTTTATATTTAAACATACTCCTAATTTCACTCTCTTATGTCTTCCCGGAGACACAATCTCTCCAAAACTACTCACTATTTTCTCTTTCTACTTAAATTTTATTAATTTTATATTTCAATACACCCCATTATTTCAACCAAAAACACTCTCTTTCTTCCTTTTACTCAAATTTTAATAATTTTATATTTAAAGACATCCACATTTTATTACCAATGTGGATGCTCTTACTACCCTAACTTAATCACAATACCCCTCTCTTTAAGTGAAACGACGAAAATACCCCTGAACTTTTTCTAGTATTACCAGGTTATACAACGCAGAAGGGATTCGAACCCTGGTCGCGCGAACGCAGGTGACGCGCGTGGAGCTCGCAACCACTGAGCTCCCGTGTTTTTCTTTGTCATCTTATCGATTTAATTATATTTAACATTTACAACCATTCATTAAGGGTAAAATCGACTTTTTACCAGAGAGGGAGATTTGTGATTAAAATCTGAAGATAGCGGTATATGAGGTGAGTACCAGAGATGGAAATGTGAGAAAATCTAATAAAATGAAACAAAATAAAATGCTTAAAAGATCTTATATAAAGAAAAGGAGGGAGTAATATTTTTCGTTTTCCAATGTGAGGTTTTTGCAGGTTTAATAAAGTTGGCTGTTATCTAAATTTTCTTCATTGGCCTGTAATTGTGAACATTTAGGAGGTCGAGATACGAAGAAAGTGACATTTTCTGGTAATATATACAACTTTAAAGTGAAAATGCTAAACTTGTTTTCAAGTGTAGACCGCTTGTGGTCTCGACTAATTCTAAATACATAGTAGTTTAATCGGGGTTTGAACATAACTGCTACTATATCTAAGTGACTAGCTCACCTAAAACATCGTATCCATCTTTCCGGTTCTAGTGGTGCTATCTGCACGATGATGCTGTCTTGTGGTGGTTGAGTAGGGTTTAACGAGCTAGTTTGGCTGCAGTCGGCGATCTTCTGGCAGGTCTGGATGAGGCAGTGCCTGCAGGTGGGACAGGACGAGTGTGAACTCAGCCACTTGTCTATACACCGGACATGGAATCCGTGGTGGCATGTCGGAAGCAGCTTCACACGCTCTTCGGATACAAACTCGGAGAGACATATGGCACACTCGGTATCTAAGCCAGGCAGGTTCAAATCACTTGAGTAACTTACTGTCTGGAAACTCTTCAAGGCTTTTCGTTTGACCCCTGTGTTGGTCAAGCGAACTGCGTGGTTGTCACCAGCTTCGGATGGTACTAAATTGGAGCACCTCAAGGCACATCTTATTATAGAATTGAGTCCAAGTGAGCAAACAAGTGCACATAAGAGGACTGATAGGACCATAACAACATTTGCATCAAATTTGTTATCAGCTGCATATGGGGAGGACGGTGCCGGACTTGGTGATTGATCAAGTAGTAATCTTCTTGAGTAAGAACTTTCAAGAATATCTTGGAAGATCTGATTTGGTTTCATGGTGGGAACGGAAATGGCAGTTGACATGATAAATTAGTTCTAAGATGGATGAGTGGTTTTTCTAGCTTTCCGTTTGAGCTCGTTTATATAGAGGAAATGTAAAGTTTCAATTTTATCTTTTAGATATTTGGAATGTGGAATAGTTTTTTTTTTTAATTTTCTTAATTATGGTTGGATGAAAAAGCTATAAAGATCAAGCCCACAATATGCTTTGCGTCTTGTTTTATTAAATAATTTGCAGCTTAATATGCTTTCTTATAGAAAATGGGTCCATCATACCAGTTGCTGCAATGGTGGTGCCATGTGGCTATGGCTTTAGCAAATCAAATCTCCCATAATTGCTTTCAGGGACCCATGAGCTTTCCCTTCCTTCCCTTCCTTTAGTGCCTCACAATGTTCAAAAAATATCTAGGCACTACTCAGATGGTAGAGCTGGGCATACGGTCTAGCAAAAAAATTGGGAATTAATCGAAAATTAATCGAAAATTAATCAAAGATTAGTTTTTGACCTTTTTAATATCGTTTTAACATGTTAATCTATTATAATTTATAGTTTCAATATAATATTATGTTCAAAATTGGATAAAACACAAAAAAACAAATATTAGGTCCAATACATTATGATTTTCATTAAAAATATGAACATAGTTAAACTTATCAAATTTTAGAACCGACTAAATCATTTTAATTAAAAAAAAAAATGGGGTACCTAGGCGAAAATTAATCAGTGTAGACGAGATTAATTGGCCTAAGCAGAAATTAATCAAACACCCAATTTATTGAACAGATTACCTATTAATCGCCAAGGTCTCCCACCATCTAGCGCCTAAGCGGCCATCTAGGCGACTAGGCAGCCGAATTTTAGAACATGGATGCCTCATATAGAAAATTAAGCAAGGCTTGATTTTAACTTTTGTTTTCTTTCTCGTTTTGCTATATTTTTTTTTAACAGTGGTGGATCTTAAAAGTTTTTGTTGATCTTGTATGGTTTTGAAGGTGTACGGATTGAAATATTTCCAATTTAGTGAATTCCACTTATGTTTGGGGAACAGGAATCCACCCCATCCGTAGTAACTTAAGGTGTCCATAGAGTAAGCTAAAAGGACAAAGCCTCTCCCAATCAATCTTGTTAAAGGCTACTTTTATCGATAAAGATCACTCTCATAGCATTAGTATCCACCTCCTGCTTCTTTTGCTAAACAGTTTTTCTTTCTTTATCTTTACATGCCTTTGTTTTTAAATCATAGTTTAAAGCAATTGGTCCCACGAATGAACAAATAGAAAATGATTCTTTTCTGTGTGCTTTATGAGGTATCCTCTTTCATTGGTTGCAAATTGCGAGGGAAATCTACATGAATCTAGTATCAAATGTTTTTCTTGTAGCTCCGAATCAAAGCAAGATTCTTTGAAAGGTGGTTTGTAGAACATTTTTTTCTTAGTACTTGCTAATAGTTGTTGAGATATTTGCATCCAGTATCATTTAATCAAAACATAATTTGTGATCTAATATTTTTTAAATTCTGAAAAATTAAGTTACACTTTTTCTTTGGAAAAACGATTTTGCATCTGCTTGTTATTGGTCTGTGTAATGTACACCGTTGATTCGCACAGTACTGTACATGTGTACGATTGGAAAGTCAACACGTGTACAGTACACTAAGTGTTACTTATTTTTCCAATTTTTGTAAAATGTTAATATACAAACAATGTTTTCATTAAGTGACCGTATACGCAAACACCCCATAATTATTTAGGGAAACATTAGATTGGGTTAGATTGTGTATGGGGATAAAAAGTTGATGTTCCACAGCAAGAGAGACCTATTTTCTATATTTTCCCATGAGTCTCACTCGGAAATGGATTATTATTATTATTATTTTAATTATTTTGGACTTATTTGCATTAAAAGTCATTTTTCAACTTTCCCTTAGTTTTTTTGTCATTTCTGTTTTTTTGTTTCGTGTTAAAATGACCATTTTATCCTTTCATTTACAATTTCGTGTACAGTACACGGTCGTATACGCTGTACTATGCATTGATAAAATTGTCATGAACAGTAAAATAAGTGCTACTTTACTTTCTTTAGAAAATTTAAGAAAGTAAAAAAATTTGCAAACTTCTCTTTATTTTGTGTGTGTACAAATAACTAGTACAAACATATGGTGGTCAGTTTTTTTGGTTCCATCTTTAAAGCAATAAACTTTACTTTTATCGTTTATGCTATAATGATTCTTTTGGTTGGAATATCTTAATTTGATACTCATTCACTTTTCAATTGAAATTCTTGATTTGTCATGGCTACGGCAAGTGTAACATGAATTAAGGTGTGAAAGCTGAAAAGGTTTCATCCAAAGTAACTTGGCCATTCACTGTATTTCTTTGACTGACTGAAGTGAAATGTTATCAACAAATCGAGGTGGAATTACGCGACTTGAGGTCAAATAACTCTGACTTGGTGAGAATTAGAATATTTCTGGCAATACAGTTTTTCTGGATGCATTTATGATGTGGAAATGGTTTGGATCCAATGGGTTTTAAAGGGCCATAAGAAAAGTTTTAGGAACATTATAAAGTTCTCTTTTGCTAGAAACTGGAAATACTGAAACACAGAGTTTTAGCACCGTCTCTTAATAATCTATTTACCATTATTGATGTTCAATCTATGACTTTCCTTGGTGGAAGCTATTCTTAATCATTACTCTTCACCGCCAATTCTCAGTGTTCGTCTTTTGGTGAACTTTTAAAATGAAATATCTCTATCTGATCACCTTTCCTACTAAATATCTTCTTCTTTCTTTTGATATCTTTATAACGTAGAGTAAATATCTGTTTGTTCATCGTTCCTACTAAATGTCTTTTTTTTTCTCGCTTGATAATGTACAGAATTTCATTTTGTGCTAGGATGAATAGGCACAGCCTATTGTGTACGGATCTTTTGCCTTATAACGGTATGTCGACAATCTTTCTCCATTATATTATTATTAGAATAGGTCTGAATTATTTAAAGCTACTATATATATATATATTATTACAAAAAGTTTAGACGTGAATCTATCTTATTGATCGAGGTCTTGAGTCCAACAAGTGGTCGGAATTTTATTAAAGCACTATGATAGTGTTTTAAAACATTATCTTCCATAGCTACCATTGTCCGCTAGTGCTTCTCAATTGGAGTTTTTGCGTGTACGATCTTTTTGTGAAAACATGGTTTGTGTACTAACACTTTACAAAAATTGAAAAAAATAAGTAATATTTTGTTTACTATTAACGCGTTGACTTTCCAATCGTGCATTTATACAATACTGCGCGAATCAACGATGTACAATACACAAACCAATAACAAGCTGGGAAAAATCGTCTTTTCAACAAAGAAAATGTTATATATTTTTTCAGAATTTGAAAAATGTTATATATTTTTTCAGAATTTGAAAAATGTTATAACACAAATTATGTTTTGATTAAATAACACTAGATGAAAATATACTCCTTTTTAATTTACATTAATGTTAATAATTTATCATTCTTCTCCACCAAAAGAACATTATAATAATTGCAATAGGAGCTAGGATCTCTGTACTTTCTTTCAACTAAACGGCAAGGGAAATTTGAACATTTTTAATGTTTCATTATAATTATTTTGTAATTGTATTGATGTCTAACGGTTGTTCCCCTAGTAATTCAGGGAAATTTGAACATTTTTAATGTTTCATTATAATTATTTTGTAATTGTATTGATGTCTAACGGTTGTTCCCCTAGTAATTCAAGGAAATTTTCTAGACAGCCTTAATTGTTGATAGAATTGAACAATTTTAGTTCATTAGCTGTTGCAGTTTTCGCACACTCAATGACATAATAGCATCTGATATCCCTTAGATGCTTAATGGACAAATGCTACCTGTAAACCACAGTCTTCTATTTTTGTGCACAGCCTCAATTACTATTAGACTCTCACTTTTTAGTCATTGAACTTTTCAACAGTGTATTTATATCCCATCCAATCACAAACGCTTAAGATCTTAAGTCTTTTTTGAACCATCATTTGTTTATGACCTGTTTTTTTTTCTTTTGATAACCTTGTTTATGACATGTTGCTCCCTTTTAAAACTGCAGGATCTCCTAAAAGAACATTTCTTACTGATCTTGATTCATACCCTCACCAAAAGAACATTTCTTACTGATCTTGCTTCATACCCTCACTTTTAGATTTTGATGTGTGACTTGTGGAGATGGATTCTCTCGACTGGGGATGAGTTACAGATCAACCATACATTTTCAATAGCGTATTTTGGCGTAGGTATGTTTGGTGTCTAGGCTATATCTCATAGGATGGGTTTATCACTTGACTGGCGGTTGAGAATCTTACAAGGCCAAGTTTGGTATAGCTTGATATCTTACAAGACTATGACCCAAGTAGCTTTTAGGTCTGACTTTTTACCCATAAACTTAGGTCGGTTGGTTGGTTTTGCTATCCTGATGTACTCATGTATGTGGAGTGGTTTTGAGGCATATAAGTAGTATATTAAGTGGGTTGAGTCAAGTGGACCGTAATTGAATCTAAACACTGCTTCTTCACACTAATCTTGGCATTCATTAACTGGAAGCCATTTATTTTGTCTAGTGAATTTTTGGTTCTGTGTAGTGATTGTGACATATAAGAATATATGACTAGCACTTATCAATCTTTGGTTATAGATGATTCTTCTTAATGTTTTTGGATAAGAGTGCGTAATTCACATTCCACCGTAAGAAATAACTTTGCAAAGAGGATTTTAATTTGATGAACTCAATGAGATGATACTGCAAAGTGAGAAATATTCTCTCTGTTTACACTTTGTGCTACAGGCCAAAAAAAGGAAGACATTTAAAAATTGAAGTGTATACTGTTTTTTTTTTTTTGTTTTTGCTTTTCTGTTGGAACCTTTCTATGGTTATAGACATGAACTGTGCTCAGATCTAAAATCTACTATCTAACTTGAGCACATATTCTGAATTTATGATGGTGTCTGGGCATTTAGCTGCTTTCTCTAAAAGTGTTTACTCTTCCTTCAGGTTCTAAAGGAGCAATCCTGACTATTATTACGCTCTCTGTTGGTGCTGCTGCCGTCACTTGACTGAAGTCACCTAAGATCTTCTGGCATGTCTCAACTAGACAGTGTCTGCATTTCGGACAAGTCATATGTTGTTTAAGCCACTTGTCAATGCAACGAACATGGAACCCGTGGTTGCACTTAGGGAGCAGCCTGAGCTTTTCACCGGAAACAAAATCCGACAAACAAATGACGCACTCTTCGCCAAGCCCCGGCAGGTTCATCTCAGGTGAGTAACTCACGACCGGGAACATCCTAAGAGCTTTCTTCTTGATCCCTTTGTTTGATGAACCGCGTGGTGTTGAAAGACTAGAGATAGGCTCGGAGATCAGGAAAGTCGAAGAATGTCTGAGTGTACAACGAATGATGTAGTGTAACCCGAGGCAACAGATGATTCCACAGACGAGGACTGAGAGAAGAATCAGGACATTCCCACTGAGGTTATTCTCATGGGTTATGAGAGGAGATGGTGCAACCGAAATGGCTCGTTGAGTGTTTTGGTCAAATGGGTTATGAAGGAGCAGCTTTCTAGAGACAAACCCGCCAAGGAGTTGTTCTTGGAAGGCTTGAGCTGAAGAAAGTAACCCATTTGCAGACATTTTAATCTTTTTAAAAAACTTGCTTTGCTTGGCTTTGTTTGGTTATTGCTTCTTAATGTTTTGGGGAATTCAAAGTGGTCTTATATATAGCTTGATATGCTTTCTGATTACTGAGTGGGGACTGAGAATTTTATAATTGGAGACTAATTTTTGTTGAAGAAAGTGGGTTTTCTTCTTTTTATTTTTCAAGTGAGATTTGAGAGGACTTGGGACCCAGAAAGAGCTTTTCTAGTTTCATGAATCCTTGAGTGCTGATTGTGCATTTTTGCCCAAACCTCCTCCAACGACAAGATGCTTGTGTAGGGACTATCACTTTTTCAACATTAAAATTTGAAATCTTTCCTATTTGTCTCACTTTAAAATAAAAACTCTTTTCTTATCATGTTTGTCTTGTTGATTCTTGATAAGTGAAATGTTACCAACATATCGAGGTGATTTCACGCGACTTGGGGTGAAGTAACTCTGACTTGGTGAGAATTGGAATATTTCTGGGAATACTCAAGTAAGAGTTTTGATGGATGCATTCATGATGTGGAAATGGTTTGGGTCCAATGGGTTTTAAGGGAGGGCTATGAGAAAAGTTTCAGGAACAGTATAATTTTTATTTTATTTTTGTGCCCTTAATCTTATAAAATTAACCTTCCAAAATAAAACGAAAAGAAGAAATTATCGATCCTCTTCGATTACGATTTACGACAATAAAATCTAAAGACAATAGCAAATAAAGCAGATAAATCATGATATTTAGAGTCAAAACTCGAGTGCGTCGATAATAGCTTCACGGCAAGCCGGAATGATGGAACTTAGTCACTTTGGAATGTGACGTTGAAAACCAACCCTTACCTCCGGATTTCGTCGAAACGTGCCCGATTGCATCTTTAGATCCCATGCGGACCGCTATGCAAACTGACAAAACGGTAAAGAAGTTGAGAAATATTCTCAGCATCCGAAGAGAAACCACCTCTCATAAAAAGGGGATATGGTGAAAATGTTCTCTTTGTGACCGAAGAGAATGATGGAAGCGATCTCTCCAAACAGGAGGAAATTGTTAACGACCTCTCCAAACAGGAGGAAATTGTTAACGACCTCTCCACAAAAGAGGAGATTAAAATAATGACCAGCCCCGAAACGAGATAGCCCGGAACATATCCGGCGTTACAGGGGCAGTATAATTAAAGTTCTTTTTTTTGCTAGAAACTGGAAATGCTGAGATTTATGCTTGTCTCTTAATTATCTACAGAGTTTTGTAAGAATTAGTATTTTCTAAATTTTGTATAATTTTTTTAGCATTTAAATTAATGTTCATAGTGTTAGTTTTTTTGGCGAACTTGTAAGTAAATATCTATTTGTTCATCGTCCCAACTAAATATCTTTTGTGGAACGTATTCTTTAATTATTTATTCTTCAGTGCCAATTCTCAGTGTTAGTCTTTTGGTGAACTTTCAAGAAAATATCTATTTGTTCATCGTTCCTACTAAATATCTTGTTTTGTCTTGATAATTCTCAGTGTTAGTCTTTTGGTGAGCTTTTAAGCAAATATCTAGCTATTTGTTCATCGTTCCTACTAAATATCTATTTCATTTTGTTCATCGTTCCTGCTAAATATCTTTCTTCTCTTGATAATGTAGAGAACTTCATTATGTGCTAAGATGAATAGACACAGCCAATGATGTGCTAGGATGAATAGGCACAGCCAATTATGTACAGCTCTTTTGCTTTATAACGCGACAAACTTTCTCCATTATATTATTAGCATAGTTCTGAATTATTTAAGCTACTATATATGTTTATTATATTACAAAAATCTTATAAATGAATCTATCTTATTGATTGAGGTCTTTAGTCCAACAAGTGGTCGGAATTTTCTCAAAGCACTACGATAGTGTTTTAAGACATTATCTTCCAAAGCTACCAAGTGCTTCTGTATTTACTTACTGTTTTACTTTTATCCCTGATAATAATAGAAAGTTCTTCCCCACCAAAAGAACATGATAAGAATTCGTATTTCCTTCAAGTAGATGGCATGCAGAAGAATTTCGAACATCATTAGTGTTTCGTAGTAAATTCAAGAAAAATATCTAGACAGCCTCAATTATTGAGAGAATTGAACAATTGTATACCATTAGCTGTTGCAGTAATTAAGGGCATAACTTAAGCTAAATCCGCAATTTTTAGTACTTTAAATACTTTAATGCAGATTTCATACACTCAATGGTATACTATCAGATATGATCTGATACCAATTTGATAATATATCCCTCAGATGCTTTAATGGACCTGTAAACATCCACAGTCTTACATTATTAACCAATAAACCTTTGTTTTTGTGTGTGCACAACCTTAATTACTATTCTACTTTTCAATACTTTATTCACATCCCATCCAATCAGGATCTTAAGCCTTATTTAAACCCCCATTTGTTTATGACATGTTGCTCATTTTTAAACTGCAGGATCTCCTAAATCTCGTAGGTAAAACATGTGGTCCTTAACTAAACTAGTTATTAGTAGTCTTTTCTTTTGATAAACTTGTTTATAACATGTTGCTCCCTTTTAAAACTGCAGGATCTCCTAAATCTCGTAGTTACAAAATGTGGTCCTTAACTAAACTAGTTATTAGTAGTTTTTTTACAATGGGTTGTGGATTCCAGCTTGTATAGCTGTTTTTACAATGGGGGGGAAGAATCATGTGGTATTTGGTATCCTGATGACTCATGTGTGTGGATTGGTTTTGAGGCATATAGGTTGTGTTTTAAGTGGGTCGGGTCAAGTGGATATAATGAACTTCATGCATTTGTCACCATCAATCAAGCATATAAGCGATAACGTTTGGACTGTATTTATTGGGAGATCGATGAGATCGACCATACCGAGATTATGGAAATCATGAAGATTCGGAAAGATCTAGAAGTTTATGGATATTTACCAATATCTTAGTTTATGAAATTTACATTTATCTCTAAATGTATTATTTACATTTATGTTTATCTTAATTTAGGAAATATAGATTACTTCTACCGCTATAAAAGTTTATGTATCTTGTAACATTATTCTCATGAGAGTCTAATAATAATTCTTCCTATACACTTTTGTGTTCTTACTCTCATCAATTTATCATGGTATCAGAGACTACATCCAATTCCTATGGGTTATGATTTTGTTTTTCTTTCTTTCTTCCGCTTCCAAAAAAAATAAAAAAAATAAAAAAAAAATATTAAGAGAGGATTAAGGGAACGTATGTTGTTTCTCTTTACAAATTCTATTTTTCACTTCTTTGATTCACGTTTGTGTTTTGGTGACTTGTGAAAGTCAAACGAAGATGAAGCCTATTGGTGGTTTGTTTTGTTGATTTGGTCATTGATTGATCATGTTACTTACGTATTGGCTAGCATGTTGCTAGTTTCCTTGGAGCGCAAGAATTATGTCTTTATTGGTGGAGGTGAAATGATTTCACCGGTTTTACCGTGAGTCAAACTATTATAATACAAAAGATGGTTTGCTCACACCATCTTCAACGATGAAGATGGTTATTTTTTGGTGGCGATACACGATGATGATGTCATATTTTCCAGTGAAGACATCGATCGTTTATGAGCATGAACCTATTATTGATGGGTTCGCTCAGTTTCGGTGATGATGTTTTTCTCGCCCTCGCGAGTTTGATATTTTTTTGATTTGACTTCTCGCCCTCGCGAGTTGTGTTTCGATTTCGCAATCGCCAATTACTACGGTGTTCATGATGGATTTTCCATCGAACCAATTTGACCCTACGATCGGGTATAAACGTCGTTGCCCAACGGCTGGGTGTTGTAGCCGATTTGACCCTTCGACCGGGTATAAACGCCGTTGCCCAACGGCTGGGTGTTGTAGCCGATTTGACCCGACGGTCGGGTTACCACGTTTGAGCTTGCGGGAGGGTATTGGGAGATCGATGAGATCGACCATATCGAGATTATGGAAATCATGAAGATTCGGAAAGATCTAGAAGTTTATAGATATTTACCAATATCTTAGTTTATGAAATTTACCTTTATCTCTAAATGTATTATTTATATTTATGTTTATCTTAATTTAGGAAATATAGATTACTTCTACCGCTATAAAAATTTATGCATTTTGTAACATTATTCTCATGAAAGTTTAATAATAATTCTTCCTATACACTTTTGTGTTCTTACTCTCATCAATTTATCAGTATTTGCAATAACTTGGCATTTATGACTGGGAGATCAATTATTCTGTCCAGTGATTGTGACCCATAAGAATATATATATATTGACTAGCATGTATCAATCTTTTGTTATAGATGATTCTTAATGTTTTTGGATAAGATTACATAATTCACATTCCACTAAACAAAAATACTTTTTTCAAAGACAAGTTTGACGAACTCAAGTGAGATGCAACTGAAAAGTGAGATATATTCTCTGTATACACTTTGTGCTACAGGCAAAAAAGAAAGACATAAAAAAATTGAAGTGTATCTTGTTTTTTTTTTTTTTCTTTTTCTTTTGGAACTCTTCTATGGCTATAAACGTAATTGTGCTCAGATCTAAAATCACCTATATATCTAACTTGAGCAAAAAAAAATCTGAATTAATGATGGTTTATGGGCATCTAGCTGCTTTCTCTAAAAGTGTTTACTCTTCCTTCAGGTTCTAGAGGAGCAATACTGACAATTACACTCTCTGTTGGTGCTGCTGCCGTCACTTGACTGGACGAGTCACCTATGATCTTTTGGCATGTCTCAACCAGACAGTGTCTGCATTTCGGACAAGTCAAATGTTGTTGAAGCCACTTGTCAATGCAACGAACGTGGAACCCGTGGTTGCACTTAGGGAGCAGCCTGAGCTTTTCACCGGAAGCAAAATCCGACAAACAAATGACGCACTCTTCGCCAAGCCCCGGCAGGTTCATCTCAGGTGAGTAACTCACGACCGGGAACATTCTAAGAGCTTTCTTATTGATTCCTTTGTTTGAAAGACGAGAGATAGGCTCGGAGATCATGAAACTTGAAGAACGTCTGAATGCACAACGAATGATGTAATGTAACCCGAGGCAGCAGATGACTCCACAGATTAGGACTGAGAGAAGCATCAGGACATTCCCGCTGAGGTTGTTCTCATGGGTTATGAGAGGAGATGGTGCGACAGAAAAGGCTTGTCGAGTGTTGTGGTCAAATGGGCTGTGTCGAAGCAGCTTTCTAGAGACAAAACCGCCAAGGATTTGTTCTTGGAAGGCTTGAGCTGAAGAAGGTAATTCATTTGCAGACATTTTTTTACGCTTTGAAAAAGCTTTGAATCAAAGTCTATTCTCTCTGTTTTGCTTGGTTATTGCTTCTTAATTATTTGGGGAATTCAAAGTGGTCTAATATATAGCTTGAGATGATTACGGATTAGTATTACTGAGTGGGGACTGAGAATTCTTTATAATTGAAGACTAATAAGATTTGTTTAAGAAAGTGGTTTTTTCAATTGAGATTTGAGAGGATTTGGGACCCAGAAAGAGTTTATCTCTTGAATCCTTGGGTGCTGATTGTGCCGTTGTGCAAAATTGAATATTGATATAATTACTTTTGGTCTATCTTTAAAATAGGAATGGTTTAAAACTCTATCTTCTAAAGCTACCATTATTCCTCTAGTGCTTTGATCTTTACATACTGTTTTCCTTTTAACGCTGTTAATAGTAGATAGATAGTTTCTAGGGATGGACATATGGTTATTCGGTTCGGTTCGGTTCGGTTTTCGGTTACGTTCGGTTATGTCTTTTACTATCCATTCGGTTTGTAACAGTTTTTGGGTCGGTTACCATTCGGTTCGGTTTGGTATGGTTATCAAAATTAATAACCGCTTGGTAACCGAAATCTTTCGGTTATTTTCGGTTAACCGAATGGTTTCGGTTATTTTCGGTTAAATTTCAAATATTTTCGGTTAGTTTCGGTTATTTCGGTTAAGTTTTGGTTAAATTTCAAAATATTTTGGTTATTTCAGTTACATTTCGAAATGTTTCGGTTATTTCGGTTAAATTTCGGAAATATTTCGGTTAAATTTCGGTTAGTTTCGGTTCGGTTATTTCGGTTAAATTTCGGTTAGTTTCGGTTATTTCGGTTCGGTTATTTCGGTTAATTAGAGGAAATAAACATATATATATGTATATATTTTTTTTTTGATATACATGGATATCCATTGGTTATCGGTTAATAACCATTCGGTTATCATAACCAATGGATATCAAAAAAATAACCATTCGGTTATTGTGAAGTAACCATAACTAAACCAAACCATTAATTTCGGTTCGGTTCGATTCGGTTTCATTCGGTTCGGTTATTATGCCCAGCACTAGTTTCTCCCTCAAGAAAAGAACATTATAATAATTGCAATTCTTGGTAACAGAAATTTGAACATCTTGAATGTTGCAGTAGTAAATTCAAGAGAAATTTCTTGACAGTAGAGAATTGAACAATTAATTGTAGACCATTAGATATTGCAGTAAGGGTATTAGTTAAGCTAGATCCGAAAGTTTTCTCGGAAAATCTGCTTTTCTTTTCTTATTTGGATTTGTAAACTATTTTATGTCAGTTTTCACACACTCAATGGCATATGCTTATTGGACATATATATGCTACCTGTAAACCAGTCTTCTATTATTTATTTATTGAACTTTTCAACACTTTATTCATATTACATCCAATCAGAGATGCCTAGGATCTTAAGCCTTATTTGAACCATCATTTGTTTATGACATGTCTTTTCTTCTGATAAACTTGTTTATGACATGTTGCTCCCTTTATAAAATTGCAGTATCTCCTAAATCTCGTAGTTAGAACATGTGGTCCTTAATTAACTAAACTAGTTATTAGTAGTTTGTTTTTTACAATGAGTTGTGGATTCCAGCTTGTTTTGAATCACTCAGCTATCATGATTTATATATTGGAGAAATCTATGCAAACGACTAAGTTATCAAGTTGATTACTCCATGTAATCTTTTATTGAAAAATCTAGACAGAGCATTCACCACAATCTGATACAAAGCTTGAGTACCAATTTGGTAAGATGTAGAGGAGTAAACTTTGAGGCATCAACATGATAATTGGTATAGTAGAGTTAGGAGATGCTTGTGGTGAGACTAGTTGGAGAGTTTAAATGTGTTTGGTTTGATTCTCACTTATCTTGCCTCACACCCTCACTTTTTGATTCTGGTGTGTGACCTTTGGAGATGGATTCTCTCGACCGGGATGGTATATACCAAATCAACTCTACATTTTCGATAGGGTATTGTGGCATATATATGGTCTTGTAAGATTCACTCGACTGGTGGTTTAGAATCTTACAAGACAAGTTTGGTCTAGCTTGGTACCTTACAATGCTATGCGTATGCATCCCCCAAACTATATAGTTTTTACGTTTGACTTTTACCCATACATAACTTACCTAATTAATTTATCGTTTTCCATATTCTTGAATAATATAGTTAACTTTGAAACCCTAAGATTCTCTTTAAAACCCTAGACTAGAGCCTCTGGTTTTTAACTTTTTATCCAAGTCTGGACCTCGGCAAACAATATGATAAGAGGAGAAAACTCAGATTCCATCAGATTGCACACAATATGGCACTTTTGAGAAACGAAGTAGAAGAGTTAAAGTCTTCGTAGACCATGTAAAGGATCTGAAGTTTATTACTATGAAGACGACATATGCTGCAACATCTATAAGCCCACCAGAACAGAAGCGTGAGGCCAAGAGCACATCAACACCATCATCTAAAGCTCACCTGCAATTTGTGAGCATTAACAAATTTGATTCTCTGCGTGTTTTAGATGATGATTAATTTACCTGATTGTTTTCTTTTAAGTCCGCTAAAATCTTTTTTTAACATACAAGTTGTATCCTCTCTGTAAGCAATCAAGAAGTTATCAAATAAATTTCTTAAGAAATTAAGTTTTTTTATTTAAGTCAGGGCCATGGCTCAAGTTGTCTTCACAGCTATGTTATTTAGGTCGATCGAAGTGGATAGATGCATTTTCTTCACGACATTTGTGCGTTTGTCCCTATCAAACATGTACGTGATCAGGTCTGGACCGTAATGGCATTGAGTACATTGGCATTCATCATTACCGGGAAACCATTTTTTTCTGTCTAGTGACTCTTTGATTTTGTGTAGTGATTGTGACAAATAATATTATATTGACTAGCAATTATCAGTTTTTGGTTATAGCTGATTCTTAACTTTTTTGGATAAGATTACATAATTCACATTTCACCAAAAAAAAAAACTTTTCACAAAGAGAAGTTTGATGAACTCAGTGAGATTCTACTGAAAAGTGAGATATATTCTCTCTGTATACACTTTGTGCTACAGGCAAAAAAAAAACATAATTTTTTTTTGAAGTATCTATGACTATGGCTATAGACATGAATTGTGCTCAGATCTAAAATCTACTATCTAACTTTATGATGGTTTCTGGGAGTTTAGCTGCTTTCTCTAAAAGTGTTTACTCTTCCTTCAGGTTGTAGAGGAGAAATCCTGACAATTACACACTCTGTTGGTGCTGCTGCCGTCACTTGACTGGATTCACCAATGATCTTTTGGCATGTCTCAACCAAACAGTGTCTGCATTTTGGACAAGTCAAATGTTGTTGAAGCCATTTGTCAATGCAACGAACATGAAACCCGTGGTTGCACTTAGGGAGCAGCCTGAGCTTTTCACCGGAAACAAAATCCGACAAACAAATGACGCACTCTTCGCCAAGCCCCGGCAGGTTCATCTCAGGTGAGTAACTCACGACCGGGAACATTCTAAGAGCTTTCTTCTTGATTCCTTTGTTTGATGAACTGTTTGAAAGACTAGAGATAGGCTCGGAGATCATGAAACTTGAAGAGCGTCTGAATGCACAACGAATGATGTAATGTAACCCGAGGCAGCAGATGACTCCACAGATGAGGACTGAGAGAAGCATCAAGACATTCCCACTGAGGTTGTTCTCATGGGTTATGAGAGGAGATGGTGCGACCGAAATGGCTTGTCGAGTGTTGTGGTCAAATGGGTTGTGCAGAAGCAGCTTTCTAGAGACAAAACCGCCAAGGATTTGTTCTTGGATGGCTTGAGCTAAGTCATTTGCAGACATTTTCTTACTCTTTGAAAAAGCTTTGGAACCAAGTCTTTTCGCTCTGCTTTGTTTGGCTTTTGTTTGTGACTTTGTGTTATTGCTTCTTAATTTCTTGTGGAATTCAATGTATATATAGCTTGCGATGATTACTGAGTGGGGACTAAGAATTTTTTATAATTGGAGACTAATAAGATTTGTTTAAGAAAGAGGCATTTTCTTCATTTTATTTCAAATGAGATTTGAGAGGATTTGGGACCCAGAAGAGCTTATCCAATTTCAGGGAATCCTTGAGTGCTGATTGTGCCACTGGGCCATAGCTCCTCCAACCACAAAATGTTTGTGTAGGGACTATTACTTTTCCAACATTGAGTATTGAAATCATTTCTTCTTGTCCCACTTTAAATTATAAAACTTTTTTTTATCCTGTTGGTCTTGTGTTGATTCTTGATATGCTGGATTTGATTTTATTTCCATTATTATATTTTTTTCCTTCACATTTTTTTGTTTTTATCAAGAGGAGGAGGAAGATTTTGTTGCATCTTCCTCCCAATTTAATGCTTTGCCCACAATATGTAGTGTTGTAAAGCAGTCTTTGTGCTTTAGCAGTTATCTTTCTTTGTTCTTTCCATGTGTTGTGTATGTGTTGTGTTGCTTAATAATTCACTTTACTTTAAAACATAATCAATATTACTTTTTTTTTTAATTGAGATATTTAAGTGGAAATCGATTTTAAAAGTTTAATTTTTTGATACTTCATACAAAAATAAAAGGCTAATCCTTCTATTATTACACTTGACTAGATAGATATAGATTTCTTGCTCTTACTGTTTTTTTAAAAGAAAGTTTAGTGAAAATTTTGCTTTTAAAAGTTCATTGTATATATATATATATATATATGTGTGTGTGTTTCCTTACATCGGATTGTCCCTAAATTCATTTTATAAGAAATAGGGTACTGTAATAAGATCATAAGACCTTTTTGGCTTTTCCTATGTTTACTAAACTATTTTCACTTTACGGGTAATATTTGCAAAATCTATTTTGATATTTCCAAATATCTTGCTAGATGTATGCATATTAATATCAGATCATAAGACTTTTTTTTGGCTTTTTTCAAATGTAAACTATTTTCTCTTTATGGGTAATATTTGCAAAATCTGTTTTGATATTCTCAGGTATCTAAATGCCTGCATATAAAATGGTTATGTTGTTTGTTTATTAGCTTCTTTTTCTTGGTCGGCGTTTGTTTATCTGTTTACCTTTCAAAAAGAGAGGAACGTTATTCATTTGGATTCGAATTTTGTCGCTTTCTTCTTCTAAAACTTTTTTTTTTTGGTTTTAATGTTAATTTTATACCAAAAAGAAGAAAATGATTACAACCTAAACTAACCCATTAGCTCTCATAAAGGGATAGACAAAAATGAAAATCATTACGACTATTACAATGGATGCAAAAAACAACCAAAGTAGAATTCAAGTCCCATGTTTCCTAGCTTTGAATGCGTTTTATTTATTTATTTCATGATCGTTTTATTTAATATGGATTTTGTTTTTGACATATTACGATTTAAAAGTTCTAATCCAACTTAATTAGAGCTAAATATTGCAAAAAAATTGTAGTCTCTCTTTGCATGAAAATACCAAGGCTTTGACTAAATTTCCATATATCGATTTGTCAAGTTAAGATGAACTATTTCAAAACTAGTTGAATAATATTAATTGTTTTTGATGAATTTCTGACCGATTTATCCATCAGAAATTAACTGTTTTTTTTGTAGTTGAACGGAACATAATAATGATAAATATTTATGTGTTTCTTATGATTGTGGTGAAGTTCTGAATAAATTATTGAGTATATGGATAAATTTATGCAAACAATTATATTTTAATTGCATAAATATATTGAAATGCGTCTGAAAATTTCAAAAAACAAAGGTGGTATTCCATTTCATTTTTTTTTTGTAAACCATTAGGTATATATATATTTTTTTTTTTGCTAAATTGTAAATATTCATTAAAAATGAAATGTTTATATGTTACCAATTGTGTTAACAATTGATCGATCTAAAAGCTTTGTTCCATGACAAAAAAAAATAAAACACATGGAAGCAAATTCAATCGGTACTTTGACGACACCGAAGCCCTGAAACAACAAGTATCGAGTAGCGATAAAGAGTTTGAAAATCCGAGAGAAAGATGAGACCGATATATGATCGAATGGAGAATAACACAAGAAAAGACCGAGAAACGTCCACCTTACATAACATAAACTGTTTCATCCGATAGTCCGAAAAAAAACATTTTCTCTAAAGAATTGGATAAGATGTCGGAGGTATATATTTTCGCACCGTTTAAAATTTACCATGAGAAATTGAGAATAATCTACACCAGCGCAAAATCTTATGTCACTTAGTGGAGGTCGGAATTATGCCTCTTCACTTTTAACCAAGATTTGTATCTGTAAACTGTTTTTATATAAGATTTAATGATTATTGATTTAGAGACTTGGAGATAGTGTTTATGAATTTTGTGGACAAGAATTAGCCCACCAAAAGAGAACAAATGTGGAATCCTTCTTCTTTTTCACCCTCCTTTGCACTTTATTTATTTGCACTTTCAATTATTTTAATTAGTGATAATGCAGTAAAGCCCTAAGAAATATTTAACTTCTAAATTGATGCGCAGTGACAAGCTAAATCGTCATAAAGATTTTGCATCTCACATAACCACATGTTTTGTTAAGAACTATAACTATTTTTGACACACTTACATGTAAGTAGCGATCAACTTGTTGAAAAATATTTTCAAAAGAACATGACCACGCACTTATAATAATCCTTGATGATCTTGTTTTCCTTGTTTTTTTCCACAAAACTTGAGCTTTTTCGTTTCCCGGATTCTCCATGTTTATTCAAAGAAGTTTCTTTTATTTCTTTTTTGAGATCTCCTCATTTCTTAAAACTTCTGTTACCCTATTGTTTTTAAATGAACAACAACAACAGTTATATCCGTATAGAGTGGTTTCTTTTGGCACCAAATATTTCTAGATCAATCAGTGTATAAGATATCTTGATGACCCTTCTTTTTCCATAAATTCACAACTTTACCAATTTGTGAGGTTTACATCTATGTTTTGTTTTCCGAAATATGAACAACTCAAAGCCCATGCCTACACTTTCGGGAGTCTAATCCAACTTATCGAAAAAAACGAGGTCTCTTTATACAAGAAAACTAAAATTTACAAAATACAAGAAAATTAAAATTTACAAACAATCAAAATTGTAAATAAAATAAATATGTTCACAATAAAAAACCAAAACATATAGAATATATCTATATGAACAAATCAAACTCCATACACAAAGATGAATACACACTCTCATAAGACTCCATGAACCAATGTATTTTGTATAAGGGGCCTAAGGCCGTTGCCTTTTTTCTTACAATGGTAAGCATGCACGGCCTTGGTTTCAAACACAGTCACACTATTGAAAGAAATTTATAATATAATCTTGTCGGGATTTGATCCAAAAATTTCATTAGGCTTTTGAGCTTTTGCAGGAGATCGGTCATGTACACTTGTCATATAAAACATTTGTCTTAATCTCCACTTTTATTTTAAGCACTTTGTAAAAAGGACATCACGATATTGATTACTCCCTCTGTTTCACAATGTTTGATTTTCTGAGTTTTTATTTTTGTTTCACAAAGTTTGATTTCCTGTGTGTAATTAATGCATTTTTATTCTTTAAGTTAAATTAAATNTTCAGAAAAAGAACGTAACATAATAAACATTGTATTGCTGTTAGAAATATGACTACTTAATTTCTTTAGATAGCTTTATGTTCTTGTTCTACACTTAAGATATAATTTCATATATTAAAAAGAAGTAAAGCCTTAATTTTGTTTAATTTTTTCGAATAGGATCAAAAGTATTAATTTCAGGACTCGCCATATTCTTTACACTTAAATATTCTCTCAAGATTAATACACTAGTCACTTTCTCTTTCCTTCTAGCTAGTACCAAAAACCTTAGTGCTATGTTTTTCTATACTATATCTTGTTACTACCATTAGCTCAAGAGCTTAATTGTTTGAGACTCTTTAAAGACTGTTTCAACCAGTTGCTAATTAACTCCCTAAACACCAAATTAAAATGTTCTCTCCGCCAGATGACTAAGAGACTAATATAGAAACGGCTAAAAATGCAACACATCACGTATTATATTTTTGATATATAATTAAAGTGCTCTAGATTTATAATTTAAAAGAATTCTGGCGAATCTCCCGGATTATAAAACTAGAATCAAATTTAATTTTTTAGAAAAAAAAAACACACTTATCCATAAATAATAAGTTTCTATAAGAAAAAGAAAATAAAAACATTGATATTTGGTCTATGATATTGATTTACTGATATGCATATTATCTGAAACCAATATTTGTAATGAGTATGATAGAGTTAAATAACAAGTCACATGCTCCTTTCTTCCCCTCCTTTTTCTCCATGTCACTGATTATTCTCTCACAATCTTTAATTTTCCTAGAAACCAAATAATCTCCTACATGACCGTCTAACATAATTAAAGAGAAGTCCAGATCACTCACTAATTGAAATTGTATCCATTAATTGAAAACTCTTTTGGATCATACGGTGAACTTGGATAAATGAGCCCAAAATCTGTTATGCCAGAAGCTTGTTCAGGTTCTTGATTGTTCATCATGTAATTCAATTGGTCAGAAAGCTCATACTGGTGTTGTTGTTGTTGTTGTTGTTGGTGTTGTTGTTGTTGTGGATGCTGCTGCTGGAGAAGGTGATCGTCAAAATAGGGCAAACGAGTCAGAGGATCGGTCATGAACTGGTTGTTGTCCATTGTCAAGTAACCATTTCGATATTGATTCTCCTGGAGCGGGCAAACGGCTTCATCGGTCATAAGAGACGATGATGTTGCAGTGTGAACATTGTTTGGACCGAGGAGAGACATAGGTGTACATGGAGGAGACAAACTATTCTCTGGCATCTGTTTAGGAATTTTGTTTCCCACAAGACTGAGACGATGTTTCTGCGCAACAACACAAACACAATCGATGTGGAATTTTGTGTTATTGATATGTGCAAAAACCTAATTTAATGTTTTTTTTTCTGTCACACAAGTAACAATAATGGTTTTGTATTTTTTGTTTTACCTGAAGATGACTAGACACATTGCTTCTAGTGAGTCCTTCGATCTCCATGTCTTGCAAACATTTGAGAAGTTTCTTTGGATTAGCTTCTGCGTTTGCATTCAAAAATACGATTAGAAAAGTAACAATAATTATATAAAAATTGAAAGAATAGAGATTAAAACAATTGTTAGATTACTTTTAGCACCACCAAGCATCTCAATGGCCTCAAGAAACTTCTCTTGAAGATCTTTAGTCCACAAAAACCGCGGTTTCTTCCCTTTTTTCTCATCCATGTTTTGTTCACCGTTGTCTTGGTCTAAACCATCAGTCTGAACCAGGTCTGACTGAATTTCTCCAATCAATGGCGGTTTCTCTTGTATCTTATCGATGCTTTGTTCACTGTTATCTCGGTCTATGATCTTGGAATCATCATCCTTGTCTTGCTTTAAACCGTCGTCATTGTTGTGAACTAGATCTAATTGAACCGGTGGAATTAAACCGGGGTTAGACATCATCCTCTTGCGTACAATGTGTTGCCATATGTTGGCTAAGATCTCTTCTCCAACCGGTTTCATAGCATAGTAGCATGCACCGTTTATCGTTGCTTCCATCACCGAATCTACTTGATCATCATCAGACATAACTACAAAAAAACGAAATAGATAGATTATTATTTTCAATTGAAAAAATGGTTTTAATTATATAGATTCAAAAGTAAATTTCGATTTACATACTTACTACAGGCAGATCCATCTTTTCACCAATGATTTTGAGAGCTTGGATTCCATTAATTCCAGGCATATGAAAATCCCAAATCACGATATTAATCCCATGTTTACAGTTTGTCAAAAATGCGAGAGCTTCTTCAGCATCAGAATAAATCGTCACTGGAGGATAACCAAAAACCAAATAATTACAAACCCTAACCCTAACAACTCTTTAATTAAACCCCTATTATTATGGAGAGAGAAACAGAGAGAAATTAAGAGTTAATTATACCTTCATAGGCGTATTGTTTCATGATTTTTTTCATATTAAGTAAAGTGACGAAATCGGTGTCGACAACAAGAATATTAGCACTCGCCGGAGATTCGTTGAGAAGAGAGCTGATGCTGTCGATTTCAGAAGTTTCTCTCTGCAAACAGCGAGTTTCATCTCCATCTTGATCAGTAATATATTCTATCAACATTTTAAATTACTTTGTAGAGATTGATTGAAAATGAGAGAGATAATATGTATGCTAAAAGATGTCTATATCCTATTAGAAGAAGTTGGATGCATTTTATACAGCAATTGTTTTTTTTTTATCGTCATAAAGTTTTGACAAATGTCAAAATAAATTTATGAAAAAATGGGATGTTATTTAATACGTGTAAAAATGGAATACATTTTATGAGAAAATACAATAAAAGGAAATATAGTTATAGCAAAGAAAGAATATGCAATTATTAGTTGTCGAAGCAATTAACTTTTCCATTTTATTAAATTTTATGAAAAGTTTCTACTTAATTTTTTTCCCTTTTTTATATATATGACTTTTGACTGTATTTCTTTCTTACATAATTGTTTATTATATTGAACATGTAAGACAATTCTAAGAATATTAATTAATTTAAGAGAAATTTCATATCAAATACTTAACAATATATAAGAAAGTTTTGATTACCTTTTAGAGTTTAATTCCAATTACTAAGACTTTCCATTTTGACCAAAAAACAAAAAAAGACTTTTCATACACACAATCTTTGAAACTAACATTTTTTAATAATTAAGGGATAATCCAAACTTTTACCACCCGACTAATTTATTTAGGGTGAGTATAGCCGTTGAGTTCATTCACCGGATTTTTAAATGAATTTAAAAAATGATACAATTTCGAGTAACTATATAGAAAATTATTAAATAATTTCACGTTTGAGAAGAATTGAACCCTGGCATAAACTAATATGAAACTAACATTTTTCGTACAATGATTTACGAAAATATTTCTTTCCACAACT
>PKML01009730.1:21185-37055 GCA_002933935.1 Eutrema yunnanense | reverse complement strand
TGTGTTAATGAGCTAGACCTCGAGGGACTTGATCTAATATAATAAGTGATGTGACAATTGCAAAAGTAGTATTGGATTAAGAAACCGTTAATAAACAGGCTAGATCTATGGAGATTTGTACCAAAAAAACAAAATTTATATCGTTCATGTAATAGTTTTAGTTCTAACAAGATTCATGGATTCTTTTCCTCTAACCTGTAATATGGCAATAAGATTTTGGATATCCCACTTGGATCGTCTTCCGGTAAGCTTCATATTAATCTCTTGAGGATTAAATGTTCCATCTACTTGTTGCATATGTCAAAGAGAAACTCAAACTAGAGATCATCTCTTTCTTCATTGTGAGTTCACCGCTCATATATGGAACATGGTATTCTCTAGATTTGGGCAGTCTTCTCATGTTTTTCATGTATGGGAGGACCTCATTACATGGCTCTCCACATCTAGAACTTTCAGCTTCACTCTCAAGAGGTTAGCGATTCAAACTGTGATCTTCTACCTTTGGAAGGAAAGGAACAATAGGCTACACAATAGTGCCTCAACCTCCCATCCAGTGATATGCAAACAGGTTGATCGAAGCATCCGAGACTCCATTTTCGCGCGGATTACCCGGAAGACATACAAAACTTGCTCTCCCAATGGTTCACCTATGAGTAGTACTCACTTCTAGCTTAGGACTCAAATCCTTCACCGGTTATCAATTAGGCTTTTTATTCTTTTTGGGGTCTTTTTAACTTTTTAGCTCCGCCGAGCATCTTGTAAATCAAGCAGTTCCAGTTTTTTGGTAAATAAAATTCACATTTTATCAAAATAAAATAAAATAATGGCAATAAGGTGTAAGACAAAACAAATTAACATGCCATAGGTTAATCTATTATATAAAGAGTGAGTGAGTCTCACAAGGGAATGACACATCATCACTCCTCTCCATGACACATCAGCTTTCAAAATTAATAAAAAAATAAACATTTTAATTTTGACACATTTTCAAAAAAAATTAAAAATCTGAATTTTTTTTGTTTTTCTGTTTGTTAACAGAACTTAAATTTCTGCATAGTCACAATATCTTTGAACTCTTGTACAAATTCATTTTGTTGATCAATTAATATAACATTTCAACCCAAAAAAAAAATTAAATTAAATTTTTATAACATTTAAATTTAACTTACATTAACTTTTTCAAAAAAAAAAAGAATTACATAAACTATATAGACGACAAAGTATGATTTAATGATAATGACGGAGATAACAGAGATAAGCAAGTTTAACTTGGCTGATGAATTAGATATAGTGGATTGATCGGGTTATGATTGATGAATGTTTTTTGATAATTTTTTTGTGAGACTTCGAAAACTTATTAAAATATAGTGGATTGGTGGGATATTATTTGTTCTAATTTGACCATAAAGCTAAAATTAAAGAAATAAAGACCGAAGACAGAAAAATTAAGAACCGAAGGCATAAGAATCAAATCGAAGAAAGATGAAGATAAAAAACAACTTTCTAATTGTCAAATGACATTAATATTTCTTATTTCCGATAAATCAGGTAACTTTTCAATAGAATTCAGTTCAAATAATTTTTTTTAATTGGTTTGAGAATTATTAGTTTAACTCAGAGAAATCTATATGTTTCTCAAACCATTTTTCTAAATTCAAAACCGTAAATGGGACTGGTTGATTTGCGGTGCTACTTATTTTATGAAAGTTTTAAACATATTTTGAAGAAAAGTTTGTTGTTCCAACTAGATGGGTGAAAGGAGGTAGGATTGCGAGAATTGTAAACTTAAGATGGCAAAAGAATTTATATACAAATCAAAACATAACCGTTCTTATGAAAGAGCGAGAGTTACGTCTTTATGATAAATGAGACCAACGGAGAAATCGAGAGAACAATAATATTATAAATAAATTTAACTTCTGCATACATGTATCAAAAATCAGTTTGTCCGAGAAATATATTAAAAATGTTACCATTTTGTTCATATATGAGTATTCACGACGAGACTAACTGGAGCTTGACAAAAAAAAAGCACCATAATTTTGATAGATAAAATTTTGATGATAGTGGATGAGTGTAGTAAATTATTCTCAATTCTCATTTGATATTGTAGTAGTTCTCACCTATGTTTTCAGTTCTATAAACCAATAGACTTAAAATTAAACGTTATATCAACGACAAGTTTGTGAAAAAAACAAATACATGAGTGATCATAGGGATTTAGGTAGTACTAAACAACTTAAGATTCAGAGAAAATAACAAAATTTCTTACCAAAATTCAATTCTATGTAACGGAATGATTAAAATATGTTACTATTAACTAATATATCAGACCATATATATATTTTAATAAAGAAATCTGCGTATACAACTACATGTAACGGGAATGATTAAAATTTGTTCCTATTAACTAATTTGGCACACCAAAAATATATTTTAATAAAAGAAATCTGCGTGTATACGCGGGTATTCATCTAGTATATATTAAAACCCTAGTTAGCAAAACAAAAAATCATAATAGGATAAAAAATCTGGGAATTCAAAAGTTGTAATTATTCGTAAATTTCTTAGAACGAGCACTTGCGAAAAGAATTAGTTTAGCTAGGTTTCCCGAAATACTACCCACCTTCACAAAGACAATGGTGTTTATTTCAGAGATCTTTCGTCATTCTGGGAAACAGTACTAGTTCTCCTACATAAAAAAACAACTCGTTAAGAATCCAGAAAACATAATTGGGGATGTTTTCCGAGGATTCTCTGATGCTCAAGTTAATAAACGAGAGAAACACTACAAGAAAACATGTGGATTTTTTACAGAATTTATGACGGGCAAGGATCCGTAGGAAAATTCCCACGGATTTCCGCTGATTTTTCTGAGGAAAAGTGAAACCCTCGGAAATCGGTCGGAAATTTCTTACAGATCTTTGCCCGTCGGAATTTTCTTTGGAAAACCGTCGGTTTTTTGTCGGAAAAACTGGCCGTCGGAAATCCGTATGAAATTTCCGACAGCAAGTAGCCGTTTAAAAATACCGACCGATTTCCAATGACATAAGAGTACCGACGGATTTCAGATTGATTTATAATTTTAGAAATGTTTGTTGAATAATTTTATTTCGATTTGGATTCGAAATGATTTATGACATTTTTATTTCATATATGAATATGAGTTTGAATAAATTATTTCGATTTTGATTCAGAATGTTTGTTGAATACTTTTATTTCTGTCTAAAAAATATTTATAAAATTTGATTTAATTACATTTCTCATAATTACATTTCAGATTGTTTCACGTAAAATTCTAGAATCCGTCGGAAATCCTTAGGAAAATTCCATCTGATTTCCGTTATTGGTTCTTACTCTATAGAGCTTATTCTATATGATACGTGAGGATTGATTCTTGATTTTGCAGCACGAGGGTGATTTTGCGTTCAAAGAAGCATGGTTTCATTTGTACAATGAGTATCCTATCAAATACGAAGTTTCCTATCAAATACGAAGTTGATCGTCTATCACCACCTATTGTAGCTGATCTTAATGGTGATAGCAAGAAGGAGATCCTCGTTCCTACAAATGATGCAAAAATTTAGGTAGTCTATTTGTGAATTAATCTATGAACTTGTCTTGCATAGGAAACAATAAGATTTTGAAAGCCACATTGTGATATGAAGCGGAGATTTGAGAATAGAAAATCTTATTAATTGACGAATGGAAAATCAGAAAGAGAGAGAGAAAGACCTTTAGTATGTTGATGGTTTAGGGTTGTTTAATGGTTGCAGTATATGATGGTTGCAAAAGGTTAGGTAATGGCTGTATTTGTGTTAAACTTGTTGTTGTATGATTTGCGAGAAACACGAAAAGGTTTGAATTCACTAAGCTCTACACTCATGGGTAGAAAATTTTCGAAAGTGAATGGTGATAACTCAGAGGAGATGAGAAGAAGGAAGGTTTTAGTAATGTCTCTGCTAAAGAGAGTGTTGTCCGAAAATGGGGAAGTGACTGAAGCAATATTCTTATAAGTTTTATTTTAACATTTTTAGTATTTGTTCATATTTGTACATGATAATACCAAGTATTACGGATATCCGATTTGTTATAATTTTGTTTATATATATACCTAGTAATATCAAGTATTACGGATATCCGATTTGTTATAATTTTGTTCATATTTGTACATGGTAATACCAAATATTACGGATATTCGACTTGTTATAATTTTGTTTATATTTATACCTGGTAATACCAAGTATTACGGATATCCGATTTCAGTTTTGTTCATATTTATACATGGTAATATCATGTACTACTGATGTTTGAATAGGTAGGTATGCGTCTGATTACGTATAGTTGCACTTGGTTGCACATAGCATAAAATATTTATATATTTAATTAAAAAAATAAAAATAAAAGAATACATATGATTAGATCTCTTACAAATAATTGAGACAATTTCTAGTATTATTTGGTACAATTAGATTTCTATTATTAATCGGTACAACTGAGTAGTATAAAATGATTATAAAAAAAAAATGGGTTGACATAAAAAAGATTAAAAACAAAAATTTCAAAAAAAAAACATTAAAAACAAGTGATGCAGTCAAAATGGACATCTGGCGCTATCATTTAACACAATATGCCGCAATTCTAGACACATGAAAATTATATTAATAAAAAAATAATTAATTTTTCACATAATTGTCCCTAGTAATGCAGTTGTACTAGCATGCACATAATTGTATTTTTAGGATTTTAACTTATAATTAGTATTACCTTGCTATAAATTAAATATTTTTGGTTGTACACTTGATTTAAGGTAATCAAAGTACATTTCCAACATTTTCATGCAATAATATGTTTTAAATCATATTTTCCGTATCTTTTGCATAATAAGGTGGTTAAGATTAACAAAGTCATCATAAAAGTATAAGGTGCTTTGTGTGAAAACAAGAATATGATAAAGACCATTATAAAAAAAAAACAAATTGTGTAACTAATAAATGTTATTTCGATTTATCTAACTAATCTCTCCTCTTTTCTTCAATCATTGCAATTAGTGTTACAATCTGAAGGCCATTTGGCGATTTGGCGATTTGGCGATAAACATAGCGGTTTGCCTTTGATCTTTAACCGCTCCTCTTTTTCTTCAAACTTTTTTCGGTGACCCCTGACAGTGATTTTTTTGATCTCATGTGGTGATCTCGTCACTGTTTTGGTGTTGTTATTTGTTTCCTCTTACTCGTGATGTTGATGGTGATTACGATCGCAGCATTGACGATGGTTCATCAGGTTTTGAGTTTGCCCAGCCTGATTTTTCATACGCATTTACTTTTGTTTATGCGTTTAAATTGGTTCACCGTAACCATTCTTCCTCTCCTCTGTGGAGTCTCCTTCCGGTGCTTATTGCGGTTGTGCTGCCAGCGTTTTATCCCTGAGTACCCTTTGATTTCTTCTATGAACCAATTTATCCAAATTGGTATGAGATTGATATGGCGTACTCAACGAATTTCATTATCCTCCGATGTATGGTTCAGAGATGTAATTTGGATTTTCGATCCAGGGATAGGAGAGTTTATGATTAATGGAGATGATGGTCGGCGGTTTTGGGATCTAATTTTGATTTTTTTCAACGATTTTATTCTGTTGGATATGGCGTTACCATGAAATCATCCACCATGGAAACCGCCATGGAGGGGACGAGGTTTTGGAGCTGAAGATGCAATCTCCTTGTGGTATGGCGACATTCGTACAGTCGTTGAAAATTAGCAATCTCAAGTCTTTTTCTATCGAAATTAAGAATCAATAAATTGGATTCATTTTCGAAGAATATTTTTAGCTCTTATTTGGGATTGTGTCAATAACATACAACAAGAAAAAAGATGGATCACAGCCATAGAAAATCTCATAAGATCAAATGCGATTATGAGGACAGAAAGTGTGGACACTCCAACGAAAAAAATTCAGAGAAAAGAATCGTTAATACCCATTTTCGTTGTTTTATTGCTTTATATGTTTATTTTTATGTATGTTTGTTATTATGTAACTTGATTTTCATATTAATAAAGATAGATGTTAAAATAAAACTTATCACTTATCTAAGAAAGTGGTACGAGTCCGGTATATGCATTAAACCGAACCGAGCACGCAATTTTTTTATTACCATATATTGTATTATCATTTTTGACGTACTCTATTCTCATACCTTACTAGATCAAGAGATTTGCTGTTTTCTCCTGTTTGTATGAAACTCAGTTTCGGACTGAAGAAGTCCGTTCTCCTCTTAATAAATTCAGATTTGCCATATATTTGACTTTCCAAATTGTTCGAATCCGTCTACATATTTGATGTTGCTCTCCATTGATTGATATATTCTTTTTGTTGCTCTTGACTTGCATGAACTTCATAATAAATGTTATTATTTTTTTCAAGAACTTTTTCTGCACTTTTTGGTTTTTCGGAAAAGTTATATGTGTGACAGAACTTTTGAAGAAAATTGTGTAAACCAACACAAACAAATACAATTTATGCTTGTGTCTTATAAGGAAAAGGAGGCGCAGACTTAAAACTTAGAAATCGAGATTTGAAAATACCAAAGATTCTCTCAACTACGTTTCTCAAGGATGCATAACGATGGTTGAATAATTCTTTTTCATTCCCTGGTTCAGAATTTTGACCAGAAACCTCTTGTAGATGATATCCTTCACCTAATCCAATCGCATTCCCACTGATTGCGATATTATTTTTTAATATTACTTTGAGATTGTCGAATTCTTCAAACGTTTCATCACGAAACTTTTTGTAATTCGAATGCGCTTGAATACAGAAAAAAATAAAACAAAATGTTGCATATGAAAGGAAAAAAGGATTGAGTTCCCCTATAGAAGTTCTAACTATTATTCTTGTTGATAATATCGAAGAATTGAGATAATACTCTCACCAAAGAATAAACTATACGTTGCCTAACAAAAAGCTTCCACGTAACTTGTTACTATCATCACAACTTATGTAATCGTTGCCTTATCATCCTATCAAAACACTAATGTATGTAAATATTTAAGAACGTAAATTTACCTTTATGTAAAGCTTTAAAAACGTAAATTTACCTTTATGTAGTCACTCCACACCTCATCTGAAACCATAAACCGTTTTGTGATCGGATCCCATCCAAATCCAGAGGTGTTGCGAAGAAGTTCAACACCACTTAGATATTTTGCCTTCAAAATTTTCATTCAATTTTGATTGTGTTGATATGTTTTGGTACATCCATGTGTTTGGTTAAGAATAGGTAGTATTTTTCTTTCCACTGTAAATTTACTGAATATATTATTCGAATCACGCCAACCCAAAACAACACCGTCTAAAAGTAAACTTATCAAAGTTTTGTTTTCTTGTGGATTCCATTGATTGTATGGACATTTTCCTCGATCTTGTTGTAAATCGCCCATTGATCTTCG
This sequence comes from Eutrema yunnanense, assembly GCA_002933935.1. NCBI lineage: Eukaryota > Viridiplantae > Streptophyta > Magnoliopsida > Brassicales > Brassicaceae > Eutrema > Eutrema yunnanense. The sequence continues at coordinate 29,607 of PKML01009730.1, read as the reverse complement.
GTTTTAGGGTTTGTGTTATAAAATAGTTATAGCTTTTTTTATATAGAGATTAACAACTTAAAAAAAATAGAAGGAAGATTTCACTACAAATTTTTTCTTAAGGGAAAAAGGAAAATTTTACAATTTATCAACTCATGAGAAAGTGTTATCAAGAAAGTATGATTATCATATAATAGAAAAATGGAATATTGAATTTTCATTTTTAACGTAAAATGGAAAAATGTGAGATGTGATGACGTGTAATGAAAAAACTAGAATTTGTTCACAATAAACATTGTTTTTGTCAAATCATTTGAAATAACGAGGTTTGGGTAAGGATTTCAGCCTTTGTATTTTACATTAATTTACTACCAAATCCATGAAAATCCATTGTAAAATCAAATCCATTCTCAAATTCTAATATTGAATAACACATGATTTTAATAGGGATTTGAAAATCATAAAACCAATAACACATGATTTTAATAAAGATTTAAAAATCAATGATTGAATAACACTGGATTTGGTTTGGATTTCCAAATTCATTAAAATCCATGAACCAATAAACCCTCCTAGTTTACATGATGAAACAATAAATCATCTGCTATTTGAATGTCATGTATCTAATATGACCTGGCGGCTTTCAAATCTACCAATACAGTGTTTGACTTTACCGTCATCAAGTGTGGAGGATAATCTACGACACATCTTTGCTATACAAGATCAACAGAACATCTCAGAAGACCAGAAACTTCTCCCTTTCTGGATTTTTGTGGCGGATATGGAAGTCTCGTAATGTTTTGATTTTCAGAAAACAGGTACCAATTCCTTCTAAAGATGTTCTAAATTCCATTGATGAGGTGAAAGAATGGTTGGAAGTAACAAAGAAAGAGCTTGGAGAAGTCCAAGTTAATCATGATGGTGTTTCACGAGACCATGTTTTGAATGAGGGAACATGGATTTGAGCTTCTTCTGGTTTCTTAAAATGTAATTTTGATGCTGCGTTTAACGCATTGAATAATGAGTCAATAGGAGGATAGATAGTAAGAGATGAGTATGGTGTTGCTAAATATTGAGGCTTGGTTCAACTAGGCAATTCTATTTCTCCTCTTGAATCGGAAGGTAAAACACTTCTTATGGCTATTCAATGCACAAAGATGATGGGTTATCAATCAGTTATTTTTGAAGGAGATTGTCAAGTTCTTATCAGGAATTTAAATAGGAGAGACAAGGACTATAGTATTCATAATCTCAGCAATGATATCGTGAAGTGTGGTTCTTCTTCCAAAGATTGTTTTTTTCAGGGTGTTAAAAGAGAATTCAATAAACATGCTCATTGACTAGCAAAAATGGGTCCTCCCAATAATATTTTTTACTCGAGTTGTATTCACCCTCTTCCCTAGTTATCTCCTAGTCATTTGTATAAGGATTATGTAACTTCACGTTTATCTTAAATAAGATTTGTTTTCGTCAAAAAAAAAAAAAAAAAAAAAGATGGATGGATGGATGGGTTTATCGACTATGGCTTTGAATGGAGAGTGGAACAAAAGCGGTCGTACAACTTAAAAGGATGAACCATCTATTTTTTTCCATTCAACATTATAAAGTGATTGTGTTGCATTATTTGTTTTAAAATAATAAAAAAACGGATGGAACGCTTACGGTTCATATTTTCAAAGAAAATTTAAGATCCACTTTGAACAGTAGGAACACTTCAAAAACACAGCTATATGATGTGTTTAACAACGGTTTTTTTTTTTTTTGAAATTTGTATATTTGATAATATTTTGTATATTTGTCTTTTGTGTAAAAAAAAAGGGAGAACCATGAACGATAAAACTAGGCCTGAACATTCGGATATTCGGTTCGGGTTCGATACGGTACTCTATGGATTTGTGTCGGCTCATTTGTTTAATTAAAGAACCAAAATTTTATCGGGTATGGTTTCGTTCGTACTCAAAAGTATCCAAAATACCCGAAAATTTCGTAAAAAACCACGAAAAACACGTAATATCAAAAATATACATGAAATACCCAAAAATTAACTATTATATTTGGTTTATAATTGTAATTTGGGTTATATCAATTCTAAATATAGTTAATATTTTGGGTATATAATTATACTTCAGATATTTCGGGTACCCATTCGGTGCTCGGTTCGGTTTCAGTCTTCAGATATAGGAGTTTAGGACACGTTCGGATATTTTGTGAGTTTAAGTTCTGTTCAGATATAGGAGTTTAGGATACGTTCGGGTATTTTTACCCAAAAAAATATTGGTTTACTTCAACCGATTGGTTTACATGTGCAATGGTTAAATCAGCTTTTGTGATTTTATTACTTGGTTAATGAATGATACAACGGGAGGACTTCGTACAAAATAACAGAGTTTCATAGCCGTCGGTTCATTTTGGCATTTTACGGTGCAGATGTGATTATATCAATTGAAGTGCAAATCATCAAATGTTATAAATCCAGATCAGGTAACACCAACAAGGTAATGACTAATTGAGTCTCAATTCTCAAACTAAACCGGAAAAATAACTGATGTAACCCAATTTGGTTTGAGGAAACCGATTGATTCAAAGACCAATATAGAGAAACAGTCTCATATTAGCTTGTAAGAACGAGTTTCCCACAACACCAACATCACAATTTGAGTCTCTCACTAATCAACATTACCAGAGAAAACAGACTGATTTCTAAACCGGTGAAGAGATAATAATTTGACAATGTAATCTACCCTCGATCTTATTAATGAAGTTTTTATTCATCTGAAAAGAAGCATGTGATCTAAGTAGGCTTCTCGTAAGAGTTCTGGTCACTAAACTCAGAAATGGCGCTGCGAATCATCTGCTCAACATGTGGCTGCACAAACAAGTGAGTACTATCAAGTACATGAATTATGAATTTCTTAGACGAAGGCATCGAATTGTTCATGTTGACTATGAACTGTGCCATTGGAATATCGCTGCACCCAAAAGATAGAGAAGAAAACTTAATTAATCAATGTTCACCAAATTTTTACAAGATTTGTTTGGGAAACGAAAGAACAGTACCATGAGATGAACACTCCTTTGATGGCATTAACCATTGAGTTTTTATCAGTTAATTTCTCGGAAAGAAGGAAAACCTGTAAAAAACAAAACAAAAAAAGAATAATCTATGTTCAATTTTCATCCAAAGATACTCAAGAACATTTCTAGATACTGGTTAAATAAAACCCATTAGCCTTCTTGAACAAAAATGATCATTTGAGGAAAATAAAAGCTTAACACTTATTTCAATTCAGGGATACAAAATTAGGGTTTTTTTAAACTAGATGCAACGATTTCCATAACTGGGTTTGCGCTATCTAAACACCACAACAGATTTCGATTCCCAAAGCTCGAGGAAGATCGATGAAGCAAGCTTTTTTTAGAAGATGAAGAAGTTTGTGAGAGAAAGAGAGAGAGATAGAAATCACCTTTCTCGTTTATTACATCACTCAAAAGGGCCTTTCACCTTTTTAAAGATCAATGTTCGCGTGAGGTACCAAACTTTTATGTGATCAGTAGTAGTTTACGAGCTTGATTTGCTTTTACAAAAAATGATCATACATAAAACACAGTTAAGAATCAGGATCCGAAAATGTTTCTAAGAAAGAAAAAAAATACACAAATCTTTCTGCCACTAATCTTACAAACATCAAACCCGAAACAAACGCAAACGCTTTGTTCTTTCATTTTTCATGTCCACGAGCACGGCGTTGTATCCTAAAGCGCAGTGTCAATCAGATGAAAGACCGAAGAAGATGGACTGCAACTTGTCCATCAGTCCTCGTAATCATCCAGCGCCGAATAAATCATCCTATGAAAAAAGTTGTAGACAGAAAGTGTTTCAGTTGTCTTGTGATCTAATAATGAAGAAGGTTAACCAACGATGGATTCTAAAGAACTTTTCTTTTTTTTTTTTTACCAGAAGATAGTGAGGAAGAGGTTAAGGATTATGTAAGCAAGCTTGAACAACCGTTTCTTCTTTTCCCAGTTAAGCAAATTGAAGATCTCAGTGACATCTACTAAGTGTTGTCGTTTCGAGTATCTGAACAATAGAAAAACCGAATGGTAATCAAGATATCACCATTTGATTTGAGAAAAGATTGAGATTAGTTGTTGAAAGAGACTTACAGTTGGAAGTTGTAGTAGAGATAAGGGAGGCATAGGAGTGCCATGAACCAGTGTCCTGTAAAGAGGAAGAATACACATAGAACTCCATGAACAATGAATTCCGGTAAAACCACGGAATTTATCCTCGATGTAGAGTCGTAAGGGTTGATGTAATCAAACTCAAGATCAGCTAAGCAAACAAGCTGCAAATGAAAGATTTTGATCCCAAAAAGAAATAAATTAGTTTCCTAGACATGTCCTCTCTTCCGACACAATTTGGGTTATCAACCAAGCTTATCAATCTCAGTGACTCCTCTAATCATAGTCTAAAATCAGAAACACTAAAAGATTGTAAATGAAGCTCACTTATAAAAGAATAATGTGCTTTGGCGGTAAATTTTCACACCAGATATGAACAATCGACACAACCTAATCATGAACCTAAAAAGTGTTTCGAGGAGGCAATTCACTAATTATGATAACATTCCCAAAAATTGAACTTTTTCAGTTACAATCATGTGGCAAGAACATAAAACCCTGATTTAATGTTTAATGTTGAATCAGAGACTATCCAGAAACACAAAGCCTCCAACTTTTCTTTTTTTCTATCCTTAATCTAGATGGAATTATGATTAAAACTGGCAAATCCGATAGAAAACTTTAGGTTTATTTTCTCTGAAATTGAGAATCGGATCGAATTAGAACCTGATAGACGATGATTCCGACAAGAGCGATCAGGAAGAAGAAGGAGATGAGCCATGTCCAAATATCTCCCATCTGCTTCCTTCTGGCTTTGACAATTTCCTCAGATCTATTCCGCTGCTTTTTGTTCTTCTCTATCCTCGCAATAAAGTTCGATGACGAACAAATATAAAGTTTGCACAACAATTTTGTGGTTTCGATAGTTCAGTTTGGCCTTTGGTTACGAGATTCTAATCGGAACAAAGAATTGGTGCGAAACAGCGAAAATAAAAGCCAAGAACTAACGAGACTTTCGGTTTGGATCCCGGTTATAATCGTACCATTCTATGCCGGTTTAATATACCGGTAGGATTTATAAGCATGTAGGCCTATGGAGGCCGGCCCAAATAAATCTTAATAGTTTCGGTCCGATGTATGCATTAGGTCTGGGCAAAATACCAAAAAACCGAACTGAATTAGAAGGTATCAAATCGAACCGAATAGTTATAAACACCCGAATGATTCTTCTTATAAAATATTTCGAGTAACTGAACCCAATCGAACCGAAACCCGAACGGGAACCCAAAATATAATAAATACAATTATATATCTAAAAATATTATGTATTTTTAGTGTTACTAGTGTTACTAGCATTTTGTTATGAGTTTGATTTGAAGTTTGATTTAGGTTGGAAGTACTAAGTTTGATTTTTTCCATTTGTTATGAGTTTGATGTTAAGTTATATTGATTGATATTGACAAGATATTACTAGCATCTTGGAACCTGACTCGGTTGAGAAAACTCTTATGGCGCACATCATTGACGATGATGATGGCATAGGGTTTATTGATCCAATTGTTGAGGGTTGAACATATTATCTAACCGTACAGAAGAAGAAAATATGTTGGAAAGATCTGTACGAGTTGGACGTTGGTTCTCGAGTTGAAGTCCCTGAACAGGAACCTGGAAAGGTTCTATCAGTGTTGGAATTGCAAAAAATGATGGAGAATGAGTTTAAGGAAATCATGGAGAAGTTTGGTGGAATGGATATGAGAATCAAACTCATAGATGGGAAACTGAAAGATGTTGAAGAATTAGTACTTCCACCAGCCTTCTCACCTCCACAAGCCTTCTCACCACCACCAACCTCCTCACCACCACGCTCCTCACCACCACCACCACGAGTCTCCTCACATGATGTTTCTTGAAACCGATGGTTTAGCTGGTAATGAAAAGGATAAAGAAGCTTCAGAATCTGTTGGTAATGAGAAGGATAAAGAAGCTTCAAGATCTGTTGGTAATGAGAAAGAAGCCGATGGTGTTGAGAAGGAGAAAAAGACTAACAAGGGAGCATACAAGAGGACCAAGAAGGGTTATAAGAAGAATCCAACTCCTTCTGTGAAGGGTGCTAACAAGAGGCCGCGCAAAGTATTACCACCGAGGTTCAAGGTGTCCCCTTATACAGAGGGGAAAAAAAGGAAGAAACCGAAGACTTAAAATGTATCGTTTTGGGAACTAGTTTGATTTGTTAGATTTCTGTTGGATTTGTTGTTGTTGGAACTTTGTGAAATTCTAGTTTTTGGACTTAGTAATTATTTGTTGTGTGGTCTTTCTGAATGTTTGTAGCCGAGGAATTCTAACATTTGGAACTTGTTTCAATTATTGGGTACAATTACGACTACTAGGTTCAACTGTTATCAAATAAATCATATAACCGAGATCAATATTTGGGTACAACTGGTACTATCAGGTTCAACTGAGTACCATTACACAAAGAACTTAAGTCAAAAAGGTTCAATTGAGTACCATTACAAAGAACTTAAGTCAAAAAGGTTCAATTGAGTACAACTGAAATCAATATTTGGGTACAACTGACACTATTAAGTTCAACTGAGTACCATTAAACATTACATTCTTCTCTACTACACGACTCTACTTAACGAGGTACAAAGTGATGGCTACGAGAACAAGAATTAAAGCAACCAAATTCTTCAAAATCATGTAAGGGCTTTCATTCTACATTGCACCAAGTGACATATTCAATCCACCAATCTCTGCTTTGAGCTCAACAATCTATGCCTTGAGCTCAACAATCTCATCAACACAGCAATTGAGAGTGACTTCTTCAATCCTCTCAGATTGATTTTTTCAGCATATCCAGTTCTTCCATCATAGCCTCATTCCACCATTTAAAGATATGGCAATCTCCATCCTACACAAATCGGAAATCAGATAATCGAACTTAAACAATGTAAAACTCAAGAAGATTACTTACGTCGATATTCTGGCATGTGTAAAACAGTCGTCTGAGATTCAATGGTCCACGAAATGAATCTAGTATTGCTCTTCCTCCACAATAGCATTGAGTTGGAATTCCAAAATCATCACATCGTCCTCTCGAGCCTACCTCTGATACAGAGATTAATGGTTGTGTGTAGTTGTAAAGCATCTACAAAAGACATAAATGAATCACGAAACACCCATAAATGCATCACCAAACACCCAAAACCCCATAAATTGTATATGTACAAACCCTAATTTCCTCATCTATGTTAAATATTTAATTATTTACGATGAGGAAAAAATCCGTTTTAGATTAAAACGAACAAAAATGTTATATTTCCGCTTTTTAATCGCGAGAAACTTTCTTTTTTAAAACCCGGATTAATTAAATAAGATAAATCGATTTAGGGAAGAGGGGTAGCATAAGAATCTGAAAAAAAACATAAACATGTCAAATCAAATCAGGGGATTCAAACCTGCTACATGTGGGATAAGAATTCAGGTCACTAACCAACGCATCTATCGTTTTTTCTTGTTAAACAATCAACCGCTAAATATATATTATATTTTCGACCATAAATATGGGTTTGAGTCGCTTCCCTCCAGACCATGCCTTAATCCACATCTCGGTTTCTCTAATTATGGATTCTTTCCTATTCTCTATTTAATAACAGATTAATTAAATAAAACAGACCAATCAGAATAAGTTATTTTCATTAAGTGTATTAAAGTAATTGCAGAAATCTCAACTTTCAACCATAGCTCGATTCACTTCTCATATACTATAATAAATAGATTTTATTTAATTGAAAGAGTGATCTAATATTGTTTTCCACTTTTTCATAACTTTTTAATAAGTTATAAAATATCTTATTATATAAAGTTGGATCCCTCGACGTGAGCCTGACACGTAAGATAATTTTCAATTACGAGATTGTGACATTTGTCACGTTTGTTAATTTAGATCTTGACATCTGTCAATTTAATTAAAAAAGTAAAAATGAATTAAAGTAAATATTAAAAATGTTAAACTAAAAAAAAGCATTCTTATTAAAAATAAATTAAAGTAAAAAAGGCAATCTTACCCAAAAAAAACAAGTATAAGTAAGGAAAACTTATAATAAAGGAAAGTGACAAAAGGAAACTTAAAAGTTTATAATCTACAACCGATCAAACTTTAAAAAAAGTTGGATCCCTCGACGTGAGCCTGACACGTAAGATAATTTTCAATTACGAGATTGTGACATTTGTCACGTTTGTTAATTTAGATTTTGACATCTGTCAATTTAATTAAAAAAGTAAAAATGAATTAAAGTAAATATTAAAAATGTTAAAC
>PKML01009730.1:2147-20539 GCA_002933935.1 Eutrema yunnanense | reverse complement strand
ATCTTAATATATAAAGTTGGATCTCTCAATGTGAGTGTGACACGTATGATAATTATCACTCACGAGATCGTGACATTTGTCACGGTTAATTTAGATATTGACATGTGTCAATTTAATTCTAAAAAAATAAACGAATTAAACTAAATATTAAAAAATTAAACTAAAAAAGGCAATCTTAAAAAAAAAAAACAAGAATAAGTAAGGAAAACTTATACTAAAGGAAAGTGACAAAATGAAACTTAAAGGTTTATAATCTACATCCACGACCAAACCTAAAAAAAAGAATTATTAGGATAATTCTCACTCACGAGATCGTGACATTTGTCACAGTTAATTTAGATTTTGACATATGTCAATTTAATTAAAAAGTAAAAATAAATTACTGTAAATATTAAAAAGGTTAAACTAAAAAAAAAGACAATCTAAAAAAGTAAAAATGAAATAAAATAAATATTAAAAAAAATTATACTAAAAAAAGACAATCTTTAAAAAAGAAAAAACAAGAATAAGTAAAAAAAAACTTACAAGTTTATAATTTACAACCACGACCAAACTTAAAAAATGAAAATTATAAAATATACTTTAAACTTAAAAGAAAAAATATTAATATACGATCAAACTTAAAAGTTTATAATTCTTTCCATTATGTCAAAATGAAACATAAAAAGGAAAATTATTAATATTCAACAACGACCAAACTCTATATAATAATCTACACATTTCAAAAGTTTTAAAAAAAGAATAAAAGCCAAAACAGTTTAAAAAAAAAAAAATTCTGTTTAGAAATAGTAAATTTTTTATCATATAAAACTGAATTTTTCAAAGTTGCTAATTCACCTGATTGTGACATGTATCAAGTCAAATATTTAAAATCGATTAATAAAAAAACTTAAAAATTCTTATTCATAATCTTAAAAGATAAAATTACTAAAAATAAAATTAAAAAGTTAAAGAATTAAATTTATCTTAAAAGGAAAAATTAATATAGAAAAAAAATATTACTTAGTTTTTCCATTTAGATTAAGGAAATTAATCATAAAAGAAAAAGAATTTTAATTTCTCACCTCTATATAAACTACAATTTGGTAGTATATCAATTACACCCAAAAAAATTAAAAGTCCAATAATCGTATCCAAAGCTATTTACTGCATCTATTCACCAAATTTTTCTTTCAAGATATATATTTATTTCATCGTAAACTTTGTTTCTAAATATATGTATAAGATATTTTCATGGATGATCTAATTTTGTTTTCTATTTTATCGTCTTTAATTTTTTTTCACGGCTTATAAAATATTAAATTACAAACCCGCATATATGCGAGTACTTATCTAGTTGAATTATAAAGTTTAATCTAGTGTTCTTATAAGTTTTCAACTTTTCGAACTAAAACGACGTCGTAACACCAACATTATCCATTTACGAGAAGCTGACGCTAGAGGATCTGGCGACTTCCTTTCACCAATTTGTTTTCCCTTTTTGTTTGAAGCGATGGAAAACGTATCTTTGCTCGAAGAAGACAATCGATGGGAGCCTATCTTGATGATGGAGGAATACAAAGCGAAATCGAAAATGAGTGAGAGTTTAACCTCTACGGTTTGGCTAGCGAATCACAGGTTAACTGGAGAAGAAGCGGTGATGAAGTGTTTCGATCTCTCGAAGCTCAATAGCAGTCTCCGAAGCTGTATAGACAGCGAGCTCGATTTTCTATCTTCCGTTCACCATCCCAACATCATTCGTCTCCTCCAAGCTTTCCAAGTACGAATTCTGGGCTCGAATATGTGAAACCGTTTGCTTCAATTTCAAATTTTGTGTGTTTCAGGATGGAGATTTACTCGTCATGGTTCTGGAATATTGTGATGGAGGAAACTTATCATCGTATATTCAATGTCATGGGAGAGTTGGAGAACATATTGCCAGGAGATTTATGAAGCAGATTGGTATCTGAGTCTTTGTGATTTCAGGCTCATGTTCTTACTGCGTTTGCTTCATCTGGACTTGACAGAGTAATTAATGTTTGATGCAGGAGCTGGTTTGGAAATCATTCATGATCATCACATCATCCATAGGGACCTGAAACCTGAGGTACTGTGCTAGATTCATGACTACTGTGGACTGAGAATTGTGACATAGAATGTGATTGGAACAGAACATTTTACTCGCTGGATCTGGCGATGAATCGGTGTTGAAGATAGCTGATTTTAGTCTTTCAAGGTAAAACTTCAAAAAGTTTGGAGGAGAATGCTTATATATTATAGCATTTGTGGTATTATGATGAGTCAATCTGTGACTACTATTGCGATAAATATCGTTATATGTTCATGTTGAAAGCAGGAAACTACTTCCGGGAAAGTATCTCGAGACAGTGTGTGGTTCTCCGTTTTACATGGCTCCTGAAGTTCTTCAGTTTCAGAGATACAATGAAAAGGTGACAGTGTTTAATGAGATTATGCTCCATTGAATCTCCGCCTGTTCGAAAACGGTAAGGCTTTGCAATGGAAATCTCACACAAAACATCTCAGGCTGATATGTGGAGTGTAGGAGCAATCCTTTTCGAGCTTCTTCACGGGTATCCACCTTTTCGCGGTATGAACAATGTTCAGGTGAGATCTCGAATATTAGTATTCTTTGATCACAGAGCTCCTATTGCCATAAACTTAAATCTTTTACCACTAACCATAAGGTTCTAAGGAACATCAAATCTAGTACATCTCTTCCCTTCTCTCGGTTGATTCTTCAGGAGTTGCATCCAGATTGCATTGACGTTTGTTCAAGGTTGCTTTCTATTAACCCAGGTACAGAAAAATCTCATCCATTCGCGGTTTCACCATGTCCATATCGCTATATATGTATTCAGTTCTTGGTCTTACCGTGTTTTGCAGTTACGCGTCTCTCTTTTGACGAATTCTACAAACACAAGTTCTTAAGGCTATGATTATGTCCATGATGTAAAAAAGATGAAGTCTTTGTAAAGAGAGTGTCAACTTTTTTTTGAATCCTTTGACCATATTGAGGATGTTCATTTCCTAAAATTTTCTGCAATTTTTGTCTGTGTAATTGTATTTTCTGATTTAATTTGTGGACTCACCTTCTTGTGTGAACATATAACTACGTGCATAGTATAAATGAATAAATTGTGAATTGGATGAATAACCATGAAACTAGTATCTAAAAGTTATCATACAAGTGTAAGAATTATGGGACTAACACGATTATCTAAAAGTTTGAAAAATATCATTGGCTTCGGTGTCTAAAATCTAAAACAAAACAATTGTACTCGATTTTCTTTTATATTTGGCAGGGATTTGAAAGAAAAGTGTTGAACTTGCTATTATATAATTCTATAATTAGTAAAATGTCGTTATCTAATTCTGAGATAAATTTGACAAAACATAGTTGAATTTATCTTACAGGGAAATAATAACATGTTTCTTAACAATAAACCTTCTTGTTTTTTGTTAAAAACAATAAATCTATTTTTGAATGATTATTTATAAAATATTGAAAACGGTTGTAGATATATAATACAAGCCTATAGATATATATTTGGCTTTAAGGACGTGGTGCCCATCGATTCATGGTTTTTTATTTCTCATTTAATATGTAAAATTAGGATTTAACTCGCGATAATTATAACGCGGTGTAGATATATAATACAAGCATATATATATATTTGGCTTTAAGGACGTGGTGCCCATCGATTCATGATTTTTTATTCTTATTTAATATGTAAAATTAGGATTTAACTCGCGGTAATTATAACGCGAAGTAATTTTTTTAAAGAAATTATTTTGAAATTTAAGAAAAAATGTTTTTATTTGAATTTTATAATATAAAATTATCAAACGGAATAATTTGTCTATTTAATCTGTTTTGCAGTTGACTAAAATATTATTCGGGCTAACCATTAAAACCTAAAATTTTGAAAATATAACTCTAATATGCACCGTTTAATGACTCTAGTTTTATGATTAGTTCACGAACTTTAAAAAAGAAATAAATTTTCTTGTGTCTAACTTTTTATAAAATTAGTAAAATATTTTTCAACTTTTATTTTGATATATATTCACATAAAATATAATAAATTAGAGTGAAAAATATAGTAAGATTTCGAGTAATTTTTTTTTCTTTGAATAGATATGGATTGATTATTATTTAAAAGTATATATTGTTAAAAATAATTAAGAACTAAATATTAAATAACCTATTTAATGATAAATAAATACTTTCCATATTTTTATCAATAATTTTAAAAGACAATTATATATTTTCTATTTGTAATAGCATAATATGTAATGACTTACAAAACAAAGTTCATTTTCAAAAATGTTTTTTTAAATAATATTATAGAGATCTTTAGAAGGAAAGTTAGCATGTAAAACCAACAAAAATTCAAAATATATAATATGTATTAAATACAAAATTATTTAACCAACAAGAGTGTCGTTCCACTTTTGCAAAATCATTGATTCAAAATTACCATAGATTTTTTTTTCTATATATGACATGTTTTGAATAAAGGGATGAGAGTGTCATTCCACTTTCGAAAAAATATAAATTAAAAATTACCATATATTAAATGATGTTTTTCTTGTTGATTCTTCTAATCCAGAGAAATGTACCGCAAACAAATTTGTAAATCAGTTCTAACAGTTTTAGTTCCCGTTGAACTACTTCCAACCATTCCAATATTTTAAAAGAGATTTTGACTTGTCATTAGCAGATCGACAAGTGCCAAATAAACTCTCCAGATATGATTTCTTTTAGAGGATAATGCCCCAATGAAATCTCGGGATCACCTGTTTTTTGCTTGTAGTTTCTCGGGTGAAGTATGGACAAGACTGATGAAAGGGTTACTTCAAGGGCGATTCTCGACGGACTGGAGCTCCCTGGTTCAACTAGTCACGGAACTGCCATTTGACCGAATCCATGGGTTTCTAACCCGTTATGCATTCCAAACAACTATCCACTGTGTTTGGAGGGAGCGGAACTCGCGCCGTCACGGTGAGGCCCCCCTCTCAACCTCAACATTGGTGGCCTTCGTCGATAAACATATTAGATGCCGTATTCAATCCATCAGAGATCTCGGTGATAAGCGATTTGAATTTGAAGAAACACTTCAAATCTGGTTTGGCTCCAAAGACTAGGACAAATCAAAGTTTTCGTTTCCATCTACTTATTTCAAAACTATCAAAACAAAGTCACTCATTAGTTGTAACAAGGTTTTTTGAGTTTGAATATAATTTTACATTCTTTCAAAAAAAAAATGTTAAGTTGTTAAGAAAAATTGAATTAAGTGTTAATATGTGCAATTATATCTTTTTCTTTTATAAAAAAGAAACGTTAGGTACAAGAATTAGTTTCAAGCGGTAAGACATAAAAAAAAAAACGTGTTAGGTACAATTGGAATTAGTTTCAAGCGATATGAGAGACTAACAATGGGAATATAACAATGGGAATATAAGACATGAATATAACAATGGGAATATAAGACTGAATATAACAATGGGAATATAAGACTGAATATAACAATGGGAATATAAGACTGAATATAAGACTTTTTGTCCCTATTTTCTATAAATCACTTTATTTATTTATTTTAATCATTCACAGCGTTCGCTTTTGCATACATATAAATATAACAGTGGTCCGAGGAACTTTTCATATCTTATAAATCTCTATTTAACAAAAATGGCAAGAAACTGTAATTTAGTGAGTGTACTACTACTAGGAGTATTTACACTCTTCCATAACCTGGTCATCGTCTCCGGGCAGAATTTGCCGGCGGTGGCATTGTTCACATTCGGCGATTCCAACTTCGACGCCGGGAATAGAAAGTTCCTCACAAATGCTACACTTCCTCAAAACTTCTGGCCTTACGGTAAATCCCGAGATGACCCCAACGGCAAGTTTTCGGATGGCAAAATTGTCCCGGACTTTATCGGTGAGCCAATTATTTTTCTTAATGGTTGAGAGTGAAAAATTAAGCTTAAAATGCAACGGACTAGTAATTGTTTTCAAAGGTCTAGTAATTACTAAAAGAAAATAAATTCGTAATTAAAGTTAATAACATTGATTATGGGTGAATAAATCACAGCAAAATTCATGGGGATTCCACACGATATACCTCCGGCGCTTAAACCCGACGCCGATGTCTCACGAGGAGCCAGCTTCGCCGTGGACTACGCATCTATTCTTGACCCTGTCAAAGAATCTGTAAGCTTACTTAACTATTTCAATATATGTATTAGTATTATTCCTATTACTCATACTTTGTTAATTAATTATAAGCAAAACTCTCAAACTTTTGTAATGCATGGTTTTTATTTTTTGGGTAGTTGACTCTGAATCAACAAGTGAGGAAATTCAATCAAATGATATCAAATTGGAAAGAAGATTACCTTCAGAAATCAGTGTTTATGATATCCATTGGTATGGAAGATTACTACAAGTTCACCCTGAACAATCCTAATGCCGATGTCTCTGCTCAACAAGCTTTCGTCAGTTCTGTCATTAACCGATTAAAAAATGATATCAGCGTAAGTCCTTTGGATTAAAAATACATCAAAAAAATTAGTTCGAGTGATTGATATTTAACTATGTTACTATAATGTTAATTGCAGTTGCTATATTCATCGGGAGCTAGTAAATTCGTCGTAAATATGGTGGCGCCGATAGGTTGTTTACCGATAGTAAGACAAGATTTCAAAACCGGTAACGATTGTTACGAGAAACTCAACGAATTGGCCAAACAACATAACGCTAAAATCGGACCGATGTTGAACGAATTGGCGGAAACCAAATCGGGTTTCCAATTCACCGTCTTCGATTTCTACAATGTTGTTCTTCGCAGGACTCAAAGAAACATGAATTACCGTAAGTATAAATATATCTATCCGTTAAAATTAATATACACTAATAATTAATATCGTTCTGACCGTAGATTTTGAACTAGTATTTGATAATTGTGACTAATTAGGGTACTCCTTTACGAATATATCGTGTTGCGGTATTGGGACGCACAACGCGCATGGTTGCGGTTTTCCTAACGTTCACTCGAAGCTATGTGAGTATCAAAGATCTTACCTTTACTTCGACGCTCGTCATAACACAGAGAAGGCACAAGAATCGTTCGCTCATCTTCTCTTTGGAGCCGACCCAAACGTTGTCCAACCTATGACCGTTCGTGAGCTTATTGTCTATCCTGTTGATGAGCCTATGCGTGAGTTTTGGAAAGATCCAATGGAGGAGAATTTATTGTTAGCTCACGACATTGACTTCGATGGGAGTGGATCTACGTACCTCGTCTAGTTTCTAGCTTAATATATACTATCTCTAAGATCAAACGCAATAAAAAGGCCATTTCATACCCCCCAAGTATGTTACATGAATTATACCTCGGTGCAAAAACATACCCCAAATAAAGAAAAATTCAAATTTAATATATAAACTTTTATCTTTATGCTTAATCATATATTGGTCTTGACGGTGTTAAGCAACTGTTAAATCTTGATGACATGTATGCCACGAGTGCATTTTTATGTTAAACGTAAAACTTAAAAACGAAGCTAAAACGATATCGTATTACAATTTTAAAAAATTAGAAAAAGGAAACATTTTAAAACGACATCGTATTACAATTTTTTTTCCAACCTCACTATCAAACTAAACGACCGGGTTACACAAACCGGAGCAAAATAGTCCGTTCGAAAGTTCTTTCCTAGTAAAAAATGATTTGACTTTTTATATACTACTTTTCATTAATGTCTTTTATATATTTTTCCTATTCATTAAATTATAAAAGTTCGTAAATGAAATAGTAGAAATGATTCCTATCAGAAAGGCACATAAACCATCGCGTCTCGTCTCTCTCCTAAGGCGATTTTCAAAGATACAATAACTTTCTTCGTTTTCTTGATCGTTTCCGGCCGGTGTTGGCTTCTTTGGCGTCGGTCGGCTTTTACTTTCTCTTAGACCTTTCATGTTTCATAGTTCTAGGTAAATAATAACGGGATTTCGTGAATCCCAAATCAACGCTTGTGGAATTCGACGATTTCAATCCTGTCTCCGATCTCGATCATAACACCCCGATTTCATCGCTCGGTACATGAAATATATGGAACCGAAAGTGGCCAGTGTTGTCTCAGTTTGTCGCGATCAGATGTATCGTCGTCATCAATCGATGGGTTTGAAGATCTCTTCTCAAACTAGCGTCCTCATTCTCTTCTTCATGGAGAAAATATTTCCGATCATAATATAGCCACAACCCACGCCTATTTGTGTCGGTTTCATTCCGTCTCAGAACGGTTGATATATCATGGTTTTTACCCCTTTTAGGCCATGATATAAGTCCGTTTTATAGAGTCTTTATGCTATTTCGTAGTGTTTTAGAGTCTTTTACAGGTCTTAGCACGTTTGGAGCATAATTGGAGATATTGGAGCTTTCTGGAGCATCTTGGAGCAAAGCTGAAGTTCGTGTTGCTGAGTACCTGATTTCACGTCAAGCATCGATCGATACCCCCTGGTATCGATCGACACCCATCGCAGCAAGACACGACCCGCGACTTTAATGAAGAGTTGAAGAATTGCAACTTGGTCCAGAAGTCTTTAATATTTACAAGAAGCCCCAAAACGTGATTTAGGTTATTTATAGAGATTTTACAGCCACCTGTTTAGGCTATGCATTATTTTACTTTGGTTTTGTGAGGAAGACAAATCTGAAACTCCCTTCGTCCGAGATCAAATTTGGAATCCTCTTGTTACTCTTTCTGATTTATTTGATGATTTATTCAGTTATGTTGATTGTTTCATTCTCTATGTCTGAGTAGATCCACTTTAGGTTCATGGTTCTCATAAGGGTTATCTCTGAATGCTAGGTTGATTAGTTTATAGGATTCACTATCTGAATTAGTTCTTCGCCATAGGTTGTTCTCAAAGCTAATTCTAGGTTGACGAATCTGGAACTTAGATCTTAGGATAATTGATTAGGCACGACAATCCGATTAATTACCTGATAGAACCTTAGGTGAGCAAATTGATTATTCGCAAAGAGATTTGGAATTCCTAGGATTTAGATTTAGATAATTCTCGCAACGACAGTTGGTTAATTATACCTTAGTGATTTGAGTTCAAGAACTGCGCTAAATCTGAATCCTGCTAGTTAGTTTATATGCATTCATTGATTTCCTAAGAAAAACCATGAGCCTATCTTTCTCCCAATTGAATTACAACACTTTTAATTTCTGCACTGCTTTCAATTACATTTGAATTGCTTAGCTTAATTCTCACCTAATAATCTATTGTGTGTTTCTGTGAGTCCTTGTGTTCGACCCCTAGCTATACTACGACAACTGATTTAGTATCTGAATAGGGTATTAATTTGAGCATATCAACGGTGTATGTCGTTTCATCATTGGAACGTGTCGTTTCCTCTGTGACTCTAATTTGGATCTATCCAATTTGAGAAATGGAAGGCTTTTTTGGATATTGAATCCAAGAGTAAACGATTGTGTTTTCAAGAATATACGGAGTCAAAGCGGGAGTACTACAAAGTTTACATTATTCACAAGGACGCGAATACAGACTAATTGGTATCGTGTCAACATTCCAAAGCATGTAACGGATGCAATGGCCTTTCCTTGTATGATTTGGAAAGCAAAAAGAGCAATGTCAATATGGCATACATATCGTATCAGAGTAAGACGAAGAGCGAAGAAGAAAAATAACAGCATACAATGTCTGTTAGCGTGTAAGGCTTACCTCGAAAGGAAGCAGCGTCAAAATTCTTGTTCTAATTATTTGTTTTCAGCATATGGCGCATATAGCTGCTTATGCAATAATTTGTATTTCGATGTTTTGTATTAGACTTTGTAACAATACTTGTATCCTGGTTTTTAACGAAAGCAATTTAGTCAGGAAAAAAAGGCAATTATACTAGCGCCGTTCTAGGGTTTTGCATTGCTTTGGCCGGTGACCGGAGCTCATCTCCACTTCGTGTCTCTTTTTTTCGGTAGTCTCTTTTGTCTATTCATTGCCTCTTTGATTTTCCTCTTGTCGTGAGCTCGCTTCTTCCTCCGTTGATAAGCGGTTGGAGAGATCGAGAACCTTTTAATTAGTCTATTGTAGCTCATATTTGTTTTTAGCATTCTTTGCTATGGTTTATCCAAACCGATAACCTAACCGGAATCTTGCTCAATATGATACGTACCGAATAACATAACGCACAGAGAACGCCAAAATCTCTAAACAAGCAAAGACTTAATTAGAGCATCTTTCCGATCACCGGATCAGCAACAACAAACATATTAGACTGTTTTAGTAAATATTTCGACGAAGTCAGATTCATTTATGCAAAATTTATGAAACAAACTAATTCGCGCATTTCATTTAAATCTAGGGTTTCATAAGTTTGGAGTCTTTCTTCGCGCAGATTCGTTAAAAGTTTCAGTTATGGTTCTAAGAATTGGAAAAAATAACCGAAGAACCGAAATCCAGAAGAATAAAAAAAAAAAAAATTTGAACCATTTCTCGATTAATGCATGTCAACCTTGCGCATGGACCATGCTAATTTTCAATGTATCATTCCAATTTTATCGGATGCCTCCGAAGGTGACAATCACCTTCTTCGCTCTAACGCTATATAAATGTTGCTGCTTCTAACTACATAACCGATGTGGGAAAAAAAGAAGCTATTATTCGTTTGTTTCGACATTAAAACCAAAACATTTTCCATTTTCTCCACCTGATGATAATTTGAGGGATGCTTTTTATTTTATTTTTATTTATGGATGAGACGTTTATGAAAAAAAAAAAAAAAAGAGACATGAGGGATTTTCAGAAGACGGGCTTTCTCTAAAACTATACTTTTCCTTTTAGTCAAATCCAAAACCCAGATAATACCCAAAGGGCCTTTTTTTAGAAGCCCAAGATTCGACCGATTAAGAAAAGAGCCTCCTTCGCCGGAAAACAAAAATGGCTCCGACGAAGAAAAGGAAGAAGGCTAATTCAGCCGCATCAACGACGGCCAAATCTACCGCCGGTGATAATTCTAGCTTTCCGTCGTGTTTGCGCCTCCTCACACCTTCCTCCGTCGCCATCACCATCCACGCGAAGCCTGGTTCCAAATCCGCCTCCATCACCGGTATTTTTGCTTTGTTTATTCCTCTTCTGTTTCCAAAGCCTAGTTTGATTCTTTTTACTGATTTGTTTTCTCTGTTTGATTTGGAGATGTGAGCGAGGAAGCGGTGGGCGTTCAGATCGACGCTCCGGCCAGGGATGGTGAAGCTAACGCAGCTCTTCTCGAGTACATGAGCTCTGTAAATTTCTCTCTCTCTGTCTCTCAAATCTGTACTTAATAGGCAAAGTTTTCAGCTTTTCGTATATAGATGAATCATGAAGTCGTTCTCTTTTAGCATCTGGACTAACCACTACTGTTATCACATTAGTTTGATTGTGTGATGTAGCATTGTGTCTCTGTAATGTTTGATTAGCCCTAAATGATTAGGGTTACACTACATATTGCCTGAATGGGTAAAAGACCCTTCTTTGATAGGATATGAGCAACGTATTATCTCACCTTCTCGTTTCAGCCATTAGTCATAAACCTGCACTAGTGAGCTTCCATGGACAAAAGAAAGTTTAATCTTAAGTTGGAAAATCTTTGTTATATGATACATGTAGTTTTTAGTTGTCGCCGCGAGCTATACTGCAATGGGTATGCGGTGTGTGTCAGGTAGCGAGAGTTGTTTGTCATGTCTTCTGATTCTGAGAGTGAAGAGGAGAATCCTTCTCAATCACATCCTCACTAATAGATGTTATCTGAAACAGGTATTGGGGGTGAAGAGAAGACAAGTTTCATTGGGTTCGGGATCTAAGTCTCGAGATAAAGTTGTGATTGTCGAGGATATGACTCAACAAAGCGTTTTCCAAGCTTTGTCCGAAGCATCAAAACCTACATAAAAAATCCCCAAGAAGCTAAGTGGTTGATCTTCACTTTAGGTACGAATGGGATTAAGATTTTCCGGACTGTTAATAGAGAGATCATTGGTCAGATATACTATGGTTGTATGCGCCATGTAAATCTGTAGGCTGTTGCTTGTTATAACCAAGTTGTGTTTAGTGTAGTCCCAATTGATCTGAAGTCATAGAGTGACTTTTAAACTTTGGATTTAGGATGGCTTCGATATTTGTCTTTGCTTCATTGAAGTGGAAGTTGTGTACACTAGGGCTGGGCACAGATCGGGTACCTTTGAATTTTGGAGTACCTTTTACCCGACCCTTACGAATAAAAATAAATAAATTACCCTTTTTCGACCCACAAATAACGTATCCTACAAAAAATAGCTAACCCGCTAAATATCGGATCATTTACCCTTACCCACATATTTATAGATCGTTGGCCTTATCCGCATAATCATTTCGTATTGGGCTATGTTGGGTTTGGGTTTTAACGTTCACTAAAAAAACATAATTATATATTTTATTGTTAATTGAGCATAATAATTAGGTTTATAATATTATCAATTATATATAACTAGATAAGTACCCGCATATATGCGGGTTTGTAATTTAATATTTTATAACCCGTGAAAAAAAAACAAAAACTGAAAAAATAGAAAACAAAATTAGACCATCCGTGAAAATATATAATACATAAATTTAGAAACGAAATTTCCGATGAAATAAATATATACCTTAAAGAAAATATTTTGGTGAAGCAGATGCAGTAAATAACTTTGGATACTATTATTAGATTTTTAATTTTTTGGTGTGTAATTGACATACTAGTAAATTGTGGTTTATATAGAGGTAAAAAAATAGAATTATTTTCTTTATATGATTAATTTCTTTAATAGAAATGGATAAACAGAAGTTTTTTTTTTCTTTTTCATATTAATTTTGCCTTTTAGGATAAATTTAAAAAAAAATTAGTAACTTTACCTTTTAAGATTATGAATCGGTTATTAATCGATCATTGATTGATTTACCTTTCCGAATTAAGTTTTTTTTATTAATCGATTTTAATTTTTTCAACTTTGACTTGACACGTTTCGCGATCAAGTGATTTAACAAATTTGAAACATTAAGTTTTATATAATAAGATTTCATTATTCTAAACTGAAATATGGTTTTTTTTAAAAAAAAATTTTTTTGCTATTTATTCCTTTTTTTAGTATTGTTATGTATAGTTTAATTTTCTTATTCTAATCTCTAATATATGTTTTCCTTTTTCAAAAACTTTTGCTTTTATTTATAATTTTTGTATAATTTTATTAATCTAAACATAACTACTATTTTTCTTTTCCTTTTATCTTTGAGGATTAGAAATCGATTATAAATTTTATTTTTTTTTTCTTTTACCTTTTAGGATTAGGAATCGATTATAAATTTTAATTATATTGTTAATTTTATATGTTAAAATATAATTGGAAATTTATTAAACATCTATCATAATATTTTTGCTTTATATAATAAGGAAAAAAAAATTCCTTGTTAATAAACATAATTTCCTTAATTTATAATCAATTTCTTTTAAGATTAGGAATCGATTATAAATTTTAATTTTATTGTTAATATTATGCGTCAAAATATACTTGGTAATTTTATTTACATGTGTCAAAATCTAAGGGATTAACTCGACACGTGTCGCAATCATGCGTGTTACTAATTTTGAATCATTCTCCTCTATATATATAGATAGATATATGTTATTGGTAATGTTAAGTTTTTTTTTGTCGTCTGAAATCTTTTTTATTACAGATTAGAACTATTACGAGAACAAATTTTCAACTGACAATATATCCGTTCCACAAGAATCCACGCAGACTGGACTCACACCGAACGGTTCTCTTTGCACCACGCTGAAAATTTCTTTATAAGTTTGTCTTCATTAATAACTTGCACAAATCGCATCTTCTGGTAATTGAAACACATACTTTCTAGTGTAGAAGTATTAATTAACCTTTAGTCGACTACTGGACAAAGGGGTTTCCACTATTGATAATGTTATAAAATACAATTAAAGCGGGTATTTAAGGGTCGGGTAACGAGATGGGTTTGAAAACAGAAAAAAATTGATACCCGATACTTGATCTTTACCCACGAGTAAATGAATTATGATACCTTTACACAAGGTTCGAAAAGGCGCTAGGCGCTAAGCGGGCGGTCGGGCACCGATTTGCGCCTAGGCCGAAAAACGATGATTAATCAGCAATTAATTTTGAACATTTTTTTTTTAATTTTAAAGTTTATATGTATATAAGTTATGAATATATGAATCAAAACAAGTATGAAATAAGTTTTTTTTATTATCAAAGTAACAATACATTAGAAAATTAAGTTCAAAAGCACATCTAAATTCTAAAAACAAAAAAGAAGTACAAACATATGATGCAAAAAATAGATTTGTCTTGATATTGAGAGACAAAAAAAAATACAAGGAGAAAAAAATCTTCATCTTCTTCTTCAATGATCAAATTATCATGTGTGTTGTATTTCTAGATGTATTTTCAAAACTTTGTAACAAACCATATGTCTGTCACAAAAAAAAAAAGTTGACTTTTTTCGAAAAAATCGTTGACTTTTTGAAAAAATCGTTTGACCGTCTAATTCACCGCCTAGACACTAATCGCGGCGGCTAGGAGGTCGCTTTTTAGAACATGGCCTTTACTCGACCCTTAGGCCACGAGTACTCTTTTTTAAAAAAATGGGTACGAATTGGGTAACGGGTCGAAGACGGATAACTGGTATTAGTGCCCAGCCGTAGTACTGTACACTACTTAAGCTATAAGCTATTTTGTGGGCCAAAACTATTAGCTATTTATTGTGTTCTCTTTTAACAAATATATCAAAACTCATGATCCATTTGAATGTGTTATTTGTGCTGAAATCAAAGATTCATAATCCATGGCAGAACTTTGATGCTTTGATGATAATATCTGAATGTATTCCTCATTGATGTTCCAATAATTTAAAGTTGAACATAATAGTTGATCCTACGTTGGTTCAAGAATCAAATCTAAAAGCAACAATACACCAAAGAACACGATTTTTTTTTTCAATTAGAAAAGCATAATTGGCAATGGTCAAAAACAATAGCAATGATTACATTTAATCAAAACGAAGTGAGTCGACTACGCAAGAAAACGTAGAAACTGGGAACCGTAAGCACGACATTAGCCCACTCAATGTTTCCCCAAACTTCATCATCATCATTGCGTCTTTCAAGCGCAATCACCGCACACCAAATATTCTTGTATGGGCCTTGACGCTTAAATTTGTCCCATAAGATTAAGAGTTTCCCATGGTAGTTGGCTATTTCAACAAAATTACCACAACGATTCCTATTCAACATAGCCAAACCTCTGATCACTCTCCATCTTTTTCGCCTTGTGTCATACCACAAGCAACTGTTTTCGTCACAACCATAACATACATTCTCTATCTCACAATTCACGAATCGTTGTCTTTCAATATCCCACTTACCTTTTTTGGGATCATAAACATAGTCGAACTTATTGCTTATAACATAAAGTTTTCCTTGCATCACCTCTATTGTTTTGATTTTAGAGAAGCGGATCTCGGGGCCAGGGTCAGGTAGAGATTCCCAAGTTTGAGTTTTTGTATCGAAAGCCTCTGCCCAATTCGTGGATTGATCTGCCCCGCAACCTCCCATTACGTATATTTTGCCATCTAGGACGGCTGCAACCGCATTTACTCGAGCAACAGTCATTCTAGGGGCTTCACGCCAGAAGAAAATATCCTTGTTACGGACCCACATGATGCAGGACGGAGCAAAGTTTTGTTCGAGTGCATAGTATTCTGAACCAACCCTAACGGTGAACAATGGTACATGAGGAGAATATGGGGAAAAGGGTATTCTTACCAACAAAGTATTTCCGGTAGGGTTTTGCTTCTTCTCCAAGTCATTGGTTAGGGTTTGATCAGGTTTTATCAAGAGAGTGAACCAGGTGGGGCGATGATGATGGGGCAACTGTAAGCATACATGAAAGAAGTCTTCTGTGGTTTTGAGGTGAAATCGCGCCGCGTAGAGCTCATTGGATAATATGAGAGAGCGAAAGGTCTTGGAGACTAACGAGAGTTTCGGGTAGTACGATCTCGATATGCGTGCTAAGCAGTTCACAACGATTTCATCTGGAAGCGACGAAAACAACGATTGGGGATTCGGTGGTTTAAAACACGGGACGATCATATAGTGATAGAAATACCTAATAGGCTTCTTAAGAACAAGCCAAACTCGAGAAGGAGATTTTGTTTGAGGTGCTTCTTCTTTGAACTTCATCATATAGTTAAGGAAAACACGATTAGGTCTTTACAAAACCATCATATAAATAAATTTTTGTATTTCTTAATTTAAAAACTGTAAAGTAGAAGAGAACTTTGGAAAAACTTCTTGTTGTATTCACGATTAGGCACAATCCTTATATACATGTTCCGAGATAACTCTACATTACATTCTATGTTTATCTTAATATACAATGATCATTATCCTAATCTATAATAAATATATATATATATATATATATATATATGAGAGACTAATCTATAATAAATATATATATAATCTATAATTAATAAACACCTAGAATATATATATATATATCCTAGGTGTTGAAGACTTTGTCCGTGTACGTTTGAGTTTTGAATAAGAAGACAAAGGCTCTGCCCCAGGAAGAAGGTTTCAATCAAAGATATCAAATCGATCACACTACCTGATTTTAAATATAACACCAAACACACGGGGAATATAACTATGAAAATGATAATCTTGATTACTAGGAATATCTTGTTTAGCTAAAATATCAGCTGGTATATTAAGACTTCGATTGACCCAAGTAAATTGTGTTTCATCAAATATGTGTTGCCACTGTCGTGCTTCTCTAATCCAATTGTAGATTCCGAAAATTTGCTTTGCACAATGACTTTGTATCTTTCCTAACTTAATAAAATCAGATGTTATAAAAAAAAAAAAACACCAAACACACAAAACAAAAATTGTTGTATATATATAATAGTGTCACCCAAAAACACACAACACTAAAGAAGACGATAAAGAAAAAAAGGGCATTGGCAATTGTCAAAACAAAAGCATGATTACATTTAATCAAATCGCATTCAGTCGACTACGCAAGAAAACGTATGAACTGGGAACCGTAAGCACAACATTAGCCCACTCAATGTTTCCCCAAACATCATCATCATCATTGCGTCTTTCAAGCGCAATCACCGCACACCAAATATTCTTGAATTGACAACGGCCTTGATGCACAAACTTGTCCCATAAGATTAAGAGTTTCCCACGGTAGTCGGCTATTTCAACAAAATCACCACCACGACTCCTATTCAACGTAGACAAACCTCTGACCGGTCTCTTTTTTTTAAGCTTTGTGTCATACCATACGCAACGTTTTTTGTCACAACCAAACAATACATTCCCTATCACACACTTGACGAATCCTTTTGCTGCTGCAACATCCCATTTACATTGTTTCGTATCATAAACATAGTCATTCTTCTCGTTGCATCTAACGTAAAGCTTTCCTTGGATCCCCTCTATTTTTCTAATTCCAGAGGAGCGGATCTCGGCACCAGGGTCAGGTAAAGGTTCCCAAGTTTGAGTCTTTGGATCGAAAACCTCAGCCCAATTCGCGGTCTCATTAGCCCCGCAACCTCCCATTACATATATTTTCTCATCGAGGACGCCCAAAACCGCTCTCTCTCGAGCTACAGTCATGTTGGAGGCTTTACGCCAGAAGAGTTCCTTATTACGGACCCACAAGGCAGGGGACGGAGCATTATATTGGGTGAGTGCGTACTGTTCTGAACCAGCCGTAACGATGAACATCGGTACACAAGGGAAATAGGAAGAGGGTGTAGGTACCAACAGAGTATTTCCGGTAGACTTCTTCTGCTTCTTCCCGATGTCGTTGGTTAGGGTTTGATCAGGTTTTATCCAGAGACTAAACCAGGACGGACGAAGATGATCCGACAACTGTAAGCAAACATGGAGGACGCTTTCAATGGTTCTGAAGTGATACCGCGCCGCGTGGAGCTCCTTGGATAAGATAAGAGACCGGAAGTTCTTGCAGACCAAGGAGAGTTTCGGGTAGTAAGATCTCGATACGCGGGCTAAGCAGTTGACAACGATATCATTCGGAAGCGACGAAGAAAAGGACAGAGGTGGATTCGTTTTTTTGTTTTTCTGCTGTGGTTCGACTTGAGGATTCATAGCGGCAGATAACGTTTTGTAGATTAGCCCATAAAAATTAGCATATGTATACTTTCTTAAGAGCAAACGATCCCTGAGACGTTTAGGAGACTGATGTTGTTTCGACTTTGGACTTGATAGTCATAAATACCCTAATCTAGGAGA
>PKML01009694.1:1084269-1170071 GCA_002933935.1 Eutrema yunnanense | reverse complement strand
CCTTTCCTTTCGGGATTTATCCGATGGGTTTTTTTTTTTACCCTCTGGTTATTAATTTGCACATTCATTGAAATTTATAATTATTGTGTAGTATTATTAAAAATAATAATAATAAATAATGCATGGGGCGTACCAGATAACGGCACATATTTATTAATCCAATTGGTAGATTTGATTTATTCTTCCGCAGGACCAGCCTGCTGTCTCTGACCTCCCTTTTTCTAGTTTTTTCGTTTAAATCTATTATCAGTAGTTAATGCCATAAATGGTGTTATATCTGCTTCTGACTTTTCACGGACTCCGATTACGGTGTGAACCAAAATGTTACTACTAGACAGTAGAGTATACAACTTTTAAATTCGCAACAAAATTGTTCTTATATCGATCGGAAAATAATAAGCCTAGCAAACTGCTTTTAGCATATAGAGGCAGCAGTTCAAACTGTAATTATATATTCTCTCCGTTTCTTTTTATAAGTAGTTTTAGATATTTTGTTTTGTTTTACAATATTAGTTGTTTTCATGTTTCTATGCAACTTTTATCTTTATCGAATACTGTGTGACCAATAATATTTTGCAGTTTTTTATATGATTGGCTGGATTATTTTTAATTTATATATTAAATTATATTTTTTGGTAAAATATGAATTTCTTAAAATTTTGTGATTTTAGCCAAAACTACTTATAAAAAGAAACGGAGGGAATATATATTATCTCACATGTTGGATGGATGCCGCCAGATTATGCCTTGGACAATGAGTGGGATTATCGAAGAATGGAAAAAATTTCAAGTCTTTTTGGAATAAGTTGTGGAAAATAGAACGATCTTATTAATATCACTGTTTGAGATCACTTCAATTCCCTTTGTTATTGTGGGCTTGTATTCGAAAAAATATTAAACTAAACCGGAAATATATTATTAGAGATAATTTTTTACGAATTAACAGTTTTATTCAAGGTTCGAAAAGACGCTAGGCGCTAAGCAGGCGGTCGAGCACCGATTTGCGCATATGTCGAAAAGCGTTGATTAATCACCAACGATTAATTTTGAACATTCTTTGATTATCAAAGTAACAAAATATTAGGAAATTATGTTCAAATTCACATCTAAATTCCAAAAACAAAAAAGAAGTACAAACATATGATGCAAAAAAATAGATTTGTCTTGATATTGAGAGACAAAAAAAGTACAAGGAGAGAAAAATCTTCATAATCTTCTTCAATGATCAAATTATCAGGTGTGTTGTACTTCTAGATGTATTTTCAAAATTTGTAACAAATCATATGTCCGTCACAATAAATATAAATAAAAAATAAAAAAATGTTAACTTTTTGAATCGTTGACTTTTTGAAAAAATCGTTTGACTGCCTAGACACTAATCGCGACGGTTCACCGCCGACTAGCGCCTAGGCATATTATTAACTAATATTTATCTATAATTATTAGTTAGTCATATTGTAAAATTTAGATAAAAACTATTTTTTAAAAAAAAATTCAAATTTTTTTTTTTAAATTACTTTGCCTGTAACTAGCACCGATTAAATATTACTCATCCGTTTTACAAAGAGTGTCGTTTTAAAGTTTTCTTTTTTTTCACAAAAAGTATCGTCTGATGTTTTTAATGCATAATTTTGAATAGAAATTCAGTTTTAATCTTGTTAATTTGGTATATTAATTAGAGAGAAAAACATTATTTAGTGTATTACTAAAGAGTAATATAATTTTTTATAAATTTTTAATATGTGTGAAATGTGTTAAAAATAATACTCCCTCTGTTTTTTTTTTTAAGAGGTTTTCTCTAAAAGCACAGAAATTAAGAAAAATTTTTTTTTTGCTTGAAACATTAAATGCTGCTGTTAAAAATGAATTGTTTATTGGACTGTTTACATTATTTTGGTTCATCATTAATGTTTCATGATAGTACCGACACAAAAAGTGAGAAAACTTTTTATAAAAAAAACAAAATAAAATGTCTAAAACCCAAAATATAAAAAAACAGAGAGAGTATATTTTTGGAAACCGAAGGTGTTAAGTTGTTTCTAGGGGATAGAAAGGAAAGTTAGGGACACAATAAACATGTGGGGTCCCGTTCGAGCGGTGGAATTAATCTGTTTCACGCAATGGGCCGAACAGAAAATCAACTTCTGCTTTATAAATTGAGCCCAAAGGCCCCAAACTTAAATTCCATTTCGTTGCAAAATCATCACTTAATTATATGATTAGTCTTCATGTTCGATCTGACAAAAGAAAGAAAAAAAATTGTCAGATCGAACATGAAGAATTTAACTGATACGAATCCCTCATGTATTTCGATTTGAACACACTTTTAATTTTCTAAGATAATTATGTAATTTAGTTTAACTTGTTCAAAACTCTCAGATAAATTGTCAAATTTGCAGCACATGAAGACGATTCAATATTTCAAACATTCAACATGATTTTTTTTTCAAAAATAACATTGGAGCAAAACACTAACTTTTTATAATTTTCGCAAACATATGCTCCAATAAATTTCCAGAAAGATATATCATTGTGGTAAATTTCTATACGAAGAGAAAAAAGAATATTGTAAATTTGGATAAGGTTTTAAAAATCGATTTTATCACCTCTTGCTTGGTGTGTAAGGTTTTGGTGAAGTAGTAAAGTCTCAATCAAAGAGGAAGAAGGTACACTCATTTTTGGCATTTCCAATCTGGCAACGTTACTTACTCTCCCAACGTCAATTGCTTCTTTAGAGTTGAGAAATCGATGTGAGGAGCTCGTAGCCAATTCTTTAACCAACCAAATACGTACGTACAATACATATATTATTTTATACACATTCACATTTTAATTAATTTGTATATATTTTGTCAACAGCCTAAATATTTATATCGGTTCAGTAAATCAAATTAGAGTACTGAGTTTACATAAATGAAATATAATGAGTAGACACGAGCATTCTATGTGCTAACTTGTATGTCTATGTGTTGTTTGCGCATGAGATGTGTAAAATAAAGAAAAAAAATGAATTACTCTTCACGAATCCTCCAATTTGTATATCTACAAATACAAGAATTATACGACTCCTTGCCCATCTTTATATTAAATAAATGAATCAATGGCTCTTCTTTTTGTGTTTTAAGGAAAAAAGTAGTATTTGAGATGTTCAAAAAATAGGAAAAAGGTATTTTAATATATTTTTTAAAAAAATAGATTTAATTTTCTGTATAATTTCACATTATTTGACAGCTGTTATAGACATGATATTAATGGGATCCACACAACAACATACCATATACATCTTTTTTTCTTTTAAACAACAAATTCCGGATGGTGCATAATTTTACAAAAGAGAGAAGGAATAACAAGAATCAAAAGTTAAAAGTAGCTAAAACAATTAGGCAGAATAAGTATTAAGAAAAACGACGATAGAAGAACACAAGGCAACTGGAATTGGATCAGTCCAACGACAGTCTTACTTCGAACCATTTTCAGAGAAGACTCTCTAACTTGTGAGCATCTCTGTAGCGTAATAATACTATATATCCGATTACTAATGGATTTTTTGACGAGGAGGATGATCCATTTACATTACTAACACAAATAACTAAAGTTATGTTTACATCATATCTACAAGTCAATTATAGCTGAAAAACGAAATAAACATGTTTGTGAAAACGTTAACGTTAAATCGGTTTAACCATAGTTGTGAAAACATTTAATACTAACCAAAACGTTTTATATTTTCTGTTTGACTGATGCATATCGTTAGTAGACAATTTGTTGGAAATATTAGCATATTGTTGTATGTTAAATTTAACGTTGTACGTCAATTATGTGTGTTGCGGATTATCTCTATATTATTATTTAAAGTGTCATTTAGAAAAATAAATTTTATTTTGTAAGTTATTACGAATTATGTCATTACAAATAAGAAAATATAATTAAAATAGAAAATGATATAACTGATTAAAAAAAATATGAAAAGTAATTGTTTTCCATTAAAAATGTATTTATTATTTAGTTTCTTAATTATTATAATATTAAAATATTATATATTTTAAAATAATAATTAATCCATATATATTTAAATATTTTTTATAATTTATATATATATATCAAAACAAAAATCTGTATGCTAAATTTGGTAGCGTAGCGATAGCAAAAACTATAAAGTTACATTATATACTTACAAAAAAGAAAAAAAAAGTTTCATTATATACTTAAAATGTTTACGAGGAAGATACCTCTATACGTATAAGTTTTCTACGGTATACGTTTACACACGTTACAACTTACACGTAGGATTGGTCGTACTCGTACCTATATGGCACAATGATCAATACTGATACAGTGATATGTAATACTAGTAAGTACGTTATAGGTAACAAGTGATGCAAATCGAAACACTTATACCAATCATTGTTCACATGATAGATAATTTCGTTTGACTCAACTGATTTTCTTATTACAGTAGTCTGTACATTCACCTTTAAGATTGAAACTCTACTTACTAGCTAAAGCATTAATTAGCTGTACGTAATATAACTTTTTCAGCATTAACTAGATCATTTAATTTGCAAAGACACTTTGTAAGTTGTGTCTAATCAAAAAGATAAAACTAATTGATTATCAGCAAAGGAGTATCACAGAAAAACTTAACCAACTTCAAAATTCACAATGTCGCTACACATGGAATTAGAGAATCTCATATGGATAATGTGGTGCCTATTGAGACACACATGTATTGTTCCCATTTCATAACGTACTCAACATAAATAGTTGCAATGGTAACTCATGCAAATGTTTAACCAGCTTTTGCAACATCGTTTTTTATCACATAATTCTAATTATCCTATGGGAACGTTAATGCTGATTTTCTTGTTCGTAGTGTAGTGTTTGTATTAAAAATGCGGTGTTTTAATTTGTAAGCATTTATGTACTCGATTAGTTAACTGCCGTCTGCCGATGTAAACCATTATTTTCACTAGTCAACCAAAAATATAATTTTTGTAAGAAAAACGTAAATGAAAGAAAAATCATTTGGATCAAGATTTACCTTAAATATCCAGTAAAATAAAACACCATGTAGATCTAGTAACAATGATGATATAAATATGCGCAGATGTCGATTAGAAATTGGAATATATAATGCAAAAAAAAAAAAAAAAGGAGAGTTTAAATTGATAATTGGAAGAAATTTTTGCTAACATAAAATATGGGCAGATATCGATCGACCGGGACATACGATGGGCCCAGAAGACAAGAACCAAACAATGTGGGCTCATAAGATAAGGACCCAAAAATGACTTGTGATCAAGTTTGGGCCCACATAAAAACCCCCTCGAATCTCCTGTGAAACCCGAAGGCCACAATTGGGTAAAGATGGGTCCCACTGAACAAGTTGCACGGCGAGTGATGTTGCTGGGTCTAAATGGGCCGTGAAAATGAGACATCTAGATGGGCCCAGCTCATTCATGGCTTGCCAGAGTCCTTTGTTCGCGGTACACTACTTGCCGGTTTTAGGAAACGGTTTCTGACACGAGAAACTTTTTGTTGGGTTCCAAGATATTACATACGGACAAAAAACATAGCTATATTTTTGGTTTTACATAGCTATATCTAAAAACTGTAGTAGTATTCTACGGTCAAAGTTCCGTCAGATACAATAGATTTTATGATTATACAACAGCTAAATAGTTATATGTTTTTTTTTCCTTTAAAAACCCGATTAGTCGGAATACCAATGGTGTTATATGTGAAAAAGTGAAAAACGTAAACTGTCCTTCTTTTTTCGTGGAGGATCCTACAATTTTAAGAAAAGTTGATTGTTTTTTAAAAAGCCCCTGTTTTTTTTTTGTAGTCAGTAGAAAGCTGAAATGAGTGTATGTATAAATCTTGGAATAAAAATAATGTTTTCATGCAAAGAGAAGGCTCTTATTTTAACTAACATAAACTGGGTGTTGGGTTTGGTAAGATGAAACAGAACTCAGCCCAGATATACGGCCCAAACAAACTAAATTCAAAGGCGCCATTAAAACGGCAGCGTTTAGTGATGCGATTGAGTAAGACGATGCTTCTCGCGTCTCTCGACTTTGTTTCTGTAAGTTTGTTCGTCAGTTAAAGCTTTGAGACCTTGCGATAAAAGAATCATTTCAGCTTTGTTTCGTCCAATTCTCACCTCGTACAGTGACCAAACATCGGTTTCTTGCTTTGTCGGAAAATCTGAGTGAGTACAATAAATACCCTTGAGGTATTCTTTGCTTCGCGACCTTGTAAGACTCTATATTCACTCTTTTCACGTGTTCTCTCTCGATGCTTCTCTAGTCACGTGTACGCAATTGTATCCTTCTTTCTGCGTTTATTCGCTTTCAATAGGTTTGTGGATTTTGTGTTCGTCTGTTTTCTGGGGTACCATTTCTGATATTCGAATTGCCTATTGATTCTACTGAAACGTTCCTATGGTTTTTAGAGCAATTGCCTGCTGACTTTCAGTTCTTGTGCTGAAATTATAACTATATAGCTCGCTGTTTTTTGCGATGTTTGAAGTAGATTTTACTATCAAGTAATGATCTTTTTTCTCTTTGTTCTTGTTTTTGGAATCATTTGAGCTTATTATATGAAAAGGTTGGAAATTGCGTTGCTCCTTTGTGTAGGTATCTGAAATCTCTCCTGAACTTTTGGGGGGCATTCGTATTAGATTTATGAAAAAGATATGATGACTTGTTACTCTCCAATCACAACATGTTCTAGGAATGCTATCTTTATAAAGAGGCAATTAGGGACTCACCTCTCCGGCGTTGTGGCTCAAGGATCATACAGTTTCCGCATTTACAGTCTTTTCTCGGGGATTTCGAAAAGAGATCATACCGGTTTTGGTGTTTCGGTCTCTAATAGACCTTCTAATTGGTCAGATAAAGGACTTTGTGGGTCGGTATTGATTAATCGATCAACCGTTGGTCCTAAAGGAAAGCTTGAAGTTTCTTTCTTGAGCCCCGAGGCCAAGATGAAATGCGCTGAGATAAAATCCAACATGAGAAATCTCTATTGGTATTCAAGATTTGCTTATACAGGTGTGATTGTTAGCTTGCTCGTTTGTTATTCTTCAACTTCCCAAACAGCATACGCAGAAGCTTCAAGGGATAAAGATGATAACAACAACAAGTCTTGTGATGGTAAACTCTACAATGGGAAAAGAGTCTACACAGATTACTCTATCATTGGTAAGTCTTGTTCAGCCATCACTTATCTTATTTTTATGTTAGACATTTGTTGAACCGGAAAATGGTAATGATCTGTAGGTGTACCTGGGGATGGTAGATGTTTGTTCCGTTCAGTGGCTCATGGGTTTTGCTTACGCTCTGGAAAATTGGCTCCAAGTGAGAAAATACAGAGAGAACTCGCTGATGAATTACGTACTAGAGTAAGTATCTGGTTGAGAGTGTTCTTATTTGTCATACTTTGTTAGTACTTTCCCTCTGATTCAAGAAAGCCTAATTCTTTAAATTACATCTATCAAGATATCCCATTTCATGAGTCATCTTGAATATGACAGGTTGCTGATGAATTTATAAATAGAAGACAGGAAACAGAATGGTTAGTTTTTCCTTATTGTACATTGATTCATGGACCGGTCTTAACATTCCATATCGCATTTTCTGTAAGGTTAAATATTGTATGTATGCATCTACTCAGTCTGATGTCTCTCATCAGGTTTGTGGAAGGAGATTTTGACACATACGTCACACAAATTCGGGAGCCACACGTGTGGGGAGGTGAACCTGAACTCTTAATGGCTTCACACGTCCTCCAGTAACTTCCTCTCCTTGATTTGCATGATTTCAGTTTCTTATAAGCATCCTAGATTGAAATCTAACCAAAAAACGAGCTGAGCATATCATTAGAGATGAACAAATAGAGATGTGTATGGCTTTTGATGATCACAGGATGCCAATCACGGTGTATATGAAGGACGAGAAGGTTGGAGGATTGATAACTATCGCGGAGTACGGTCGAGAATACGGTAAAGAAGATCCGATCCAAGTCCTATACCATGGTTTTGGTCATTACGATGCTCTCTTGATACACGAGGGTAAAGCTCCAAAATCCAAACTTTAGCAATTTCCAAAGTGTGGATGGGTATGAATTTACGGAAATGCCCTCCGTTATGGTTGTTGTTGAGGACAGTTAGTGGGATCTTCACATGCATCTCTGTGTTGGTAACTTTTGTCAGGTGGTGATGAAAAATTTCTGACACAACCACAGTCTATAGACATGTCTTGTAGAATGTCTACCTTTTATGTTCTTTTAATTTGAATAAAATTTCAAATAATATGCTCGTTTCAAATCATATAGCTTGTGCGCCACACATTGTCAAACCGTGATAATACAGAGTTCTAAATGTCTGTGGGCACTGAAAAGAATATGGTCAGTGTGCTATGTGTTGTCGGACAGGTCATTGTGGTTGAAATGAAGCGGTTAAAATGCTAGATAAATAAATCAGAATCATATAAAATATTACATAATTTCTCTAAATTTTGGTAACATTTAGAGATTGAAATATTTTTTTAAACAAATTCTGTTTGACATAGAATATTTGTGTGGTAAGAAATAACGCACCAACAGTCTGTCAAATAACCTACACATTTTTACCAAAAATAAAATAAATAATAACCTACACATTTCAGATATTTTCCATCTCCTCATACACTCTGTATTCCAAGGATGTTATGGATCATTTGTCTTCGATGTTCTTCAATCCTCATTCCAAAGATGATCGAAGATTTCTAGTAATTCATCTGTTGTCCCGATATACTTTCATATTTCCCAATAATCTATGTCATAGCTTCACAATCAGATCTCGTTGCTCGACAAAAGAATAAAGAGTCATCCGCGAATAAGAAATGTGAATCTGTTGGACAATTTTTAGCTAACTTCATCTCCTGATAACTTCGGGTTATCTCCGCCGTATTTAACATTTGACCCATAACTTCAGCACAAATTAAAAAAACATAAGGAGATAAGGTATCACCTTGTCAAAATTCCCGTGACGGTTTAATATTTCCATACGGAACACCATTAATCAAAACCGAGAAAGAAACAGTTTGTGGTTTATTCTTTTGTTTTGTATTTTTTGTTTGTTGGTTATCTAATTTTTTTCTTTTCGTTTAGGCGTTTCATTTCGGAAAATTAGATTATACCGGGTTTTTTTGTTCATAAAACTCTCGGACTACGTTTCCGTTTCCGATCTATATTGATTTGACCTCATTTGTTTAGAGGTGGTTTTTTTGGTGATGAAGCTTGTGTACTTATATTTTTTTGGTTTAGTTTTGGCTTCATTCATTAATATAGCAAACATATGGAAGCAGAAAAAAGAAGAGAATCTTCGATGCTACTAACACGGAGAAATAAAAACAGTCACATAGTTTTTATTAGTAATTTTTAGTGATAATTTTGCTCAAATGAGTACTTTATCAATAGTACAACAACAAACATGTCCACCAGCAACATGATTGACCACACATTTACCGATAGTCCCTGGTGGGAACTCAGACGATCCACATGGAATTTTACAATCGGCGTCCGTATTGCACACTCCTTTGAAATTACACTCATGTGTCAAGAATGCTATTATTCAGAAGATGAAAAAATCATTAATGATCGTTAGTTTATTACAGTATATTTTTACCTACAAAAATATGTTAAAAATGTATATTTTTTTGTTGGAAACGTGTGTAGAACAAAACTTTAAGTGAAAACTGTAATTGATAACAAAATAAAAAATAGAGAGACGAATTATAGATAAAATATTTACGTTTTGATTCGGCAGTAAATAGGAGACAACACGTGATCAGAAGAGCTGCAAGTTGAAACTTTGACAAAGCCATTTTTAAAAATAATATCAGAAAAAAGAGAGGAACCATGCCTATTTATATATACATATGCAATGGTCAAATTTGGTATCAAAGTTTTCCTTTTTTTAAAAAGCTTGGTAATTAAAGATAAAAATTAAAAACTTTCCACGAAAATAGATATATGGTCAAAGTCTTCATCATGGCATTGAATTTTGGTCAAAGTCTTCATAATGGCATTGAATTTTGTTTTTTTTTCTGTCAACGAATTGGATTATTTTAGGTAAACATGTTTAATGTTAAACATATAAAAAAGGGAAAAAATCTTCGACATATAAATTTTCAAATCAATTAAAATACATAAATGAATGTGATAACAAGAGAATTTGAACAAAAAGGTAAATTTTAAAAAATAGTGTTATTCTAACAATTTTCACACAAATTAAGAAAATTAAGAAAAAATTTATTTTACCCTTTATTAATACATTAAAAAAATCATCTTTCTAATTAAAACTAGAGAAATACTCTCAAATAGCACAAAAAATATTTTTTATTCCAAAACTAGCACCCTAAATTTAAAATACCAAAAATAGCACAGCTAATTATTTTAAAATACTTATTTACCAAAAATAAATTTAAAATAGAATTAAACATTATGTTTGGGTTCACTATTTCCTATTTAGGGTTTAGTTTTTTCCCATTATGAAATAATTATAAGTCATTTTTATATTAAATTCGTGATAATATTGTCAAAATTGGTGCTATATTTGTGATTTTCACCCTTGGGTGCTAAATTTGAGAATTTTTAGTTTTTTGTGCTATTTTGTAGAATTGCCCTTAAAACTAGATTTTTAATAAAAAACTAGTGATCGGGCCGCGCCTGGCGCGGACTAATATACTTGATTAACTTATTATTTTAAATAATTGTTTTTATGTATATTCATCATGTGTTTTATACATAATATTTTTTTTTTGATTTTCAATTTTTTTTCTTCATAAATATATATTTATCTTAAATAGAGTAATCTTTCTCCCTAATTTCTTTTATGTATTAATTACCTTTTTATTACATATTAATGTTTTGGTAATTTGTTGTATGTATTTTTGATATATTTTAAAAGCTTTATGTTTGCGTGTTGATTCCTTATTATCCGATGCTATATTTTGTTTTAGGGGTATTTTTTCGAAATCTAAGTTGTATATATAGTTTTGGTTTTTTTTCTTTGCTGATGCGGTTATGTTTGAAAAATTGGTTAATGTTAAGAGACTTGACGGAAATAAGCTTCGATGTGGTAAAAAGAGATAGGATGTTGTTCCTAATCAGAACAACTTTGTCTTAGGCGAAAAAGGAAAGAGAAAAAACGTGTAATAGTAGGACCAGAGAACGATTCATCATCACAAAGCGAAGTCAAGGTTAAACATTCTTTTAAAAATGGCATCTATTGCATAATATAAATAATACTCTCGTAAATAAAATCCTTGTAGAGACAATGTTTATAAGTTTTCCAAAACTTCTTTGTAGACAATATTTGTGGTTTTTTCTTGTGGTTCGCCTTTGTTATTGGTTATCAATATCTTCAAACCCATTCTCGATGTCACTCTTGAAATAGCGACGTAAAGTTGTCCATGTGAAAAAACTGGATTTGGCAAATATAACCCTATACCTTCTCCAAAGTTTGTCCCTGACTTTTGTTAATCGTCATTTCAAAAGCTAGAGATACGGGAAATTGTCTTTGCCTTCTTGAAAGGTAATCTTGCATCTGCAGGGGTGACAAACATTCTTGGAATTAAGACCCTCTCATCAACATCAACATTTGGTTTACCTGTTATGACTCTCACTTGTATCACATGATTAGCCAATTGGGTGACAATTAACCGCGTCCCATTACACAAGCCTCCTTTTGGGTCGATATTTCGAAGCAAGATGATATGGGCTCCAATTTTAAGAATCAATCTATGATTTGGTAAACCAAAAATCTTGATGTTGTTTAAGAACTCTTGTGTATAGACAATATCATTCGGCAAATCTGAATCAGAAAGGTCCTTTTCAGCTTCGCCGACCACTGTTTTTTCATTAGGATCGATGCTATCGGCACTTAAATAAACTCTTTCATCACCTAAACCATTATATTTAAATGTTAAACGCTAATATGAGATTAAGATTATGAATAAGATTTATTGACTTCATTTAAATAAGAATACATGGTACTTGTGAAAACATATGTTCATTAATCTTCTCGACATCTAGATTTTTAGGTGCCAAAATAGCTCTCTCTCTAAAAAACTTTGGATCGTCTTTTTGCGCAAACGACTCACCATATATTTCCTTGACTATAGTTCTCACCGGATCATCACAATCTTTGATCAATAAATCTTTAGTGATGTCAATGTCTGTTTCACCAAAATTTGGTTAATTGATTCTCCCTTCACCGACTTCCAATATCCATTTTGAAAAAGAACTTATATCATTGGCATCGCTCTCACTAAGACCTTCATGGAGTCTCATATTACTCGTCAACCGTAGAACCTTGCATTTATCCCATAGTTTTGATGCGTTGAGAGTTGCCATTACTGTTACATTCCTACATGCATCAGGTATTACAGGCAACACCTGTCGGAAATCACCTCCAAAAACCATGACCTTTCCTCCAAAAAGTTCGTCACACTTCATTATATCCTTCATACTTCTGTCTAATGTTTTGAAACAGTGTTTACTCAGCATCGGTGCCTCATCCCAAATTATTAGCTTTGTTTTCTTTATCAAATTATTCATTGTGTATTTTGTTTTTTTTGGGAAAACCTAGAGTTTTCTAATATTATGTGATTATGTATAGAGAAAGATACAGTTATATATATAATCGTATTTCGCTGATGATTATGGAGGAATTGTAAATTTTCCTATTATCCAATAAGTAATTTAGTATATTTCTTAATATTGTTATTTATTATAGTAGTGTTTTATTCTTATCCAGGATGTTTTACACACACACANGAGAAAAAAATTAAACACCTCCTTACTCTTCACGAATTCCTCCAAGTGTAATGTGAAAGCCGGCCATTCCTCGGGTATAGACACCATCTTCACCAGCTCGGAACAGTCCGTTGCAAAAGCTATCGTCGTCTTCTGATTTGCAATCATACAATGCATGGCTCAAATAAGTGCTTCTAATTCTGCGTGGAGGGGAGAGAGACTCCTTCGTAAATTCCTTGCTCCTACGATAGTTTCTTCAACGCCTTCCTGAGCAATGCCATCATAATCCAGAAAAATTATATGTGTCCTTCCAAGAGCCATCAATATAGCACCACCATCCGTCGTAATGTGAAATCACCGGAGAACGGCCAATAGTTTGGGATACTATTGCTTGATCACTATTTTGTGTCGTGTCCCAGCTTGTTGCCTCAGCTTCCGCAATTTTCAAAGTTTCTTGTGGATCTCTATCTATATTTGAAAAAACCTTATCATTCCGCGCTTTCCAAATGTACCACACAATCCAAGGAAAAGTTTCATTCTGATTTTCTTTTGGAAGTCTCCAAAAGAGATAATCAAAATTTGAAAAGACCGATGACAATGGAAAAGCACTCGGGGGTGATGGTATCTGAGAAAGTGCCCACGTTTGTAAAGCTGGAGGCCATTCAAAAAGAACGTGATTGATCGTTTCCTCTGCCGCTTCACACCGTACACATTGTGTATCACAATTGATCCCTCTAGATCGTAACATTGCTGAAACCGAGAGACATCATGATATGACTTGCCATGTATTGTAAAAATATTTTTTTTTGGAAAATACACTATTTGAGTTACAAAATTGAATTTTATATGTTTGAGAATTTGTTTTGGATTATTGTATTTTTTTAGTTTTTAGAAATTTTTAGTTCAAAGATTCAAAAATTAAAATATAATATATTTTTATCTAAAATTTAAAATTATTGTTTATTAACTTTAGAATTCTTTCAAAATTTCTTTCGATTTTTTTGGATTTTTTTGAAAAAATATTAATATTTTATTATTAAAAAATAAAAAGATAACAGAGGTTATTTCTCTGTTAAATTGGATGTGTTAAATGGTCTCAAAACTAAAAATTGAGGTATTATAATTGAAAAATAGATTAGTTGGAGTATTTGCGTGGGCACAAAAATAATTGGGTATTAAAAAATTTATTAAAATTTAGTTGGAGTATTTTTATGAAATTTTCCAATGCCTAAACAAAAAAAGATAAGATAATTTCAAGCTTTCAACGGTTCATTTAGGGCTGGGAATTCGGCTACTTCATGTAATTTGGTTTGGGTAGTTCGGTTTTTTGGTTAGTTCGGATTTCAAAAATTCTGCCGAAAATAACCGAATAAAATATCGGTTCTGTTCGGTTCGGTTATCGGGTAGTTTAGTTATTTTTTATAATCGAAAATAACCAAAATATTGGCAAATTCAGTTTAATTCGGATAGTTTCGGTTATTTTCGGGTAATTCGGTTCGGGTAGTTCGGTTTTTTTTTGGTATTTTCGATTATTTTCGGGTATTTTCGAAAAAATTCAAAACAAATCTTGGTTTTTTTTAAAAAATTTCTCGATCGGTTCGGCCGAACCGTAACAAACCGAAAACCGAAATTAATTTTAAATATTGCCAAAAATAATTGAACCATAGCCGAATTTACAAAACTTCGGTTCGGTTTGGTTAATAATCCCACGCCTATCTCATTACAAGACCAGGTATTAGCTCCTATGGGGCCTACCAAATCACTGCCTTTTATAATCCGTAAAAAACTAACTTTTTTTTTTTTTTTTTTGTCAACAACCTAAGTACCTGTACCGGTTCACAACCAAACCGGAGATACCGAGTTTAGACCACCTCCATCGTTGGGTTCTGGAGGGGTTCTTAGCAATAAAAATAAATAAAAATAAATCGAAAACCATGAAATTGCTAAGAACCGTCTCTTGATAAGGATTTTTAGAGACGGTTCTTAAAGCTACGTGTCCATTTATTATTAGCAGACATTTTTTTTTTTATTCTCAAAAATTAAGTCTCTCTCTCATTTCAATCGACGCGACTCTCTCTCTCTCTCTCATTTTTCTTTCTCTCCGATCTTCTTCTTCGGCGATTGAAGCTTCTTCTTCGGCAATCTCTCCCGGCGGCTGAAGGTTCTTCTTCCTATGATGTGTGAGTATATTTCGATCTAATCCTCCAATTTTTCGTTGTGTAATTGCGTAATGGATGTTGTTGGAAATGGGTATCTTTCGTTTGATTGTTTTAATCCAAA
The DNA here is from genome assembly GCA_002933935.1 of Eutrema yunnanense. Classification (NCBI taxonomy): domain Eukaryota; kingdom Viridiplantae; phylum Streptophyta; class Magnoliopsida; order Brassicales; family Brassicaceae; genus Eutrema; species Eutrema yunnanense. The sequence continues at coordinate 1,154,987 of PKML01009694.1, read as the reverse complement.
AAAATTCGCCTTTGATCAGTTCCCTATATTATGATCTACAAATTTTGGAAGAAACCTTACGAAATTGACAGATTAAGAATCATGATTCTAGGGATAATGAGTCTGATCCCTTTTATCATGTTTACTCATTACAGTTGCAAACGAAATCGAAGATTTGTGGCCATGGATTGTTCAAGAAGAGTATTATTCCGAGCAATCGAAGTTACTTGAAGAGTTCATGTGTATCCCCAACATTGGTTAGATGGTACATTGGTTACCTTGTTTTTGGATTGATGTTAAGGAGTGCTGGTGAAGTAGAAGACATGAATAAGGCTGTATCTATAATGCAGGTTTGAAGGGATCTCTTGGAAATCTGATGAGACTCATGTAGCTTATGTTGCCGAGGAACCTTCCCGTTCCAAACCTACCTTTAACCATTTGTGTCTTATGTCTATTGAAAATTGGATCATCACATATGGGTAAGCATTAAGCAAGTCTGGTTACTATTGTATCTTCTTCAGGAAGAGCAACACAAACTTCAAAGTGAGAATGAAACAGAAGAACTTGTGGGAGCAAGTAATGAAATACTGCTGAAGCTGTTCATACTGCTGGAGAAGTTCTTGTTAGACTCAGAGAAGCCGAACAATCAGCATCAGCTGCTGAGGTAACAAACGAGATTTTCATATTTTAATTAATGAACCATTGGTGTGTTAGTGTGACATTGTTATCTGAGTTTTGGGCTCCAACTATGAACATATTTGGTTGCAGGAAAAGTTCAATGAAGTAGAAGAACAAAACGAGAAGCTAAAGAAGAAAATAGAAAAGCTGAAGAGGAGACACAAGTTGGAAGTGGCAACAATCAAACAGAATCTAAAGCAAAACACACGGCCAGAATCTGCATTACAGCCACTGCATCAGAGGAACTTGGCTATAGAAGAAGGCATGTAGAAGAAAACATACCAATTGTTTGTGGCGTGCAAAACTGGTCTTTGTATAACTTACAATTGGTAATTCATATTCTTTTTTTCTACATTAAAGTTGTTATCTTTCTTATTAGATTTAAATTCTTCCTAAAGTATTAAATTTTTTTTTTTTAAGAACCCCTATTTGAGGTTCACCATTGAACACTCAAAAATTGATGGGGTTCTAAATTTTGAAATCATCCAAAAGATATGATTAAAATAATATTAAGAACCCCATGAGGGGTTTAGGAATGAAGATGCTCTTTACACATTTGAAATGGGGAACCTTTAGTAATATACAAAAAGTATGTACTAATATACTAGTTATCAATTAATTTTTAGTTATAAATTCATGAAACTTAACATCTAAATAGTACAAATGTCCACAATATGTTTGTGTCTTCTTGCTCTCAAATGTCCACAATGACTAAAAACATTGGATTTTTTAACCAAATAAATAACATTATTATATTATTATATTTCAAATTTATATCCCAAAGCACATCTTCCAACACTTTAAGCTCTCTCACAAGAATTCAAAAACTTTACCATGTCTACATTACACCACGTTGTTACATTGGAACCCCATCATCCTAAATTCTTCTCCTTCGCCTTCTTCTTTTTCTTTCGTCTCTCTCTGCAACTCCTCGTTGCATTGCTCCTGATTCTCTATATTGAGAAATGCAGTTTCTTAGACTTCTTATTTCTTCCTTCTTCCTCTTCATCAGCTTATCCTCGTCGCTAAATCACGATGGTTTGTCTCTTCTTGCTCTCAAATCCGCCGTCGAGAACGACCCGACCCGTGTGATGCATTCGTGGTCTGAGTCCGACCCGACTCCGTGTCACTGGCCTGGAATCGTCTGCACTCGCGGCCGAGTCACCTCTCTCGTTCTCTCCGGAAGAAGACTATCGGGTTACATTCCCTCCGAACTCGGACTACTCGACTCGCTCGCAAGGCTCGAGCTCGCTCGCAACAATTTCTCGAAACCCGTTCCGACTCGTCTCTTCAACGCCGTTAGCCTCCGTTACATCGATCTCTCTCACAACTCAATCTCTGGCCCAATTCCGGCCCAAATCAGAGCCCTAAAGAATCTCACTCATCTCGATTTCTCCTCCAATCTCCTCAACGGGTCACTCCCCGAGTCACTCACTGAACTCGGAAGCCTCGTCGGCACACTCAACCTCTCTTACAACCGATTTTCCGGCGAAATTCCGCCGTCTTATGGCCGATTTCCGGTTTTCGTCAGCTTGGATATCGGACACAATAATCTCACCGGAAAAATACCTCAGATAGGCTCTCTGTTAAACCAGGGACCAACCGCGTTCGCTGGAAATTCTGATCTCTGTGGTTTTCCGCTACAGAAGCCATGCAAAGACGAAACTGCAAACCCTAAGCTCGTCACTCCAAAACCGGAAGGCTCGCAAATCCTCCAGAGAAAACCAAACCCTAGTTTCATCGACAGGGACGAAAAAAATGATAAGCCGATCACCGGATCCGTGACGGTTTCTCTTATATCCGGAGTCTCCGTCGTAATCGGAGCGGTTTCTCTCTCCGTATGGCTGATTCGAAGAAAATGGAGCTCCATCGGATGCAAATCGGAGAAATCCACAACAGAGAGGAACACGGCGGCGCCAATGGAGTTTGATGAGGAGGAGGAGGAGCAGGAAGGTAAATTTGTAGCGATAGACGAAGGATTCGAGCTCGAGCTCGAGGATTTGCTGAGAGCGTCGGCTTACGTTGTTGGAAAGAGCAGAAGTGGGATTGTGTACAGAGTAGTAGCCGGGATGGGGTCGGGTACAGTGGCAGCGACGACGTTTTCCACATCCACCGTCGTTGCCGTAAAAAGGCTCAGCGACGGAAACGCCACGTGGCGGCGGAAGGATTTCGAGAATGAGGTGGAGGCAATCGGTAGGGTCACCCACCCAAACATCGTACGGCTAAGAGCTTATTACTATGCTGAGGACGAGAGGCTCTTGATCACCGATTACATACGCAATGGAAGCTTGTACTCTGCTTTACATGGTAATGCTAAATCTTCCTTAATTATGATATGCTCATTTCAATTTTGTTTTTTGAAATTTTTATTCTTTTTGTCATTTTGCTTTACGTCCGTTTATAATGTGTGTGAATTTTGATATTGAACAAAAAAGAGACAAGATTGGGTTTATTTGGGTGGATCTAATATAGATAGAGTTTTTGTCTTTTTGATTGTATTATAATAACTAATGTCTTTGGCGTCTTCTTTTTGTTCCTTTCTCTTTCAAAAATCTTTCTGAATTCACATGTCTCGTAACTGTTATAGTTCCAGACAAACTTGGATCTCTCTTCTTGTCGAAAGCAACGAAGTAATTCGTTTTTTTATTTTTTTTTTCTTATGCGATTAGTTTTGAATTAGGAAAGAACAATGTGGAAAGTTGTGCAAAATCCTGTTTGTTTTAACTTACATGAGAGAACATTTTTGGTTTAAGGGGTTAAGATCAGGGTTAAGATCGGGGTTAAAGTTTTAAACTTTAAAGAGTGTTTAATGAGACAGAACAGAGGTCAGATTAAGATTTGAGGGATGTTTGTTTATCCATAGAGAGTTGCAATATCGGATTTGAACATAAAGTTGAGACTTCCCCATTTTGCCAAAGATTTGTTTCTTCTTGTTCTTGTTTTCATTGTTGGCTTTTTGATTTTGTTTGTAGGAGGACCTTCGAATACTCTGCCTTCACTCTCTTGGCCTGAAAGGTTACGTATTGCACAAGGAACTGCTCGTGGGTTGATGTATATACACGAGTACAGCCCGAGAAAGTATGTCCATGGCAACCTTAAATCAACCAAAATCCTGCTCGATGATGAATTACAGCCTCGCATCTCAGGCTTCGGTCTAACACGTCTAGTCTCAGGTTACTCAAAACTCACCGATTCGCTATCCGCCAAAAGGCAAAGCCTAGACCAAACCTTTTCAACCTCCGCTGCAGTGGTGACACGAATCACCGCTCCCTCGATTGCTTACCTTGCACCCGAGGCTCGAGCTACTTCTGGTTGCAAATTATCTCAGAAGTGCGATGTTTATTCGTTCGGGGTTGTCCTAATGGAGTTGTTGACTGGTCGGTTACCTAATGCATCCTCTGAAAACAATGGCGAAGAACTCGTGCGTATTATGAGGAATTGGGTTAAGGAAGAGAAGCCGTTGGCTGAGATTTTAGACCCGGAGATTCGAAACAAAGGTTATGCAGATAAGCAAGTCATTGCAGCCATTCATGTCGCCTTGAACTGCACGGAAATGGATCCAGAGGTTCGTCCCAGGATGAGATCAGTGTGTGAAAATCTCGGCCGAATCAAATTAGACTAAGCTCGTTCGAAGTAACTGAGAAAGTTAGAATTTTTGCAAATCCACTGACTGTAAAATTCATGCACCATCATGTTTTGCTTCTCTAAGAATTTTTTTTTTTTTTGGGGCATGTCGTAGGGTGTAGGGTTCCTAATCATCAGGTGATCTCTCCTTGTTTCTTGCGGCATAAGGAAAGTAGTTTATTGTTTCTTGGTTTTCAGCCTTAATTTAAAAAATTGTCACATTGCGTAGTTGCGTACATCTTGACACATATTTTATTTTCCTTCTCTCTATAAATCTTATTTACGAGTAGTTACTCTTTGTATTTACTAATAAAACGTGTCTACATATGTATAACGTAAGCTTTTATACAAAAATAACCTACACTTTGAGCTTTAATTAAAAGAAACACCGTTACAACAAAAATGATTTCCCTATAAATATCAGTCGTACAAAAAATGAAAACATAAAGAAGCTTAGAAACATGATGGATTCCAATAAAAAACTGATAACTCTGGTCACACTATCTTTGCTCCTGAGAGTAGCAATATGTGAAAAAGCTGGTGTAGTAATGGGAAGGGATATATACGAATGGAAATTTCTACCTAAAATATATGTATCCATTACAAACAATGTCGACAGTGGTTTGAGGTTATATTATAGTTGTCAGTCACAAAACATGCCTTTTCGTCGAGAGGCTGCAGCGGGCGATTGGGGATGGGTAGCTGAATTCAGAAAAAGCTTTTGGGGACGAACTCGTTGGGCTTGTACATTTACATTCGGTGGCGAAACGCATCGTTTTGATATTTACAGAGATAACAGAGATAATGTGAAGAACTATCAGTGCCAATACTGTCGTTGGTCCATCAAAAGGAATGGACCTTGTGCTCTCAATGCACAAACTGGAAGATATGATCTTTGTTATGCTTGGGATACATAAAAAATATCATTATATATATGTTTTGTTCATCTTGTTAACAATAAGAAAGCTTTTAACGAATTATATAAGAAAAATACATTAATGTCTTATTAACTTTCATGTTCAAATTGAAAGTTTGCGTGTTATAAAAAAATTTCGATTGATTAGCCAATGTTTTTAAAAAAATCTGATCGAGCATTTTAAATTTGTATAAAACGAGACGAGTTCCATGGTATAGAACCAAATTTATTTTTAGATATTAATTAGATCCAACGTATTCTGACCCGAAAAAAATGATTTGAAGAAAAAAAAATAGTTCTTATGGTTTGAAATTGTGTTTCATTTTTTTTAAATAGTTCTTATGGTTTAACACGTATTTCCAAAATTATTAATTATAATACGGTTTCAAAATGTAAAGTGTCGCCTAAATTTTATGGAAACAATTCGGCTGCAGAAGATTACTCCTTAATTATTTTATGTTGTTGGGCAAAGAGCGGTCAGATATGTGACCGTGAACGGTGACGATCCGGTTAATTTGGCAAGGCGCACGGAAACTCAGATAGACTCGTATGCAGACAATATTTACACTAGGTTTTAGAAGGGTAAAGTTGTAATCTCAAAGAGTAGGAACGGTAGGTTTGCGTTTATCCCGCCTCACATGGAAATTTGAAATGAGGCTCTCTCTCGCACGTGCCAACGTTTGATTTGCTTCCCCAATATAATCCCGCTCAGGAGGCGACCTTCAAAGATTGCCCAGATCGTCACTCTCCCCAGAAAGCTCTCTCTTTCTCTCTCTCTTTCTCTCTCTCTCTCCACATTTGACGAGGCCGCTTCTTCGACTTCAGTTCATCAATCGTCTATTGAAGATTCTGAGGTATACAATCTATGGTTTTCTTTCTTTCCTTTCTATCTGATACGAGTAGACATATGACTCGGGGGTTTTCTGCTGTTCTTGTGACATGATTTGATTGGAAAATGGGTTTTGGGTAACGAAGATTTGTGAGGGGATTCTGTAATTCGTTTTCTGTAATTCGTTTCTCCGACGCTAATATCGGGTTGATTTTAATTGGAAATGAGGGGATTCGAGTTCCGACTAAATCCCTAGGGTTTCTCAGATGGATTTCAATATGTTTCAGTCTTGTGGGATTTCTCTAATCGATTATGTCTTCTTTTTTCAGCAATGCCAGAAGCAAGAGACCGAATCGAGAGGCCAGTGGATTACTCGGCGATATTTGCCAACAGACGCCGTCACGGTGTGTTACTAGACGAGCCAGCCTCACGGGTCAATCCAGTTCAGAGATTGCCATCGGATTCTCAGGTGAATCCAGAACCTGGGTCCATTGGCCGAGGATCTTTGGTTGTGGCACGCGGGCTTGTGAGAGGCAATTTCAGTTCATGGAGGCCTGGTAATGGTAATGGGAGCGGTCACATTCCGTTTAGATCTCCACAGGGAAGAGAGAATATGCATATGGTCTCTGCTAGGCGTGGAAGAGGTCGTGCTTCACCCAGTGTGTTGCCTTCTTGGTACCCAAGAACGCCTCTACGCGATATAACTCATGTTATGCGGGTAAATTGACCAACCCTTTTTGTGTTCATTCTTTGCTATATAATTCAGTTGCTGAGTCTTGTTTGGGTAGCACATGGACAATGGTGTTGCTGAGTCTTAGTTTCCTCGTTGGTTTTCTTAGTACTGATAGGTTTGTTTAGGATTAATCATCGAAGGCTTGCTTAGTCTTTCTGTGTAATCTGAATCATAAAGTTTGTTGCCATAGGCTTGCTTAGCCTGGCGATTTATTCTGTTTACACTCTTCCAATTTTTAGGCTATTGAGAGGAGAAGAAGAGCTGGTATGGGAGTAGGCGGCGATGGCCGGGAGATTGAGATCCCAACTCACCAACAAGTTGGTGTTCTTGAATCTCCAGTACCATTGGAGATTGATGAACTGAAATGCTTAATGGTGACTCCTGGTCCAGCTGTTGGATTCAAGCGTAGTTGCCTACCGTCAACTGCTAAAGTCCATAAGATGTTGCTTGACATCAGTAAAGAGGTATCTGAGGAAGAAGAAGCAGGCTTCATCACACCCGAGAAGAAGCTACTCAATTCTATTGACATAGTAGAGAAGATTGTGATGGAGGAAATCCAGAAATTGAAGAGCACTCCTCGTGCAAAAAGGGAAGAGCGGGAGAAAATGGTAAAGACTTTAATGTCAATGCGATGATCCACACTTAGGAGGAGAGAGAGACAAGAGAGGTATCAGGTAAAAAGTGCCTTCAGAGTGAGTACACATCATCTCCTGATGATATCAAATAGAGATATATTGGTCATCTGCTGATGATCTTCTACACGTTGGGTTGATATCTTAGACTTGGTATCATTTTCTGATGATTTTGCTAAGTAGGGTCAATCATCTTTTGATGATTTTATAGGGATTTTCTTTCAAAAAAATCATTTTTCTGATGATAGAACAGATCAGGAATCATCTGCTGATGATAAATATCATAGGAAGGATTATACTTTTGATAGTTCACACATTATGTTTGGAGTCTTCACTTTAGACATTTTTCCCTTTGTAGAAGAATTTCGTTCTTGTAACGTTGAATAATTGGAATTTGTATATAAGTCATGAATTTTGGTTTTGTTGCTAATATTTGGTGATTACTTACGTATTTCCGTAGACTTGATCTTCGATCCCGATTCCTGAGTTTTGCTAATTATTTTTAACTTCAGCAAACAATTAAGAAGAAAACATAAAAGCACGTAATTACGTCTACTCAGTGTAGAGGAGAGAGATGCTTTTGATGGAAAAAAATACAAGAGATCTGACTAGCAAGTGTTAAAAGTAGTTACAAGTAAGAAACATCTTTTCTTTGTAAGAATCGTTAGTGATGAGATTTAAGACAAAATTTATCTTGGTTAGAATATGGAAAACACCACAAAATGGACCAGAGAACATATAGTTTATGTATTATATAGAACCAAACACCAACTGAATCAGTACCAAGAATATTAACAGTTAAATAGAGAAAAAGAGGATTTTCTTCGAAAATAAAGATATTCTAATAGTGTCTTAAGGTGCCAAAATGAGGAGTTTTCAATCACCCGCTGACATTTAAACACAATCACAACGACACAAGGACCACAAAAGATTCAGAGTTTGTCATCAGTTTTGGTGTTTTCTTTTTGGGTTTTAGACAATGGGAGGATACTGCTTGGACTGCAGCTTAACCCTTTTCTTGTACTCAACTGCATCCTGCATATTTTCAACAAATTGTATCTCATCAAAACGAAGTCACAATACCTGTTTCATATGTTTTGGAAACTATGCCAAAATTCATGTTTTTGAGTTATTGTTGCTGAGTGTACCTGAATGAAGAGATGATAACCATCAGTCTGTGCAGGGTCAGCGGGGTTAGGCGTGTCAAGTAAATCCTGAATACCGACAAGAATCTGCTTCACTGTGATTGCTGGTCTCCACCCCTATCAACAGCGACATACCATATCAACAGCGAGCTTGAGAATTGATTTGGTCATGGATAAAATGCACAGAAAGAATCAGAACAGTACTTACGGAATCCTCGTTAAGGATTGAGAGACAGACTGTTCCAGACGGATAGACATTAGGATGGAAAAAGCCTTGTGGGAATTTGCATTTGGGAGGCTTGCTCGGATAGTCCTCGCTGAAGTGCATGGTTAATGGAAAGAATCCACCTTCCCAATCAGTCTGCAGTGTCATTCAAATTTAGCTATGAAAAATAGTTCAGGCAAGAGATACTAGCAAACACTCTTATTACCCATGTTGCAGATATCGAAAAGCCAATTAAATCAAAGTAGGATACGCAGCTGAGCTCAGATTCAATGTCATTTTATAGACCAGAATTTGCAAGCACCAATTCAGAACATAGCAGATGAAGATAAACAGTGAGATGACAGCTACTCTCTTCCTACTAACATTCACAAAGAATAACGGGAAGAATCCACCTTCAATAAGTCATGTAAAATTAGCTATGAATAATAGTTAAAGAATGGTATTAGCAATTACTCTTGTACTAACACTCTCACTAGCTAAGTATGGTACACAGCAGAGTTAAGATTCAATTACACTTCCAGGACCAGATGATATGCAGCTACTCTATAAAAGATAATATTCCATGGTTACATGTGTAAGCAAAATAACAAATCAGAATCCATGAACCCTAATTTCACTTCTTCTTTTTATGTTTTTGTTTCTACTTATAATCAGAAGCTGACACACATAGGCAAAACCAAGTACGGAGAGGTATAAGAAAACGCATCAACCCTAAATTAATTCTAAGTTTTAGTTGATACTTACTCCGGCTTTACCAGGAATAGTGCAATGCCACACCATAAGATTCACAGCCCCATCAGGCCCAGTCTCCGGCTTCGCCACAAAACCCTAATTTCACCATCGACAAAAGAATAAAACCCATAAGGAATCAAAGAACATAAACGCAAATAAAAATAAAAATGGAGGAATATAGAAGAAAGTACGAACATGAGGATGATTCTTCCTCCAGGATTTCCTCTCCTCGGCTAAACGACCACGAGCGATTCCACTAGCCATCTCTCTTTCTCAGTATAAGTCTCTCTCTATCTCCTTCTTTGTTTTCTCTCTGAGCTCTCTTCCAATCTCTCTATCTCTCTATATAACTCGAGAGAGAAGACAAGACGGAGGGGATTGGGGGAAGGAAGAGCGAAGTTACAGATTTGCCCCTTTGTTAAAGCCGGGAAAGGGTAATCGGAGTATCGTACGGTCCAGATTTCGCGGCGAATAAATGTCCTTTCGTCCTACTTCCCCTTTGGTCCTTTAATGGAATTGACCGGTCAATAATTAAAAAAAAGAAGAGAAAAAGTCAATGGATGGGATCAAATGTGGCGTGAAACCTACGCGAAAAGTTTACCCAAAAAGATTCTCTCTCTGCCGTAACGTATCCCATTTTTTCACTTTTGTATTCTCCTCTTAATGGTGTCGATTATGCAGAATAAGCATCTCAACACAATTTGGTTGGTTTAAAACCAAAAGAAATGCTATGTACAATATTAATTCATGCTAAACCATCCAATCGTCTGAAATGAATATTTTGGATAAAATTGTACTAATTAATCATATGTCCTGTGCCAAATGCTGCGGCGACATATCAAACTTGTTGGACAGTGAACCATATTTTTTACGTGTATATTTTGTTATTCGTTGTGGTTGTTGTTTTTATTGTTTGTATTAGGTCTGGGCATTCGGGTCCTCAGGTCGGGTCGGGTCGGGTTTTTCGGGTTTCGGGTTCATTTGGATCCCGGGAATTGGACCCATTCGGGTCTCCCGAAAATGTCGGTTCGGTTCGGGTCCTTGATTTTAAATTAGACCCGAAAAGGACCCGAAATTTATTTCGGGTATGGTTTTACCCGGAAAAAATCCCAAAAAATTCGAAAAAAAAATATGAAAAACCCGAAAAAACCGAAAATCCGAAAAAACCCAAATAAAAAACCCGAAAAAAATCCAAAAAACCCGAAAAATCCGAAAAAAATCTCGAACATTAAATGTTTTCGGGTTTATCGGGTACCCGAACGGGTCTCGGGTAAAACTCGACCGAACCGAAACCCGAATCAAATTTGAAATGGAATCGTTCGGGTTATTTCAAAGAACCGAACCGTGTTTTTCAGGTCGGGTCGGGTTTCATGCCCAGGTCTAGTTTGTATTATATAGCTAACATTCTATATATATTCCCCCATATGACTGTTTTTATCTGGTGTATGTTCTTCCCAGTTACTCTTAAACTACATTTTTTGTATGTCTTACAAAACTTGGTTCTAGTTAGGTCTCGGTGTTCGGGTTCGGGTCGGGTATTTCAGATTTTTGGATTTTCGGGTTTAAGTTTAGAAGATCCGTTCGGATATTTTAAACCAACAGATCGGGTTCGGTTCGGTACTAATCGGGTACGGTTCGAATTCGGTTATAACCGAAGTAACTATAGTTTTGGGTAAGATCGGGTATTCTCGGATATTTTTACTCATACTATGATCAAAACTATGAAACTATGATCCACAAATTTTCCGTTCGATATTTTTCTAGTTCGGATCGGGTTTTTCGAATCGAGTTCGGGTTCGGGTACGGTGAAAACGCCTAGCCCTAGTCTTTACTAAAGGGGATTTGTTCGGATATAACAAAAGGGGTTAATTGCCTTAGTTAGCTTCGGATTTGTAGTTCGGGTTTCGGTTCGGGTATTACCCGAAGTACTTGAAACTTGTAATTACTTTGTTGACCAAAAGACCGAAGAATTATCAACCTCACATCTCACCATCGCAAGTTCCTAAGTCTAATAAACAAAAAACCAGCGAGGCAGAGACTATGACAATCCTAATCAAAACGGAGAACATCATAACCACAAAGGAACTTCTTTACTTACCTTCAAACAAGGTTTTTCAAAAGGTCTTAATAATGCTAAAACCAAACGAAGACATATCATAATAACCACCAAGAAAATAGTCATGACTTTTAAACAATAACAAACTAACAAGTCTGGAGGGATTTTCTTTGAGATGGGAAGGAATATATCCGAGAGATAGAGAGCCAGTTTTTTTCCAGGTCAGAGCATGCAATCAGTTCTTGCAGGAAGCCTCCTGAAGAAATTGAGAGGAACTGATGGTAGCCTGTATCTGAACCTCGGATGTCTCAGAACATAGATTCCAATGAGAAGAGCCACGACCTGGAAAGGTGTCACATAGAGAATAACAGCAGCAATCAAGCAGAACAAGACGAATAGAGCGGTTGCACGCGGATCACGCCAGCTCAGCAGAGACTGAAGCCTTTCTCCTTGAGTTGCAAGATCACCAACCACTGTCTGAATCCTTCCAGCAATACTCCTCAACCTGTCATACCTCATCCTGACAATGTCAGATGGTCGGGAAGTAGGAAAAGTGTCGAACTCTTCATCTAGCTCGTCGGGGTGTGCTGAGTCAGCGTGAGAGAGACGTGTGTCCATGTGAGGAGGATGCCTCGGTCTCCAACGGTAGTACCAGACACCAATGAGGAAGAGGTAGAGGAAGATGGTGGGCAAGATTAGCTCGGGATAGAGCACAAGGATGATGAACAAGAGATGGATCAAGACTGTTGTGATCGGATTCTTCCAGTTGCAGATCTGTTCAAACCATTTTCCTACTGCGATTAACCCGCTCAAAACTCCCATAATCCTGAAAAAGTTTGCTTTGCTTCTCCGCATACTCCACATGTGAGAACCCACATCAAGCATATACTCAACTACTTCTTTTCTTAGAGGTGGCTCTGCTCGGGTTAGCCTCATCGACACAATCTGAGTCGCTTGATGCCTCAAGTTATCAAGCTGGCTAACAGTTAGAGGATAAATGTAATGCATCTTCGGTAAGAGAGGCAGTGAGTACATATACATCATGTTGAGCAATGAAGAGCAAGTGAATCTCACTGCCAAATGAATTTCTCCCATCTTCTTGACTCCGTTGGGATGAAGAACCAAAAGAGGGTATGAATGTGTGTAGACTCGATCAGTCTCGAGAGTAGAAAGCCGGATCCTTACCTTCCCAATTTTTAAATCTTTTGCTCCTCCGTTCTTCTCACCTCCATGGAGATGACAGTTATCAAAAACTCCAACAGTAACAACCGTACACGGATCAAAAACCTCCCAAGTATATTGCTCGTTCCATCTTGGGGTAAAGCTGTCAATGATTGTCCGAGTTCGAATCCATTTCTGTCCGTACTTTGCCACACAATATGCATCTGTGGTTCCCCGACCATCTTTTGTTGTTTTCATAGGCATCAGACCAGAAGCATTCAAGATCCCCAATTCCAGCACACCGATGTTAGGCTTCCATAGTTGCTTCGCTGTTGGTCTAAGATCACTGCTGTAATGAGTAGACTCATCAAGAACGTGATACCCACCTTCCAAACAAATCCTCATGTGAATCCTGCTAGCGAATTTGGTCTCTTTCTTCTCTCCATCGACCATGATATGCTTCTCGAGGTTATACCACCTGCTGTTCACCGGTTTGTGGTCAAACCTTCGGTCCAAATACTGCAATTGGATTGCACATTTCCCTAAAACTTCATCTTTGTTTGGAGCAACTCTGTCTTCCACGCTGAGAATCAAAGGTTCCTCAAATGGCTCAGCTGCTACAAACATCAAATCCTCATTCCACATAGGGTTAATAGCCCTGCTTTGCGAGACCCTAGTCCTCAACGCCTGGTTTCCCACTATAGCTTTAACATAAACCTCGGGATATCTCCCCTTATCGGTTGGTATCAAATCTTGAGCTTCAATGACATTAACCCTGAGGTACCAAAGCTTAGGCGATAGATAAACCTTGGAGCGGATGTTGGCAAGAGCATCAGTTCCACTAACAGTTGCAGCATCTGAGTGCCAAGCTTCAGGGAAAGCTTCATCAGCTTGAGTACCAAACCAAACAGCCAACATAAGCTCCCCCTTGACTTTATCTCCTTTCCTATCCTCGAGCCTATACCACTGAGGCGCCAAGGGACTGTCAGGAGGAACTCTCTTAGGTACCTCATTCAAATCAAACACAACCCGACCAATCAAATCATCTTTCACAAAATCCTTGTCCTTCACAGTAGCTTCAAGGAAAGAAGCTTGAATCCTATCTTTGGAGAAGGCGAAGACTTGGTTCCACTCGGGATTCGACTTCTTCTCGAAATGCCGTGTGGTTCCTTTGTAGTTTCCAAGCTTAACCTCAACGTAAGGGTCACAACTACCAGTCATGTCCTTCCCAGGCAACTCCTTTGCCTTGACCACGCGAACATAGAGATACTGCATTTGCTCCACGAGGTCATAGGTGCTTGTAAGCTTATCCCCAGTGACTTTTCCCCCACCGAGATGAGGTCTCGTCTCCTTCAAGGAGAAATCTTCAGGAGGTGGTCTCTGCATCTTGTAAGCTTGAGAAGACGCTACACAAAAAATTCAAAAATCGCATTAATGAGATTGTTGAAACATTCACATTCAGTAGCTAAAAAAGGGAAACAAAGATTAGACTTACAGATTATGGGTTTGTGGATTTGAACACAGCTACTTCTCTACTTCAAATCACTAGATCTGAGACAAAGACACCATTTGAAGAAGAATTAAGAACAGAAAGTGAAAGAAAAACACAGGTTTTGGGTAGGTGAGAAAATGCAGAAAAATAAAAGTGGAATTAACTAGAAAAAGAATCTCGAATATAGCATCGCATTTTCTAGATCATAAACAACCTCGTTGGCATCTCCGAGGCAGAATCTAACGGCACAAAATCGTGAATCAAAGAAGAAGAAAAATTTCATCGAGAGAAAACAACCAACTTTATATCGGAAACACAAACCAAAAAACAATGACACCACGCAAATTACGCTGTGCTGAAGAAATTTTTGTTTTTCCTTGAGAAAATTTGAAATCTCAATCTCTCTTCTTTCAATTTTTTTTTTTTTTTGGTTTCTCGATTCAATGAGAGAGACCAAAACAGAAAACGACAGAGAGAAAGAAGAAGAAGAAAAATGAAAATAATTCCACGGAAGAAAAAAGGTGATAGCATGCGGAGTTGGAGAAAACAAAGCCAAAGCGAATCCACCACTAAGAAATATGTAGAATGCTCAGAAAAAGCAGTTAGGCGATGATTAGAAGAAGAAAAAAGAAGAAGTTGAAATCTAACAATACACACAACACCTTAGATCTTCGAAAAACTATACAGAGCCACGGGATGAGAAGAACAGTCCTAGAAACGATTTACGCAGGTTTTGAAAATCTCCATCCTTCATTCATAAGTTAGAACCTCCCCTGTTTTTTTTCAACCCAATGAAAGAAATAAAAAGAAGAATGAAGGAGAAGACTAGTAAAAGCAGAAGATAAAGGGAAACTCATAGAGAGAGAGAGAGAAAAGAAAAAACATTGAAGGTTTTGTGGACTCTCTTGTTTGTTGTCTTCTTCTTTCCTTTGCTTTTTCTACAGTTTCCACTCTTTTTTTTTTTACTGAAGAATATACACACAACAACAAAAAATGAGAGAAAAATTATGGTGGGGTCCACGTAAAATCACGCAATACATACCTCTCCGTTTTGAATCCCACACGTGTGGAGACGACGGTTCAGCGTAATTTTTCATTTTACCCCAATAATAACAAAAACAAAACAAAAAAACTACTCCAATAATCAAAATTGTAAAAAAAAATATGAATTTTTAAATTTTGATCATTCAAAACATGAGTTATCGTATGCACAGTCTACGCGCGATAGTTCATGTTTTGAATAATCAAAATTTGAAAATTCATGTTTTTTTAAAAAAAATTCCCAATAAGAGTTAAAAACGAGCACCGTTATTAAACTTCATTTATTAATTATTATTTTTGGTTTAAATGTTGAAGTAGTTTACACTAACAAAAAAACATGATAACAAGGAGGTCGTTTCGAATATAAGAAAATGAGGTGTGGACATTCTTTCAGCGAGTAAAACTTTTCGGATAAAAGAATCAACCAAATTTTACTTTCGTTGTTTTATTGTTTGTAATTTATTTTATGTATTATGTATTATTTGTATCACTTGTACTACGTTTGATGATTAATATATAATAAGTTAATAAAAAAAAAACAAGGAGGTCGTTTTTTGGGTAAACCCCTTTTTTTATACCACAATTAAACCCGTTTAAAAAATATATATATTATCATGCATTTTAGCTTTTTAATTTTGCATATAACTTTTGGTGTGTATTTGATGCAGTAAGATATTTAAAATATTTTTATTATTTAGATAATTTTCTTTTATTGTTTTAAAAATTTTCTACTGTTTTAGATTTATTATATAAATAACCCGTTTAACATTAAAGTTGTCTTCAATTTTTTATTGATTAATAAAATTAAGTTTTTGTATGTTTGTTTTTTTGTTTTCGTAGATCTAAAGAGATATCAACAAATCTAAGAAGACTTAATTTATTCTATCCATTAAAACTTATGTTATGTAAATATTTGTATGCAAATTTATATAATTAGATTACGAAAGAATAAGAAAGAAATAAGATCAAACCCAAAAACCCGAAAAAGTAGAATAAGAAGAAGCAATAGTCATCGGATTCCTAGATGTTCTGCATCCTCCCGTTTTGACGAACGCTTT
The DNA here is from genome assembly GCA_002933935.1 of Eutrema yunnanense. NCBI lineage: Eukaryota > Viridiplantae > Streptophyta > Magnoliopsida > Brassicales > Brassicaceae > Eutrema > Eutrema yunnanense. The sequence continues at coordinate 1,138,685 of PKML01009694.1, read as the reverse complement.
ATGTGCATCCAAAGCCGTATTTCGCTTTGGCTGGACCCTGACCCCTCTGTTTTTGTTTGTTTGCTAAAGAAAACTTTCATTCAAGGTCCCGTTTTTATTTTAGTAGTATTTTGTTGTGATGAATTCGAGTTTATACTGGTAGTAATTGACGTATTCATCTTATACTTAGCCTAATGATTATATAAACAAAGAAAGGTATAGATGGAAAACATTCACAGTCACTTATCAAAAAAAAAAACATTCACAACCACTTGTTTTTGTAGTCTACGTACAATTTAGCTAAAATGTCTAAAATCATAATTCAATTCACACATATACTTGTTTATGTAGACATGTGCTTATTATTTCTTCATAAATGCTTTTCTTTGTCATGTGCTTGCATCTTTACAAAAATTTGGGTTTTCCGTTTTAGAAATTCATATTTTACAAAAAGAAACATCATGATAAGGGAACAAAAAAAAAACCGGTGCAGTTTTTGAATGCATTTGTTCGGTCTCAATTTTTATGAATCTTGGTCAGTTCTTGGTTAATTTTGTTTTTCTCTATATGTAAACGGACTCTTCTGGATTAGATATTTACTTGATTATGTATAAGTGGAAAATGAAAAATCATCAACACTTTCAGAGTTTTTCTTTGTTGTATATAAATATACGACTATCTTTTTCTAACAACTAAAATGGAGTAGAAGTAAGTAGTTTACAAAACCAAGCTATATGGATCCAAATTGGTATTACGAACAAAATGTCTAACATCTACGTCTATTTCCATTAGTCCGCTAATTTTTACTATCGTTATTATAAAAACAAGGATTGGAGTCATTGGACATAGATAGTAGTTGTTACTTGTTTTTTTTTTTTTTTTTTTTTTGTAATTGTAGTTGTTACTTGTTGTTTTGTTTGCTATGTTACACATCTTAACACCTATAATTTTGAATGCCTAATACGTGTAACCTTTAATTGCGAAGAGGCCGTCTTTTTCTTTTTCAGTTCTATCTTTCTTTATGATGTGCGAGCGATAAGCGAATGCTTCTTCTCCAAGTATTTATAATTAATTTAATCAAAAGTATTTGAGATTTTTTATTTATTTATTATAAATAAAAAGTATCAAAATCTCTATATTATTATTTATAATCTTCCAAATTATAGAAATATTATTTATTATTTAGTTTTTAATTATTACTATATTAAATATTATATATTTTACAATAATAGCAATTCATATATATATTTAAAGAAAACATATATTCGAGATTTTGTAATATTTTAACTATAATTTATTATATTTTATTTGAATATATATCAAAACAAAATTTGTAAAATATTTTACTAATTTCATAAAAAAATAGACACGGAAAATTATTTTTTATAAGAATTCGTGAACTAACTACAAAAATCAGAATTATTAGACGGTATATATTAAAATTATGTTTCAAGATTATAGGTTTTTGTGGATTATGCATAATAATATTTTAATTCACTGCAAAACGGTATAAGTAAACATGTTAGTCTGATTTAACATCTTTATCTATAATTATTAGTTAAACATATCATAAAATTAAGATAAAATCAATTTTTCTAAAATTTCAAAATACTTAAAAAAAGAAAAATTATGCAGTGCTAACTATATGGCAAGTTAAATTGCAGTATAACTTTTTAAAAAGGAGAAAAAGGATGAACTTGGTAATCGTTACAAAGGACACGTGTCGCTCATGCGATGATCGAATTTGTTGAGCTTCGAGTTGGAGATATCCAATCCACCGTTAATTAGCACCGAGTACGATATACAATAAAAACTAGTAATAACTTGAGAAGTGTAATAAGAAAACAAATTTGCTAAAATGAAAGTTTTCAAAAAGTATAAACCACAGATTTAGGTAAAGCAATGTGAAACTTTTGTAACCAGTTGTCAAAATATTATGCTTCTCTCACTAGAGGGCTAAATACAACCACTCACGGTTCTAGTTTCGTCGCTATTGTATCACCATTCACATTCGGACTGCAACCATCTTATATGTTCACGGTAATTGTATTGTGCTAAATGGATACTGTTCGTGGCCTCGACGATTATCTTCTTTATGTATAAGTATAACTAGTAATAATACTCGATAATTACTCAGTCTAATGATTTAACCCAATAATCCCAAAGCTGATAGTCTGATAGTAGGGCTGAGATTATTAACCGAACCGAACAAAAGTTTGGTAAATTAGGTTATGGTTCGGTTATTTTCGGCAATATTTATAATTAATTTTGGTTTTCGATTCGGTTCCGCTGCAAAGTTTGCAATATAATTATTAACCGAACCGAACAATTTTTTTTGTTGCAAAGTTTTTTTTTTTATTTAATTTTTTTGAAAATAACCGAAAATAGAAAGCGAATATGACAAAAAAATAACCGAAACTATCCGAGATTTCTCCTTTAAACTGAATTTGCGAACCAAACCGAATTTGGTTATTTTTGGCAACAAAAAAATAACCGAATTACATGAGAACTAAACTAAACTGATATTTTATTTGGTTATTTTTGGCATAATTTTTAAAAACCTAACTAAACAAAAAACTGAACTAACCAAATTGTGTTTGCTTTCCCGCTATGTCATTAAAAACCGTTTTCTTAACACAAGGGGGAAAAAAATAATCATGAATTGCAAGTTTAGTTACTACTTCTGTTTTCTCCCGTTTTCTATAACAACAAAAAAATCATAAATTGTAATGCCCGTTACGTTTCTTTTTGTAATTCGGTCTGCCAAAACTTCCGTTTTCTCCTTTTCTTTCACATAAAACTCCAATAGTTTAAACATTTAACACTTAACAATGACAATTTTTGTTTGTTGGTCACACACATTATATTTATCGATTAAATTAAACACAATAATAGCAAATTACAATATCAATTTTGGTTATCAGCATAATTTAGGTAACAACTTTTGTTTGCCTCTTTATTAAACTAGTGTAGATTTATGAATTATGATTACTGTATCACCTTTTACTTTTTTGACAACGTTTATCGTTTATCACCTAACTTATTGCGAATTAAAGAGATGGCCTAACCAAGAAACTAAAAATTAAATGCGAATTGCATTCATTTCAAGGGTCCTCTTTTATTAACTAGTTATCATCGCTCCTCTGACGTGTCACACACCTCGGATCAAAAGTAAATCCAACGACCAAAGAAACAAAGTGTAGGTTAATAGCATACACGTGCGCGTACTATAGCCGTCTCTCTCCACTTCCGCCTTCAATGTCATTATTCGTCACCCAAAGAAAGATCTGCAACTTCACCACCGGACCAGTTTCTCTCTCTCTCTCTCTCGCACGAGGAATCATGACTGAAGAACAAGACCTCATCGACCAATCACCACCTCCTTCTGCGCCCGACCCTGAAACTAACCCGAACCCGAATCCGAATTCAGTAATCCATCCGAGACGGGTGTCTTTCGAGCACGGACTCCTCCCGATCCAGAAGCTCGTTTTTACCGACCCGATCCAAACCCTAGCTCCCGTCAAACAAAAGCTAGCGGATGCCGCCTCCAATAACCGCGTCGGATCGGCTGCAGTCGCCGACGTTCTCCAGATCTCCGGCGACCATGCGCGTCTCGTTCTCGAGACGCTCGGTTCGGTGCTTCATTCCGAGTCCGACCCTCTGGTTCGAGCGAAACCAGAGGAAGTTGATTCCGTCGGAGCTGATTTGCGGGATCTAATTTTGTTTATGTACATTCAATCGTATAAGAAATTGTTGCCTAGGACGCACAAGGACTCCGCAGCGGTGGCCGATGTATGGCCATCGACTTCCGCTTTTGATGGATACTTGTCGGCGTTATCGCCAATTCAGGCAAGTTTCTTACTTTTTTTTTGCCCTCTAATTATAATGCGCCTCAAATAATATTCAATGATCCACTCGCATACGATCTATTTGGTATGGGAATGGAATTGACGTATTTGAAATATGGAAACAGAACGTGGTAGCTCTATTAACAGGGTTAGAGAATCATTTTCTTTCCATTTTGCATTGAATTGAACTAAAATTTTGCAATGCAAGTTAAAGTTTTTGGTTTGATTTACCTGATGCTTAAGAAAAGTTGGAAGTTTGGGCGTTTCTTTGAGTTGATGGTGGACGTAGTGTTTAGATATATGTCCGTAATAATTCTCAATGAGGAGGATGCTCGTATTGTAAATGCATATTGACTTATTGCTGCAAATACGATGAAACTGTTTGTCATCTTGTGGTGGAGCTCAGGTGGAGCTATTGCTGTAACACTATTGTATTTGAAAGCATGCTAATGTTAATGTTGGCATGGTGCTGTAGTGTGAGATACTTGTATCCAGCTCTTGGTGTTTGAAACACACGCGCACATGGACACATGCTTTTAGTCATATTTACCTATACATTTGGGTAACCGGTTCATTTTTATCATCTTTTAATTGCCTGTCCCCTTTCTTTGATGACTATGGGGCAATGGTTAGTCTGCAGGCTGAAGTCAAACAGTCGTTAGCTTGCTGCGCTGTGTGGTTTCAATTCTGTTTCTTTTTCGTTGTACCTTATTATGGTTGGTCCTTCCACATGGTTTATTTGGTGATAATGCGAGATGTGTTCTTGTATTGTGACTTCCAGTCGCTACTCCTGTGACATTTTCACTACTGTTTGTGGTAGGGCTGGTCTATTGTGTCTTTTAGAATACAGTCATCTAATTTTAATATTTGTTAGTGTTTCAACGGTCATTGTTCTTCGGTATGCTTTTCTTTCCCATCACATGGGTCTAAAATATTAGTTATATTTCCTTTTCATCATTTTGCAGCTTGTTCGCAGCAACAGCCGTCGGTTTATGCCATCACAAGCAGATGATGAAGCTCATCAATTGTCATATCTGCAAAAACATTTAGCAAACATCATTTCTCTCCTTGCAGAGCCTGTGGAAGGAGAAGGAGAAGAATCATTGGTATGTGCTAGTCTTTCTTTATTTTCTCGAGAAGAGTCACTGTTTCTACAGAGCATGAAAATAAAATCTGACGTTGGAATAAGAATTTTTCAGGAAAAGAAAGAGAACACAAGTCTCAAGCTAGATGCTTACTTCATGATGGTTCAAACTAATTAATAGTTTTGCTTGTTCAATATCCTTCAGGTTCTCTCTATGGAGGCTTTTGAGCACCTAGGTTTTCTTCTTCAGTTTGGTGATAAGGGATCTGATGTATCTCCACTGAGCCAATCTACTCCTTTTTTTGCAAATTCTGATCCGGATATGCCCGCTGTTCCAGTCCCTGCTTCCCAAGTGCATGAATGGCTTCTGCAAAACATAGCTTCCGCTTTAGAAAGCATTACTGAGAGAATTTCTGGGAAAGAGAACGGGCCTTCTAACGCCTCTGATCAAGATGATGCGATGTCAGATGCTTGTGCTGCTCCGAACAAGGTTGCACCTAGTGGTAGAGGCCCGTGTTTAATCGAAGGAGTCTCCAAGACTTCACTTGTTAAGCAGGCCTCCGATCTTAGGGGTAGATCTGTGAAGGTTCGCTGTGAACAATTGACTTGTGTTTTAATACAATTGGATAATTCCTTGCTCCATTTCTCCTCCCAGTCATGTAGTCTCTCTGTGCACTCATGTCAACTACATGCTCTGTGTATTTTGCAGGTTGTCAATTGCCATGATTCTGTTATCTATCTTTTAGCTCCATTGAGATATGCAACTGTGCATGGATGTTCTGATACTACTATAGTTCTGGGAGCAGTTGGCAAGGTATGACACAATACTCCTTTCGCCTTTATCTTTAGCGGAGATATTGAAGGCAACATTTTCACAGGTTATAATATCTGCCAATTTATACTAGAAGATGCAGCAATTCCATTTTCTGATTTATTCCCGCAGGCATTGAGAGTTGAGCACTGTGAGAGAGTTCATGTGATTGCAGCTGCCAAACGAGTGTGCATCGCCAATTGCCGTGAATGTGTATTCTTCTTGGGAGTCAATCAGCGTCCACTGATTGTTGGTGATAACCACAAGTTGCAGGTGAAGCCTCTCTCTAAGACCGAGGGTTGATTTACAAGTTTTTATATCATACTGCATAGTGCATACACAACTCTTCTTTACCTTTATGATATAAAGGTAAAATTAGTGAAGAGGCTAGATTTTTTAGTAGCATTAATTTGGTAAATATGCTCTTCTGGACATGTCAACTGAGTTTAATGGAAACATCTTCGAGGTGTTATCCATCTCATTAGTTTATAGTGTTGATGAGGATATTGATTAAGAAATACCTCTTAGTCTGATGTTTGCTTCGAGATGGTGTCACAGGTTTCCTTTTACTACTGAGAATACAAACACTTTATGATATCTAGTGGTTCTAGTAATTACAGGCTTCTAAAAAATCTGTTTGATTTTGTTCAAGGTGGCTCCATATAATACATATTACTCTCATTTGGAGGAGCACATGAGTGAGGTAGGGGTTGAGCCAACTATCAACCAATGGAACAAACCATTGGCACTGGGAGCAGTGGATCCACATGACTCACTGTCACATCCTGCCGGTGTTGCTGATGCACAGGCTGAAACGGCTGCTTGTGTTGACCCTGACCAGTTCATAAACTTTTTGGTACACACTGTTTGTGCTGGTCTAATCTGACTCTGATAACTGGTGAATATTCACGAATCATCTAATCACATGTTTTATCTGTGGTATCATGTCTGTGGTGAAGATCCCAAACTGGTTTAGTGGCGAGGAGATTGGTTCGACGAAAGACAATCCATTTCCATTGCCAGATGCTTATATGGCAGCTCAGCAGAGAAATGTATGTTTTTACGTTATCCTTTAGTTAGAAATGGAGCACTTGTTCGCATCTTCTTAACTCATCTATTGTTGGTTTTAATCAGCTTAAGAACTTCGAAGAAACAAGACGATCGCTAAGAGAAACGCCTCTGGAAGAAAACCGGAAAAAGGAGCTATCAAGCGCACTCCATGTGTATTTCAAAGACTGGCTCTATGGTAAGAACTTTCAAAATCAATCCCCACTCTAGTTTATGTGCATCATATATTTGGTTTTGACCGTCTCTGTTTCTGCTGTGAATCTGACAGCAAGTGGAAATATAAGGCAACTCTACTGCCTACAAGGTGACTAATAATGAAAAATAAAACCAAGTGGAAGATGTCTCGTTCCTGTAGAGCTCTCTCGATCATATTGGCATATTGCTAGTGCAAAAAAAAAGAAAACAAGGTAAAAGAGAAACCAGCCTGATTTGTAGTTTGGAACCAATACGCACCACGTAACTTATCTGCACAGAACACTCCCCTAAAGCTTTCCTTTAGAATTTTCTTTATCTCTGCTTTGGTTGTTCCTTTTGACATTTCAATCCCTCGTTTTTTGTCCTCTTTCTCTTTGAAAATCTCATCTTCCAACAGAGCATGTTGGCTTCTCGAATTGTTATAACATATAAAGCAGAAATTATTGCAGAACTTTTTTTTGATATTATTGTCTCGTCTTAGCTCGTAGGAAGTAGTTCGAATCCCACCTCGATAACACAGATTTGTCGGAACGGAAGAGTTAGATTACATGTAGACGCGATATAATTTTTTATTGTAGAAACATTCAGACAAAGATATCGAAAAGTGCAGAGTATATGATTTTTCACATCTCCAGATACAAAACAAAAAGACATGGAAGATCTTAAGAACTCAGGATCAGCTAATAATGTGTTCTTGCTACTTTCTCCACAATAGCTTTTCGTTATCATCAGGGTAATCAAGAATCAGCTTCAGCTCTCTTCTCGACGGTGTATGGATAGTATTCTCTGCCCATGTCTACTCTCGTGGTCTGGCCACCAGAATCAATCAAAGCAGAGGTGATTGCGAGAGCAGCACCTGCAGATATCGCGGTTGGGATGCTCCTTGCTGTAAAAGAGGAGAAAATGCACCAAAACCCGGATTACAGTGGCGCAAAAGCAAATGTTATAGTATGTATATTTAGATTCTAACAAAAGTATAACCAAAACCTCTATATGGATATGCACTTTCGGTTTGTACATCTATCACTATCACCAGATAAAAGCTAATAAATATGATTCGGCAAACCGTAGCGCAAATCTGTATAGTACTACTAGAGTCAAGACTTTGGTATGGTGGTCCTAATCGTGTTTAGATTCAAGGAAACAATTGAGTTTGTGCCAGATGGTAAAACTCATATTGCTTCTAGTTACCTCCCCAAGCGAAATTGTTCGTTCTACATGAATGCCTGCTGAACTACTAAAAACTATGGATGACAGACGAATGCAGCAAACTCAAACAGCGTATCAATCCCAAACCTGGATCCTAGATTCTACGTAATGGAATTCATAGTTGATAGCCCATTGTTAAAGAACAGCAAGATCCAATCATTGAGACACTAGCTAGTTCTATACTGACACGGCCCAGATATGAATCAGAAGAGTTACCTTTATAGCCAAGAACAGAGGCTCCAGCAACGAAACCCCCAATAGCACCATTGAAAAAATCCCTCTTAGCTCTATAGTTCTGCACCAACTGTTCAACACCAATGAAAACACCTCCGATGGCAGCAAATGTCAGCCCGTGGCTTCCCATCATCTTCAATGTTCTAATGAGACCTGGAAGGGCAACATTTCTTTCGACACGAGGGACGTCTTTCCATGTTGCCACGACAGTCCCGTAGATAGTCCCAGCTGCAAAACCAGTCACAGCACCTTTGATTGTCTTCATCATCGCCCCATCTTCCTCTTCCAGGTATCTCATTTCAGAAGGATCCATGATTTCTTCTACGGATAAAGCTTAATCTTTTTACGTCAAACAGGAAATAACAATAAAATTTTCAGCAAAGACACAACGGGGAACACAAACAAACAGACAGAAATTGGTAAAATTGAGTGCGAAATACACAAGGCACCAATTTTGAAGGATCTATCCAAGTTAAGTTCCTACTTCGCTCAAATAATCAAACAGAGAGAAACTGGAAATAAATGCGAAATGCAGAAAAGACACGAATTTGTTTGATCCATTACCAGATCATCGATACTCAACATCCGTGAGGAAAACAATCATCGGGCTTAAGAACACAGATTACAAGTAGAGAGCAATGGATCATAGAAACGCTCCTAGGTTTGGAAGCTCAACAAAGTCGTAATCCGGAATCCAGCACTAACAAGCAGAGGAAATTTACAGAAATAACGAAAAGAAGAGTGGAGATTCATAGTAATTTACCTTAGGAACTCGAAGAACTGAGAGACGGAAAAGAAGACAGATGCAGCGCAGAGAAGCAAAAATACACATCTCCGATGTTCTTCAGCAGCGCGAGAGAAAGCCCAAGTTCGATCCAGATCATCCTTTTGGGCCTCATTATAAAGCCCATTAATTACTCTGTTTCTCTTTTTTTACAACGCCCTCTCTCCGTCGGCAATAATGGCAGAATCGACGAGAAATCTGTCTGGGCTCGGAGGGGAAGCAGCGAAATACGAAGAAGATGAGAATGATGACTACATGGGAGACCTATCTCAGTTTATTACACCTGAACTTACCCAAACCTCCAAAAGAAAGGTATTTACAGGACCAAGTTTTCAACTTTTTAGATAAAAACTTGCCCTTTCGCGGAATTCGTCTAATTGATTACGAATGGCTACACACATCTAGTTCGTTCGTTTTCCGTCTTTGGGTGGGGATTGTATATTTCAATTCGTTTACCCTAATTGAAGATGTGTGATTTGGAATCTAGTTGAAAGTCCAGAGCTCACTTGTTGATCGCTTAGAAAGAAGATGGAAGTGCTACTAATCATCTGAGTGCTTTGCAGGAATCTGAAAAGAAAACTGTAATCGTTGAACCATCTCGGAAGAAGTTAAAGAATCTCAATTGGCACGAGAGGCGAAGATTGGAGAAAGAGAGGAAGCAAATAGAAGAGGATGAGCAGACACTGGCTCGTATAGAAGACACTCCGATCGGAGAATCTAACGTAGGGTTTAAGCTATTGAAGCAAATGGGTTACAAGCCAGGCTCTGCTCTTGGTAAAGAAGGGTCAGGTAGAGCTGAGCCAGTGACTATGGATATTCGAAGGTCGAGGGCCGGTGTGGGAAGAGAGGATCCACATAAGGAAAAGAAGAAAAGAGAGGAGATTGAGGCGGAGAATGAGAAGAGAAAGGTTGAGGAAATGTTGGAGGATTTCGGGTCTAGACAGAAGTCTCAATGGCGTAGTAAAAGAGTTGTGATTAACTTTAGGAAGGCCAAGGCAGCTCTTGATCAACTTGAGAACATAGAAGTTGTTCCCGAGAAGAAAAATGAGGAAGATGAGGATGGTAAGCCTGATGAAGAAGAGGATGAAGAGGAGGAGATCACTGAAGAGGTACGTTCTCTAGTAAACAAGAGTTGGCACTGGTTTGGTGTATCTGGTTGAGTAGAGTTCGATTCTATCAGTTGAGAATTTGAGAGTCAACATTGTTCTTTATGTTCTTGAGGGTGACAATTTTAGCTTTACTGGTTGCAGGATTTGCAAGAGATATTAATGAAACTGAGAGATGAACATCGGTATTGCCCTTTTTGCGGGTTCCAGGTAATTGATACGTTCATGAATGTTTTTGTCAATGCTAAGTATTGAGTTCGTTTAAGTATGCTGACAAAAAAATTATCGTGAATCAGTATGAAACGACTGAAGCTCTTCTTTCCAATTGCCCTGGCGTAAATGAGGATGATCACTAGATAAGTCAAAGTGCTATGGAATTGGAAGCACACAAACATCATTCATGTTTGCAGAAGCTTGGAGTCAGGTTGAAAATTCCATGGTTATGTGGCTGAAGAGGAAGCAAGAAACAGGAGAAAGACTGTGTGTGCAGTTGCATAAGCAGGTAGGTGAAGAGGTACACACTAAAGAATTTTAAGGACTTGCTAATTTCCATATAACTCATGCTTTGATAGATGGTAGTATGATAAAAGCATGTGGAACTTTGATTTGATTAACAATATTATTGATGATGATGTTTTAGTCTGATTCTCAAACTAAGTAAAAGTGCGTTTCTGTTGGATGTAAACAAAATAAAGAGATCATCACTAAAAACACATGGCTTAAAGATTAAGAGCCAAAACCATTAAAATAATATCCAAATCAAAGGCCATTATCTGGCATCGTTGTCTGGTTTTAAGTAGCATAGAACAGATAATTTGATAAGATCTTGCGACTATCAAGTCTTAGTAGCAACCTTCCACAGGTAAGGCTCTTGGTGCAGATGAGCAAGTTAATGCACGAAAAAGTCTTTAAAGGGTGAAAGAGAAAAGACTTAAAGAGACCAATTGAAATGTTGTGGAGAAGAGTCATAAGCTCTTGTGTTCTCAGGTTCAGTGTATTGCCTCAGAACCTGCTGATGAAGAGACGACTCGAAATCACCCATTGTGGTGCCATTGCTTATATGGAAATCATCTTGCTCAGAGATTTGACTCAGTCCCAAAACAGGAGACATATAATGTGAATTGCTCTTTTCGCCCGCCATGAATTCCCAAGTTTGGTTAAGGTACTGATGCTGGATTGAAACGGGCGGTGGCTGAGCCATTGTAACCCTATCAGCGATCGTCGAGTCGAAACCTGAAGCTGGTCGCCATATATTGGTTGATGTCTGAAGTTGTTGTTGCTGCTGCTGATTTGTGTTTGAGTTTGACAGAAGAGAGAGAGCACAGCTTGAGTCTGTGCTATCATTGTTCATCATCTCTGGACATGTTATGGTAAAGCTTGAGCTTTCATGTGAGAAAGCATTCATAACTTGATGGTTTTCCCTTTCCGGGTTAATCGGCGACGGGTTAATCTGCGACGGTGCAGACCGTCGCATCACTGATCTTGCGCTCGACCACGTAGTAGGATCTCCTAAAACGCTTCTAATCATTGCAGCATTGGCGTTTCCTGTCACCAAAAAAGAATAAAGAAGTTGTTTTTAAGGCACATTGAGCTGAAAAGAGTAATTAATTAAGTTTTAGAAAAAGCTGTGAAAGTGTGATCTAACCGTAAAGAGATGGAGCGATTCTAGAGTAACGAGAAGTCAAAAGAGACGTTGTGGCTTGTGGCTTTCTTCGTCGTTCGTTATGGCAAGCGAGTCGTCTTCGACAACTTCGTTTCTCTAAGTCAAACTCAGAAAGCTGGTGAAACCTGAATGATATAAAGAGAAAGAAGCTTCAACAAAAAGCAACATAATAATTCATATTATGATCTCCAGATACAAGAGACAAGATGACATTAATAACTAGCTGTAAAGTTTTATAAGACTCTTCAGAGACGTTAAGAGCCAAAGCAAACAAAACAAAACAAAAAAAGCCTTAAAAAGGGGGCAAAATCAGAAAAAGCTTAAAGCTTTGGTTTCCTTAAGACTCTTCCGATCACCGGAAGTGGCAGAAAGAGTAAAAAAAAGAAGAAAAGAAAAGAGAAACCTGCTACATTGCTGGCAAAACCTTTGATGAAGACCAGAGACAATGACTTTAGATGATTTAGAGTGAATGCAACAAACTTTGTGTCTCGAGTAATAAGTTTTTGCATTGCTTAGATCCATTCTACAACCTTCCACTTGGCACCTCGCCGTCAACGACTTACGAACCGTTTTAACCCTGTTCTTGCTTGACCCGGCTCCGGATCCCGATCCATTCTCGAAGTAGATCTTCTGACCAAACCTGAGTCCACCACTGAGTGAAGATGACTCGGTGGAGGAAGAACCACCCGACTGGGTCTGGTTCTGACCCGAGCCCATGAGTAACTCCATAATGGTTTTGGTTTCCTCTTACTCAAACAGAGAAAGAAATGCTTTTGTTCTTCTCTCTCTCTCTGTAAGTACCGACTGTGGAAATAGAAAGGACGAAGGAGAAGAAAGGAAAGAAAATGTGGTTTAGAGAGAGAGAGAGAGAGAGAGAGAGAGAGAAAGAGAGAAAGAGAGAGAGAGAGAGAAGCTGACGAAAGAAGAGACACTCAAGAGTGATTGATAGATACTAGGCCACGACAGCTACGAGTTTTAGCGTTTGCGTTTTGGTTTTTTTTTTTGTTGTCGTAATTTGCAGCGAACAACAAAAGGGGTGGGAATATATATTGTTTTTCTTCTTTTAACGTACAAAATGATATCCTTAAATGAGACCAGGGAACATATAACTCCCATGTAAAATCAAGCTATTTATTCTATAATAATTATTATTAGTTGAATGGAGCCTAATGATGTTAAAATGTTGATCTTTATTGTAGTTTGTACATATGAAGTGACTCACAGACCTATAAATGGATATGATTATTTTGTTGTTGTATAAAATACAATAGCTTAGCTATACACTATTACTAATTAAAGAGCAGCTGAAAGAATAGTAATTTTAGAAATACTAAAGATAGAAAGAATATAGAGAATTATGGGCAGAGAGTGTTGGAACTCAACTAAGGATGTGACTCTTCAAGGGAACCCTTTTAGAATGGTTCTGTTTTGATTTGGTGTTCTTTTCACAATATCCAATGCAATATCTTTGTTGATAAATTAAACCAAAATTATTCTTTTCTAAAGAGAGTATGGCAAGTTCATGTATCCATAAGACCATCCACATTGCACATAAAATGTGATGTCTCACAGATAAAAAAATATTAAAAATACACTCTCTCATCCTTTTACTCAACTTCATACCTTCNTGGTTCCTTTCTTTTGATTTGCAAAATGTTACAGACAAAAAAAAAAAAAAAAACTGAAAAAAGCCTAAAGCCTCTAATCTCGCTTGACTAATTTCACAAATCTTCTTGAAAATATAATTTTGATTCTCTTGTTCTTCTTCCTACTCACAAATCTTTTTTTTTCTCCCACTTTTCACAACTCATAAATGTTGCATTTTCATAGCCATTAAAAGAGCATTTTAGGCTCTACACTGTTTCACAAGAGATAAGAGTTTTAAAACGCCATGAAAACTCAGACAATGGGGGGCAGTGTCCGAAAAATCGAAAATCCGGATTCCATATATGAAACCAAAACGCACCCGCATCAAACTCGGGTCCTAACAACAAAAGTGATTCACCAAAACAAAAAAAAAAGACCAAAAGGGCGGTTTCAAAAGCGTTTTAAGAACCTCTTTTCAAACCCCATTACATTCAACAACTGCTTCCGCAGCTCGTCTTGGTTTGTTCTTCCTTCTGCTCCCATTTTGTCTAAACCCAATAGATGATGACTTCATTGAATCATCTGTGCTTGATTTCGATCCTAACACATTCTCTTCTTCGGTTATATTGCTCTCTCTAGACTCTACTGGTTTCTTCCTCTTCCTCCCATTCTCTGTCACTTCTTCTTTACTTGCATTTGTATCATCATCCTTCTCTTCTTCCTTCTCCACGATCTCTTCTTCTCCTTCGGTTTCATCTTTCACCGGTTTCTGTGGCCTCCCTCTTCTCCTGTAAGCTGGAATCTTTTCTTCCTCACCGCTTCCACGATCTTCTCTAGCAGTAGCATTCTGCCTCTTGCCTTTTCCTCTACCTCTTCTCATAACTCTATTCGATCCTACGAAACCAAAAGCCTCAAGCAAGTAGACAAGGAACCTGCAAGTTCAAAAGGTTGTTTCTTTCACATACTCAAGGCTAGTTATATTAAAACACACACTGAATGATCCCCAGTTTTGTGCATATTGATGCTTTTCACATTTTCAATATCCTATCCTAACCTTTAGCTTTCTTAAAACAACACACGCTCCATTTAGGATCACATATACAGGAGGAACTATTCATTGAATAAACAGGCTCAAGCGCAATCATAAACACGAAAACAAGATTTCATTTCAGGGATTTAGAAATAATGCATTTGACAATACCTAATTACAATTTCTTTCCCCAAAAAAAGAAAAAGGTTTTCAACAAAGAAACGTATAAGCAACACAACACTTGAGTCACTAGGCATTGAACAATTTGATCCTATCTTTTTCAACTCAGTAGTAACCTCAAACTACAAGCAAGCTCAATCGATTATCTACCACGAAAACTAATTGCATGAACAGTCCAAGGAGAAAAACAATCCCCAATCTCCTACAGAACACAGGATTCACTATCACCAAGAACAGAGAGAGAGAGAGAGAGAGACAGACAGAGGCTCACCTGTGAACCCATTGCCCAGAATGAGACAAAAAAACCAATCAGAAACCCCAAAAAATCTAGAAAGGGTTTCTCTTTTCTAATTTTACTTGGGGTTTCGATCTATCTGCTCAACTGTTTCTACAACCAACAACTAAAGTTAGCAGAGAGAGGAAAACCCAGATCAGAAGAAACACTGAGATTCCAAAGAAAGTGAAAAAAATCAAACAGAAGAATCGAATCAAAATCCAAAGGATAAGAGTTCAGAGATCTAAGGGAATGGGAAACAAGGAAAGAAAACGGAGAGAAAGACCAACAACAACAACAACAACAAGTGTCGTTGAAAGAGAAAAGATGATTGCTTTCAAAAAAGAGCTTTTTTTTTTCCCTTCTTCTGTGAAGCTAAAAAAAAACCGTAAGAATGACACTTTCCTCTCACTTCCACCATAACACTGACTCAAATGGATCTTAAGCCCGTTGAAGATGGATACGGATTTCTCCCACGCGCTCCATTTGGCGCGTGCTTTCACATTCTACTCGTTTTCGTTTCGAACTTGTTGGATAAGAGTCGTAAAGACAGCTAATAGCCGCGTCGAATCGATCATCAAAACATTTCAAACAGATATTTTTTTTCCTTTAAAAGGTCAAAGGCCCAATTAGATTCTCGGATCCAAAGAGATCACTTTATAAGCCCATTTAGCAGCCCATTTATATCTTAACATCATGCTCGAGAGTTCGAACCTACCTGATGCGAAGTGTTTTTTTTTTTTTTCTTTTAGTGAAAAGGACAATATGGTCAAAGCTCAAAAATAATAATCTCTTCCTTCCTTCATAAACCCTACTGCACAATTTTGAAACCCTAATTTCCGGTCGTTTTGCAATTTTGAAACTCTTTTTTTTTTGTTTTTCTTCCTACTCTTTGACATACACATATCACATTCTGAACAGAAACTTTAAAGAAATCGATTTCATCAGTTGGGTTTCTCAAAACTCGCATTTCTGAGGAAAGCAGAGTCTTGCATATAAAACAAAAAAAAAAACTGTGTGCTAAGAAGAAGAACTAGTGTTGCAAGAATGAGGAAGAAGGTAGACGAACGTATCAGGACTCTGATTGAAAACGGTGTCAAACAGAGATACCGTTCCATGTTTGTCATCATCGGTGACAAGTCTCGTGACCAGGTTAGGTGTTTCCGTTCTGGAAAGTTTTCTACTTTTGACTCATATCCCTGATAGATTTTTTGAATATTAATTCTACAAACCTTTTTTGTTTGTGTGTGTGTGTGTGTGTGTGTGTGTTTCTTCCCTAACAGATAGTGAACCTCCATCATATGTTGTCAAAGGCAGTGATTAAGTCTAATCCGAGTGTCTTGTGGTGCTACAAGGACAAACTTGACATTAGCAGGTTCGGTTCTTGATGCCAAATTCTGAAGCTTTAGATAATTCTTTTTTAGCTTTTTGTGTTTGCATTTTGTTTTTAGCCTTCCTCTGGAGAGTTAGGACTTTGAGAATTTAGTTGAGCAAAAATGTAGAATGGAATCTGATTGTCCTGAGTCAATTGAAAGTTGATAGCTTTGTCATGAATGATGAGAGGCTGTTCGTTTATTGTTATTTTGTGCGTCAACGGAATTTTTCAGTGAGAGTTTTGCATTCGTCGTATTGTTTGCAGTCATAAGAAAAAGCGTTCGAAGCAGCTGAAGAGAATGAGGGAGAGGGGACAATTGGATCCAGAGAAACTTGACGCATTCTCGCGTTTGCTTGATGTGGGAAGAGTAACTCATTGCTTGTACAAAGATTCTGAACGAATTCTGGGAAATACTTTTGGCATGTGCATCTTACAGGTACTTAGTTTTCTTCATATTCATTCAAGATTACTGTCACCTGGTCCTGTTCAATTTTGTGGGTATTAGTCAATATTTCTTCTTGATAAATTCAGGATTTTGAAGCTTTGACTCCCAATCTACTAGCAAGGACAATAGAGACTGTGGAAGGTGGTGGGATGATTGTAATAATATTACGATCACTTGCATCGCTTACTAGTCTATGCACAATGGTTATGGTATGAACCACGGGTTTCATACTTTTATTGCTTACTCTTAAGAAGATGGGACAAAAACATCATCTAACTGCTGTTGCATGATTTTTTTTTCGTATTAGGATGTCCATGACAGATTCCGAACTGAGTCGCATTCTGAGGCTGCCGGCCGATTCAATGAACGTTTTCTGCTATCACTTGCATCATGCAAAGCATGTGTTGTCATGGATGATGAGTTGAATATATTACCGCTTTCCTCGCATATCAGATCTATTACTCAAGTTCCAACAGAAATGGTAATCTTTATAGCAAAGTGAATTGGCTTCTGTTGTGAGAAAATGTTTTTTAATATTCAACTCAGTATTGATAACTCTTCAATATTGTGTGCTACCAAAGGATTCCGAGGGGCTTTCTGAGGCAGAACGGGACCTGAAGAGTTTGAAAGATGAACTAAGTGATGATTTTCCAGTTGGTCCTTTAATCAAGAAATGCTGTACACTGGATCAGGTTCAAAGCTATCAATTGTTTGCGTACTTGTCTTGCTAATGTTGTTTCTTGTTGCATGGATGATGTTAGCAGAGATTCTGCATTTCTTTTTGTAGGGTAAAGCTGTTGTCACTTTTTTTGATGCAATTCTGGATAAGGCTCTCCGTAGCATAGTTGCTTTGATTGCTAGTCGAGGACGTGGAAAATCTGCTGCACTTGGTTTAGCTGTTGCCGGGGCTGTTGCTGCTGGGTATATTTACTCCCATATAGTCCTTTTCTCTCCAGTAATTTTTAGTGGGATGTTTGTTAAAATTATTGGTATGTGTTTTATTTGCTCTTAGGTACTCAAATATTTACATTACTGCACCGAGCCCGGACAACTTGAAGACATTCTTCGAGTTTGTTTGCAAAGGATTTGATGCACTTGAATATAAGGTAAAACAATATTTTTTTCCTATAGATTATTTTAATATAGCACTTGCTCCATTTCATTGAGAAGAACCTGCAGAGACTTGCATATTTATTGAGATAATCATTGAATTAGACGTATGCTAGCTCAAGCAAAGAAGAGGAACCCATTATTCTGTTTTGCAATGTGGTCATATATGTTTCTTAAATACTTTTCACTCTCTATTTTAAAGGAGCACCTTGATTATGATGTTGTGAAAAGTGCGAATCCTGACTTCAAAAAAGCTATTGTAAGGATTAATATCTTCAAGGAGCATAGACAAACTATCCAGGTTTGTTCATTCCTCAGTTAATTCATGGTCTTTAAGTTGTGATTTGTGTCCATCTCTGACTTCTCTTTGCTCTTGATTTTTTCATGCAGTATATACAACCGCACGAGCATGAGAAGCTCTCACAAGTAGAGCTGTTGGTTATTGATGAAGCGGCAGCTATTCCTTTGCCAGTTGTGAAGTCTTTGCTCGGTCCTTATCTAGTTTTCCTATCTTCAACTGTCAGCGGGTACGTGAAACATAATTTGATCCTATTTCCATTATATGGGAAAGTTATATGCATACTCTAGTTTTAATTCAGGGATAATCATGCTACTGAATTTTACCTGTTTCTTCTTCTTTTTGTTGAAAGCTATGAAGGCACTGGTAGATCTTTATCCCTGAAACTCCTCCAACAATTAGATGAGCAAAGCCGGGCTCCTGCTACTGGTCTTGAAGGTTCTCTTTCAGGTATTTAACTGCTGCTTCTTGTTTTCATTCGTGGATATGAAAATTATTAGGGAATTTTCATAGAGACCCCTATATCATCCTTAAGAGGATAGACTCATATTTCTTAGAATCATCGCTCAGATGCCCCTACGTACTGTTTAGGAAGGAAAAGTATAGTGCTTCCAGCATTTGTTTATGAAATTTCATTTCGTGTGTTTAGCAGTGAGCTCAATTGTAACGATCTAATCTAGGTGGCAAAGTCATTTGAAGGCCAGTTATTGTAGTCTTAAGGAATATATGTAAATGTTCTTTTTGCAGAACATGAGCTTTGTTTTCATTTCTTTCATTAAGACGCCTGCAAATATTAATCTAAATTCCCTGCAAAGTAGCCCGCTTTACTAGTGTATCTAATATATTCTTTATATGTAGTAAAGTTAATTCTATTCGCATGGCCTGTGTTTTGTGGTGCCTCTAGTTGATGTGAGTCATTATTTTTGAAAATCCTCTGACTCTCTCAAGTTACTTTGGCAGGTTGCCTTTTCAAGAAGATAGAACTTAATGAGTCTATTAGATACGCTTCTGGAGATCCAATAGAATCCTGGCTTAATGGCTTACTCTGCCTTGACGTTGCTACTTGTCTGCCTAATCCTGCATGGTCTGCATATTTTACTGAAATTACTATCCTTTATTGCGGTACTAATCGTCTAGAAATGTTTTTTTATTCGATTTGTCTTTTCTTTCTTCTTTTTATGTAGCCATCCTCTGCCAAGTGAGTGTGATCTCTATTATGTCAACCGAGACACACTCTTTTCTTATCACAAAGATAGTGAATTGTTTCTACAGGTAAATGGGGTTGATTGGGATCCTTGCGTTCTTGTATTACCTATATTTTGACAATAGAATAATATAAGTGCATCCTACAGAGAATGATGGCGCTATGTGTCTCTTCTCACTACAAGAATTCTCCTAATGATCTTCAACTGCTGGCTGATGCTCCTGCTCATCATTTGTTTGTGTTACTTGGTATGCAATTTTTCCTTTTCCCCACCTAGTTTAATTTTTTAGAACTTTGCCTAACTGCTTTCAAACACAGGTCCTGTTGATGAGTCCCAAAGCAAACTTCCTGATATACTCTGTGTTATTCAGGTATAGATTATTGCTTTTTATTCTGCTCCGTAGAATTACTATAAAAAACTGATCATTAACTTGTTTGGTCTGTTGAAATACCTAACGGTTGGAGTTTGATTTTATGATCACATTGACTTAGAACAGTGAATCATCATTAAACATGAAAATGGACTTTTAAAGATTAAATTATCAGCTATTAAACTGCTTTAACTGTTTTTTTCCACATTTTGTGGAAAATCATAGTTTCTAGCTTGTTTCGTTTTTTGATGTGTGTGATCTTAAGCATCATTATAATTATTATGTCCAGGTCTGTCTCGAAGGACAGATATCTCAGAACTCAGCCCTCAAAAGTTTAAGGGATGGCCATTCACCACATGGAGACCAAATTCCATGGAAATTTTGTGAACAATTCCGGGACATTGAATTTCCACATCTTTCTGGTGCTCGGATAGTACGTATAGCAGTCCACCCTAACGCCATGAAGGTAATGTTTTTTTCTGCTCATATTTTTACCTGTCCAGTTAGGTTTTGTGTGCGATTAACAAGTTTCTGATTGCCTTCTTTGTAGATGGGATATGGTTCTGCTGCAGTTGATCTCTTGACCAGGTAAATTCATGAAAACGTGCATACACGAGTTTGTTATAATGTGCATCCCATACATTACTTATATTTATGTTAGGTTCTGTGTGTGGTCATACTCTTAAACAAATAGTGCTGCTCTTCCTTCTGATTGACATTTGCAGATATTTTGAGGGTCAGATTGCTCCTATCTCAGAA
Source organism: Eutrema yunnanense (assembly GCA_002933935.1). NCBI lineage: Eukaryota > Viridiplantae > Streptophyta > Magnoliopsida > Brassicales > Brassicaceae > Eutrema > Eutrema yunnanense. The sequence continues at coordinate 1,118,071 of PKML01009694.1, read as the reverse complement.
GCAAATGATGAAGCTGATGTGGAGCATTCACCCATTAGAGTTACTGAGGCTGCTGAGAAGGTTTCTGGTTTTTCTATCTATATATATGGGCTTTGGATTTTTCTTAGTGCAGAATCTGCTTCTTTTTTATGTTCACTAGCATAGTTATTTGTTTCCATGCTTAGTTGATTCCTTTTTTGACAGGTCTCCATGCTCGAGGAGCAAGTAAAGCCTCGCACAAATCTTCCACCTCTATTGGTTTCACTCCATGATCGACGACCTGAGAGGCTCCACTACATTGGTGTCTCCTTTGGGCTTACTTTGGACCTCTTCCGGTTTTGGAGAAAACATAATTTTGCTCCATTCTACGTTAGCCAAATTCCAGTTGAGAATATCTCCATCCTTTTTCCTTGATTGCTTATGCGATTCCATTTCTAGTAGTTGTTTTGTAACACTGATTATTCCCTGTGCTTGAATCAGAGTGCTGTGACTGGTGAGCACACATGTATGCTTCTAAAACCTTTAAAGAATGACGAACTTGAAGTCAGCAAGTCCGATGAGTTGGGCTTCTTTGCTCCCTTCTATAAAGGTTTATTGACTCTTTGATCAAGAACTGAACTTTCTTCATCTTCCATGTGTATCATAATTTTTGTTTAATGTTTAACAACTTATTTTGCTTTGTTCAGATTTCAGGATACGGTTTTCTAAGCTGTTGAGTGATAAATTCAAGAAGATGGACTATAAACTTGCAATGAGGTAAAGCACTAACACTGTCTTGTCATTATTTAGCGGAAATATCAATTTCATATTTTGGTCATATCATTCTTTGTGCAGTGTCTTAAACCCCAGGATCAACTTCTCGGAGGTTGATTCTTCAGGGAATTCATCAGAAGGATTTTTGAAGACACTTGACGGTATACTTTCTCCATTTGATATGGAGAGGCTCAGAGAATATACCAACAATATGACTGACTTCAATCTGGTTAGATTTCTTTTCTGAGAACTAAATTTACATTTTTGGAATGATGTCTTCCAACCACTTTATACCCAAAACACATTGGGAGTTGAAATGGCGCAGAATTAAAACCAAATGGTCTACCATATAAACTTGTTAAATAGATTTAGATCAATACTAACTGCTTTCTGTTTCTCCTTCTGTTTGTAACCAGTTTCATTGTCTTATCGTTGAAAGGTTTATGACATCTGCAAAACACTGGCACATCAGTATTTTCAAGAGAAGCTCCCTGTATCACTGTCATACGTTCAGGCATCTGTATTGCTATGCTTGGGATTGCAGGAGTCGGACTTCTCTAGCGTTGAGGTAATGTGTTTTTACTCTAATTTGCTTCATTATGATTACCGCGTCATATTGAGCAAACTTGCAAACACATTGAATGTTCGATTTTGCAGAGACAAATGCAGTTGGAGAGGGGACAGATACACTCTCTTCTCTTGAAGGTCGCAAAGGAGTTATACAATTATCTGAACGGAATTGCAGCAAAGGAGATTGAATTAACCTTCCCTCGTTTGAAAAGGGTAAACTCCATTCTGTTTTTTTTTCAGTAATTGATCCATCAATTATGATCATAAGAATACACATTTACGAAACCGAGAACAGAGTTTGGATCTTTGATGCCATTGCTTTGTGTGCTACATATGGTTTAAAGTCTGAGCACTCCTGAGAGAATAAGACTAAAAGTGTCTCGGGTTATTTTCATAGTTTTTTGTTTAAAATTGGATAGTGTCATCTGTTTTGTTTTCTAGAGGTTAATATTTGTATAGACTAATTTACGGTTCATGGTTGCAGAGAGTGCTTGAACCTCACAATGTATCGGTTGACGATGATCTCAGGGAAGGAGCAAAACAAGTCGAGGTAATTCTCCTACCTTCCCGTTCCCTTGTAAAAATGTGTTATATTTGTGTTGCTTCGGTTATAACTTGGACGAACTTGTCCTTCTTGTGTATTTAAAAGGAACAAATGATGAAGGAGAAGAAGATTGAAGGAAAGATCCCTTCAAGTGGTATTATCAGTGTTAAATCTACCAAATTGGAGAATCAAAATGGTTTTGATAGATCCACCAAAAAGAGAAGCAATGATAAGCATTCTTCTTCCTCAAAATCCAAATCTTTCAAGAAGAGAAGAGCCTGAAAGAGTTTTTTATTATTATTATTATAACAATGATCAAAACAGTTTTGAGCATGAGCGATGAAGTTTTCTAATCAGAAATTTTGGTTTATATCTGTTGTAACATATATTTTTTTTTTTTATCAGAAATGGCTAAAAAGTTGAAGAAATCAATTATTTTTTGTAAAGAAGTTCATGAAAACTATAATTAAAAAAGGTTAAATTAGTGAGAGAGAGAGAGAGAGAGAGAGAGAGATCAGCACATATAGTCATGTCATGTTAAAATACTAAAAATCTCCAAATTAAACCTTTGAACTAGTGTATGATTGCTTAGATCGAGTCAGAGATGGTGGATACAATTGATGATGATGAGCATGTGCAAATGATTGAAATTTGGAAGTGATATGATGTAATGAAAGATGTTCAATGATTATGATCACTTTTATTTCAATTTCTTCTAATGACTTAACCAAGCTTCTCTCAAACATTTCAACTTATTACGCTACAGCTTTAATAGACCAAAGCTTCACGTATATAAACTTTGAGTGCATGACGGTATAATATATGCCAGTTTGATAATATGATAACATGGAACCTAATTAGGAAAAGGTAATTAAAAGTGAATGATAGAAGAAGAAGAAGAGAGAAATAATTGATTGAAGAAGGAGTAGTTGCAAGTGGTTAAAAGAAAGATACCAACTCTTTCATCTTCTGTGTCATCTATGGATTCTCCTCACGCCTTGCTGATGCACTTTGGAGGCACCTCTTTCTTACCTTTCCTTCTTCTCCATTCTCTTCTTCTTTTACAACAACAAAAATATCTAATAGGGTTAGTTTATGTCGGTATTGAGTGATAATTTAAATCTTGAATTCAAACAGATTCTGGTCATAGACTAATTAGAGTATCCCAAAGTTTGAAATTATTTTAATGACAATTCTCAAAAAATACCACTAAAATAAGTTTTCGTTCCAAACATATTATCATTAACCATAAATCTTTTAAAATAAACCATAAACCCAAAATTGTGAACCCAAACCCAAATATTTAAATTATAACTCCTTAAAACTCATTTTTTTAGTGTTTGTGGCATTTGTAGAAAAAAAATCATTTATTGGTAGTTTTGGAAGAAAAAAAATTTAGTGATAGTATATTTGGAACAAAAACTCATTTTAGTGGTATTTTAAAGAATTTATGTTTCAATTTCTCTAATTGTGTAAATTTGATAGGCCTTTAAAGTTTAAACGGTTACTCAAAAAGCTAATAAAATTTCTTCAATTAATTTAATATTTACATTTTCTAAAGAAAAGAATATTAAGAAAAGCAATATTTTAGAAAACAATAGTAAATGATTAGTTTTTGTTTCCACAATTCAAAAATAAAAATCGAAATTTACGCGTAAATTTGCATGGAAGTTACTTTTCCCGGCCGAATCAATATATGTGCTGTTGTCTTACAATAAGTCATTAATCATTATTGTTGAAAATATGTATAAAAACAATCCTAACTTAATCTACAACTTGAACAATTGATAAAAAGCCAATATTACAATAAAGTTTTTGTAATTATTTAGCAAATTTCCCATATTGTTTCTAAATTGGTTTTTTTTTAAGGCTGATATATACAAATTATAAAGACAAATTTACAACGCTACCCGTTCCACAAAGATCCACGATCACGATGAACGGTTTCACTTACACCATTGAAGATTTCTTTTTAAATGTGTATCCATTAATCTGCAAAAATTGCATCTTCTAGGGATCGAACCCCGGACTTCCTGATGTATAAACATTAATGAACCATTTGATCAACCACTGAATTAAAGGGGTTTTCACGTTTTTAAATTGTTAATAAACTAGGGCTTAACCCGCACTAATTATAGCGCGTGGTATTTTTTGTTAAAGAAATTGTTTTGAAATTTAAAAAAAAATTGATTTTATTTGAATTTTATAATATGTATAACTCATGATTATAGATAGAGTTGTCAAACAGAATAATTTGTCTATTTAACCCGTTTTGCAGTGGACTAAAATATTATTCGGGCTAACCCGCAAAACCTATAATCTTGAAAATATAATTCTAATATGCACCGTTTAATGACTCTAGTTAGTTCATGAACTTTAAAAAAAAAATTAATTTTCTTTTGTTTAACTTTTTATAAAAGTAGAAAAATATTTTTTAATTTTATTTTGATATATATTTAAATAAAATATAATAAATTATAGTGAAAAATATAGTAAGATTTCGAATAGATTTTTTGTTTTGAATATATATGGATTGATTATTATTTAAAAAATATAATATGAAAAACAATTAAGAAACTAAATAGTAAATAACATTTTTAATGATAAATAAATACTTTTCATATTCTCATCAATAATTTTAAAAAATAATTATATAATTTTCTATTTCAATTATTTTTTCTTATTTGTAATGTAATAACTTACAAAACAAAATTTATTTTCAAAAATGTCTTTTTAATGATATTATAGAGATTAGAATTAATTATTAGATAAAATAATCTAAATGCTATAATGAAAAAAACTTTTAAAAGGAAATATATTTAAGAGGCCTAAAACATAACCCGGGGGTGGGTGAAAACTAAATTTACAATGTAAGATTTAAGCTTTTATTTTTTGGCATTTTCACACAAAAAAGAACAATTAGATTAAAAACAGACTATATATATATAATATATACAGCGGATGTGCTCTGCATGTGTATTTTGGTCTGTCTCTCTTAAAGTGTAAGATAAACAAGAGCTCCAGAGATTCAGGTGGCCCGATCAACTGGAAATCAGCCACTTTGATTTCTTGTCTAATTTTTTTTCCCAAGTCTACAAAAATATTTAATCATCTGTGTGGTTTCTTAAGATAATATATATTTAGACCAGAGCCACATTGGAGTTATTATTTTAAGTTATTATTAACAAATAAATAGTTGTTTGTTGGTTTTATATATCCTCGGTCTTTGAGGTTTTCAGCGAACCTTAAGCCTTAAGCGCCGTTCGCGGCTAGCTATTTGAAAAATGAATATATATATAACACGACAAATACTTTATTTATTATCCACAAACAAATAATGCTATATATTTATATATTCTAATTTCAAATTAGAGAAATCGTCTTATAGTTTTACTTTTACCGTATAGCCTTGTGAGTAATAATACATTTCAAATTTACAAACAAAAACTCCAAAACAATTACAATCAGTATACTAGGCATGCATACATATCTTTTACGAAAATTTGATTAAACGTGGATAAAAAATCTCGTATCACCAAAATTAGATCCTGCTATATGTGTTTGTTTCGACATTAATTACTCGTCTGAGTTTAATTTAATAAGTGCGATCACTAACTAATACAGTAGTACATGCATACGTAATTAACGATATAATGTGATTGTGTGTAGAAGACATGTGCTTATTGGGATTTGTTTGGCTTCAAGAACCCCTAAAAATTCCTGAAACTGTTTCAAGATTCCATGACGACAAGGACCTTTGGCCTAATTTGCATTGATCCGATTGCCTAATTAAATTTAATCCCTTCGTAGATCCAAATGAACACCAGCCAACAAAATTAATATATCAATTATTAAATTTTAATTAACTACAACCATCAGTATTGTAAAAATAAATTCATTTATATTTTTTTGGCAGATACACAAAACAACCTATTTTTGAGTAAGTCTTTTTAATTATTTTGGCATTATGCCTCCAAATTTTTAGCTTTGACCTATTTTCAATCAAAGAAAGTGTTAGATGTTTGAATATAATAAATCAGTGTTGTTGATCCGATCTAAGTTTGGGAAATGTGGGAATTTGGTTGAAGTTAAGGAAGAGTGTATAAACTAGGATTTATGAGAAGTTGTAGGGTGGGTTTGGTCTTATTCAAATCACCAAACACAATCCACAAGCTTATCTATTATAGTATTGATTTAAGTGTGTAATATTGATAAAGATATAATTACGTCTATAAAATACTATAGATTCTTCAGAAGGTTGTCTGCGTTTGTAGTAAATTAAATCAGATTAACAGAAGTGGCGAATCTGAGATTACAAAAAATATTAATATAACGACAAATAAAACATAGGAAGTGTTTGGTTTCTTTAACCTTACGCAATGTTTTAATTAGTTTGAACTCTTCCCGATACCTAATTGGGAGTTGAAACCGCAGTCCTCAGCCAAACCCGTTTGTGGCTCACTCTACTTCTTGTGTTGCGCCACACATATACATAATTTTTTTTTTGTTCTAAAACAAAATAAACTTAACCTTTCATTTTTCGCTATCCGTTTCCTTAACCTTTCGTTGTAATCTACTGTTTCTTTGTCGATGATTTTTTTTGTCTGTATTTCTCTCTTAATCTTCTTGGTCTTTATCGATACTGGTTCGACACCAATTGTTTTCGCTACGGTGTGGACAGAAGTACCGGTTGTAACACCTGATCATTTTCATTTTATATGAAATATTTACCATTTAACCAAAAAAAAAAGTTAACTTATGGAAANAACTGAAACTAGTTGGGGGTTTTTTTTTTTTTAATTTCAGGTTAAAAATATTATTTTTTCTTACTCACCTAGTATTAGATAATATAGCATGTCTGTTTTTTTAAGGGGAACTTAGTTCCTAATTTGTAAAATTCTTAAAAGTTTCATGAGTGCTTTAACAAACAAAAAAAGTTTCATGAGTGAAAAATGTCCGTATCCATCTTGCGAGGATTTTTTATTTTTTTTAATCATCATTTTGATGGTTATATACTTTCACCAAACCAACACTCTTACAGGAAGGTCTGTTTTTTATATAAAAAAAAAACTTGGTTTCCGATTTGTGAAATGGTTAAAAGTAGTTTCATGAGTGATAAATGGAATTTTATCAATCTCGAGAGATATAACATTTGTGAACATATGAAAAACCACAAAGTATATGAGTTTTATATTATATATATACAAAGAAGGCAGAACAATCTATGTTGTATCTATAAATAGATTACGTGTGTGTGTCGATATATATATATGGTAATTAAAAAAAAAAAAAACTATTGTGGTTCACAATCTATTTTGTGTGTCTATCCTAATCCATAACTTAACACAAATCACACCTAAAATTAGCTTATCAAGAAAGACTTCTCTTCTTATTTAATTATTTTCTTATATGTACAACGTTTTCTCGATAGAAATAACAGTGTAAATAGCCGATACATTCTTTAACAAAAAAAAAAATCTTCGTACTTTAACTTCGTGGAAAATTCTACGGAAATTTACATTCGCATTACCAAAAAAAATAAAAACAAAACCAAGACTATTCACAGACATGACAATCATATTTAGAGAAAACCAAATTACAAAAACGCCCACTAGTCCAAAAACTTTTAATTCAGAAATAACACAGAAATGAATGGCAAAAAAGTCAAAAAAATCCTTTATAAAGTCCCGCGATTGTTGATCACTTTAATGCATAGAGAGAAAAAGAAAACACAAAATAAGTGTGAGAAAGAGAGAGAAAGAGTCTCTCTTGAGTCTTTAAATCATGCAGCTCAAATCATCATCATCATCATCTTCTTCTTCATCTTCATCTTCATCCATGAAACTTAAAACCCTAATCCAAAATCTCCTCGCGCACCCTCTCTACCGTTTCCTAAGAGCTCTCTCTCGAGCCAAATCAATCTTTCTAGAGATTTTTAAACACAACAACAGCAAGAAACGAAAACTTATGATGTTTTTTCCAACAAAAGCTTCAAAGAATCAACGCAAAATCTTTTTCGGATCTTTCAGATTGCATTACAACTGGTGTTCCTCTGATGTTGTTCCTGTCCCTCAACCTTTCCCTTTCCCTGTCTCTGACATCAATGGTGAAGAAGATGACGAGTCTCAGCTCTCTGGCTACCTCGAGTGGCTCGAACAGAAGAAAGTCGATGATGTGGGAGAGATCAGGGATATTTCAGCAGCCAATGATGATGATATTGATCACTTGGCGGATATGTTCATCGCTAATTGCCACGAGAAGTTCTTGCTCGAGAAAGTCGAATCTTACAGAAGATTTCAAGAAATGTTAGAAAGGGGTTTGTGAATTATCAGAGGTCAAACATAGATTTTTGACTTTTTGTCTTATTAATTAATAAGCATGCTGTAAAATCTTAGCTATAGTTGATGATATGATAATATACCACAAGGTGGTGAACGTTGTATCTTGAAAGTTTTGGGGGTAATGATCTAGAAGTTATTGGTTATCAGTGAAAGATTTGATACTGTAAAAACAAAAATTATTGTTGTCCATCTAATTGGTCACATCTAGTTAAGTTGTGAGTTCTGATTAGTGTTTGGTAAATTGCGTCCAACTTGCCTAATATATACTAGTACTCCATCCGTATGTATCACAAAATGACACTTTTTTTGTTACATAAAAGTATCATTCTCTAATTTCAATACAAATTTTGACAAAACATTCCCTTTTTAACCTCAAATAAAAATGATCAAATATTAAAAAAAAATTGTGATAAAATTCCAAAAGTCAGTTGTTACACAAAATTAATTGTACTACTTCATAATCCCAATGACATTCAACGTATCCATATTTCATTTAGATATTTTAGTTTAACACTTATAGACTAATTTCAGTTGATACAAGGTATTAAAATTTTAATAAAAAATGCAGTGATTTAGTTTTAAATATATTTTAATATTCTATAGTTGAAAAATTATATGTATACGAAAAATATTTTAGGGGCATAATCATCACTATTCACTGGTGGAATATTCAAATGCAGTGATTTAGTTTAAAATATATTTTTTTCTATTTGTTGTAGGTGATAAGTTAATATCAAAAGCCATAGATGGAGTATTTAGAAAGTCATGATGATCTAATATATAAACTCCCAATTTTATAATTTTTTTATTTGATTCCATCCACTACAAATTTTGCCTCCATTTTTTATATTGTTCTCTAACTCTAACGTTTTTTTAAAAAAAAATTTGACAAATATGATTTGCCTCCATAATTTTATGTTAATCGTAAAATCATTTGCTTTAAGTGCATTTAATTATTACAATGACTATTGACTCAATTAAAGAAAAGTGTAAGAGTTGTAGTACTCATAATTACATTAAAATAAATTGACATAAATCATTGTAATTACATAAATAGTTTAGGGGTATAAATGAACTTTTATCTTGTTTCTTAATTTGTGTGAAGAGTGTCAAAATGACACTATTTATAAAAGAGAGAGAGTACTACTTTGTTAATTAAGTAAACGAGGATTTAGTAAAAATAAGAATTACAAAAGATATATCGAAAGACAAGACAAGAAAATACCTCCAATGGAATTTCAAGAGTCTTAAATACATAACAAATCTGTTCAGATATAGTACTTGATTTAATAGAAACATACATAGTTTTCCTTAGAATCACTGAATATTTTATAGTAATGCCTTTTTTTATATAAATATGTATAATTATGAGCTTTTGTCGAAAAAAAAAAATGTATAATTATGAGCTTACTTCATTTTCTTCCGCAAATGTAACGCAGAGTATGTAGTCAAAATTATATTATAAGCTAAATAACACCAATGGCTGTATCATTAAGTGAGATTAATAACTTTCAATCTCGTATAACTTGGGTGTATATATACTGTATATAGTTATAAAGAAAAAAAATGTCGAGATTTCTCGAGATATATTAATATTACCGTGACTAATAGCTAAAAGACATTAAAATTAAGGATCGAACAAATCTCTAGAACAAAAATATCTAAAGCACAATTCACTGTGCCTTCTCAACTACCCATAGATCAAACTTTCACCTAATTTTGGACTTTAGAGGACTATATTGTGGTATCCCCGTGTAATTACAATAGTCATTTCTCCAAATGATTAGATTAACCTATACTCCCATATAATGTAGAGAAATGCACAGTAAACATCAAATTAGACGAAGGTTAGTAACTGTAATAATATATGGTTTTTTGTAGTATATATATAGGTGTTGTGATTGGTTACAAATCTTGCAAATATATATATATATAGGCCGACAAAAAAGAAAAAAAATCTTGCAAATATAGAGTACTTGCATTTTAATAATTTAACAAAACATTATGCTTGTGATTCTGCTTAAAAATGGCGTACTTGCCTTTCATAAACTCTTAAGTCTTAACGATATCCGTAATTAAGAACAAATTTGATTGGAGAAATAGAAGCCATGTAAGTAGCATGTAGCCTCGATTGCCTGACTTCTAATGAAACTTTTCTTCCACTACTTTATTTCTTCCAAATTCCAATATTCTATACATTTTTATTTTATTTTTATCCAAAACTTCAAACAACAAAGTGCCAAATTTTATGCGTTTGATACTTTGATTAGAACTTTTTTGGTTTTTAATGAAAAAGCTATGTATTTATTTGGCTAAAATGTACACGATATAGAGTATTTAGACTAGAGTCTATTTTCCACATCCCTAGATATTGTTTCGTTGACCTTTGTATGTACGCATGCTCGAGACTCAAAATTAATAGTATTGGAGAATGTTTATTGGGATTTAATATACGGAAATAAAAATATATGAACACAATGCAGTTACATCAACGGATATATACAAAAAAACAATCTTATAATATGCAATATGTACCAAAAATCTACCCAATTTAAACTTGATGTATCGTTTTTTAAATTAAATTTATTTATTTTCTATAATTAAATAAATGGATAAAAAATTTAGTAAACTTACGCTGTCACGGCGGTCACCATCTAGGCATCTACATTATATTATATCTATCATATTTTATTAAAGATGATTTTTTTTGGTAAATAGAAATTTGGGAAATATGCTGCCATTTAGAAAAAAAAACAGTATATTTATTCATATACTCGCTTATAGTTTTTTTTTTATATATATTGTTTTGATACTAGGACCGGACTAATCAAATCGCTAATAAAAAAAATGTGCATCTAATAGATTTACATCCAGATTAGGGTAATGAAATCAACTAAACTAGGATTTAACCCGCGGTATAATTAGCGCGGAGTAATTTTTTTAAAAGAAATTGTTTTGAAATTTAAGAAAAAATGTTTTTATTTGAATTTTATAATATGTCTAACTCATGATTATAGATAGAGTTGTCAAATGGAATAATTTATCTATTTAACCCGTTTTGAAGTGATTATTAGGGCTAACCCGTAAAACCTATAATGTTGAAAACATAACTCTATTATGCACCATTTAATGAATTTAGTTTTCTGGTTAGTTCACGAACTCTTAAAAAAACAATTTTATTGTGTCTAATTTTTTATAAAATTAGTAAAATATTTTTCAACTTTTATTTTGATATAAATTCAAATAAAATATATTAAACTATAGTAAAAAATATATCAAGATTTTGAATATATTTTTTTCTTTGAATATATATGGATTGATTATTATTTAAAAATATATAATAGATAACATCTTTAATGCAAAATAAATACTTTCTATATTCTTATGACTAATTATAAAAGACAATTATATTCTTTCCTATTTCAATTATTCTTTGTTATTTGTAATGACATTTCATGTAATAACTTACAAAACAAAGTTTATTTTTAAAAATGTCTTTTTAAATAATATTGTAGAGATTATAACCCAAAATGGAAGTAAATACAATACTAGAGTAATCAATTGTCATTGATATCTATCAATTGAGTCCACTAAATTACTTTTGAAATTAGTTAGTTCTTACTTTTTTTCTTTTTTTTTGTTGACCAAAAATATTAACTCTCCAAAAAATAGTGAGTCATTTAAGTAAACTGTACAAGTATTGTTACACAATCCCTACCTTCTTCCACAAGTCGTATAAATCTCGCTTCTTCCCCAAAATCTTGACGCTCTTCTCTCATTCACCTCTGCAACACATTCTTGCGCCAGAGATTTTTCGAGGTTCCTCTGCTCTATAGATTGTTCCCTCTCTCTAATGGCGGATCAGAACGCTCAACACCCAAATCCTCCCGCCGGTACGTCTGTTCAAAAACTCCTTACGGGGTTGTTCAATTGAATTCCCCCATCGGCTTCTTGTAACATTTCGATTACGATCTCCAGTAATTAGGGCTTTCGAGTAGGATTAGCTACGTTTTCGGAATCCTCTGCTTTTCTTTTTTTTTTTCTCTTTTCTCTCTGCCATTGATCGGAGGGTAGTTTTCTTGTCTTTGTACGGGAGCGATCTTGATTCTGTTACTCCTCGTGATGCAGATGATCCAAAGTTTCTCCCATTAAAGAAGAGAGCAATGGCTGAAAAATCAATTCCTGGGTATAACAGAGTCCCCGAGTCAAAGTCAGAGCACGATTCCGATTCCGAGTCCAGCGATAGCGATGACGATGAAGATGTGATGGATTATTTAGGAGAAGAGTTCAAGAAAAAGACTGTCGAACAACTCAAAAGAAAAGCTTTCTACTCTGTTCTCCGTGCTTTCAGAGCAGAAACCTCGACAACATCAAACGTAACACTTTCTCGTGCACTCGCTTCTCGCCATTAATTAAATCTTTCTTCTTCTTCTCTGATTTCATTCGGCTCTTAAGGGTTGTGTTGGTGTCTCCTGTACTTCAGAAGAGGACTCAGATCATAGAGAAACTGATGAACGAGTGGAACATTGCTGACGAAACTCACGCCTCTTTTGAGGATCACATTCTGGCCCAACAGCAAAGGTATATATCCTCTAATCAAAAAGCATTTGACTTGGAAGATTTGATTTAAAAATCCCTTTTTTTTTTTTTTTGGTTTCCTCAGGGATGAGAAGGAAATGCAGATAGAAGCGGAGCCATTGACCACCATATATGTAAGGCACAACTCTTTATCTTTAAAAATCCCATTTTGAACTTTGATTCTGTTGATCTTTTGTGTTTACTTTAGCAGGAAAAGAAGGCAACTTTGAATCCGTCTTGTGTTGCTACATCTGGCTTAAGCTGGGGCAGTGTTGATCCCGAGTCTCTTGTTGGAAAATTGGTCAGTATAAGAATGCCTGGTGAAGATCATTTCGAAGAATTCGTGATCCAGGTGTATGACGCACAAGAAGTAATAAACCATTTTCTTATTGCTTCTTCTCACATGCCTTGCTTGTTCCATCGAGCAATTCTAAGAAATCTACTTTGCATTCTATCCAGGAAACTCATCGCCTAGAGCCCGTATACGTCGAGTCAGATGCAATGGAGAGGGATGAGATGTTTAGCTGGCTGGATGTGAGAGAGGTAATACAGAAAACTGATATGATCTCCTTTCATCGAATCAAACTCTCTATATCAGAAGCTCAGAATCTGATCTCAACTGATTTAAGTGCAGATTCCGTCTGAAGATATCATGTGGGAGGGTGGAGAAAGGCCAAATTTTGGTTCCACCTACGGTTGTTTCCCTCGCCAACTTTCCAACACACACATTCTCAGCAAAACTCTAAACAGTTTGGCAGAAACTTACCCTTGAAACTCTTGGTTTCGGTGCAGGACAATGGTGAGAGACCCTCTTATGCACTTGTTTGAGATCTTGACTACTTTGTACAGTCACTGAGCACAGACTTTTTGCTGGAATTAGACAAGTAAAGTGTAAACAAGATTCCAGTAGATTCTTTTGTGAATGGTTGCATCATTACTCACCTTGGTAACAAAAAAACTTGATTCTACTAGTTGTTCATCGAAATAGCCCATTACCTCCTTGAATTCTTGTTCGTGCGAGAAAATAGTTAAGCACGGAGATATATGTAAGTCATCAGGATTTCGTCATTCATCATTTACAAAAAAAAAAGAGAGTAAATACACAATTTGGTTTCCTTTAATTAATTAAAGTTCAGTTAAATTACACATCTTCTTTTCTTTTTTTTTTGTCGTCAAATGGCACTATTTTATTTTTCTTCTTGTGTCGTCAAATGACAGTAATTTCAATCTTAACATATTAATTCTCGAAATTTACTATTATCGTCAAACAGTTTAGTTCGAAACTCTATTTTCTTATAAAAAAAATAAAAAATCACCTGAACTGCGTAAGGAAACTGCTGACGTGTCAGTACTTAATCCCGATTAAGTCAAGTTTATCAAATGCCCAACAGCCACACGCCCTACTTTCTTGCACCACAAGTTTACTTTCGCTACATTTCCCTCGTAAAACCCTTCGGATTCCTCGCTACTCTTCTCTCTGCAAGATCGTTCAATTTCTAGGGTTCCTCTGTTCGCTTGGTTCTCTACAATGTCGGACAAGAAAGATCAAGCCCCAAATCCTCCATCCCGTAAGTCTATTCAATACTTTCTAATACCAATTAGGGTTTCAAATCCTCAGTTTTCATCTTCTCTCTCTCGTTCTCTCCCATTGACTGATCGGTGGTGATTTTCTGGTGATCTTGATTTCCGTTGCAGAAGAATCAACTGGTCTCCCTGGGTTAAACGCCGAGCCTATGTCGAGCAATAGCAATGACGATGATTTCTTCTTCCCCATGAACAAGAAAATGAAACTTTACCAACTCCAGAGACGGGCTTACTATGATGTTCTTTACGCCTTCGCGGCAGAATCTTGTGCAATACCCAGCGTAAACACCTATTTAATCTTTCTCCATTATTGATTCGGTTCTCGTTCTCGGAGGTTATCATGTTCTGTTTTTCAGCCAGGGATTACGATCATCAACGAACTGAAGAAAGAATGGAACATTGCCTACAAAACACATACCGCTTTTGAGTATAAAATCAAAGTTGATCCACTGGTCCAACGATTGAGGTATCCAAGCTTTTACTGCCGCAAAGATGTGATCTTCTCTCCTTTCTTCTCAAACCCTCTGTTTCTCAGGGGAATATCACTGGCTTCCGATGAGAAGGAAAAGCAGAAAGTTGCTGCCGCCGAAGAAGAGAAAACTACTGCTGTAGAAGGCAATCAATTGAAACCCCGTCTGAATTTGAACGATGAAGACCTACTCAAATTTGTAGGTTTTTTAACATCATCTCTTTCCAAATCTTATAGCCGACAACTCGATCTGGCTTTAACTTCCATTGTTCTGTTTGCTTAGCTTGAAAGGGTAAATGTAGCTCCTGCAAAGATGCAAAAAGAAAAGGCAAAACCGAGTTCTAGTCCTGACGATTCAACTATCCTCAGCTGGGGCCAATTTTCTCCTGCGTCTCTTGTTGACAGATGGATCAGTATAAGTATGCCTGGTGAAGCCGAATACATTTCATTCCTCATCGAAGAGTATGACCCAAAAACGGTAAATCTCCTCATGTTCCTTGTGTGTTTTTCATCAGGTCAGGTCTCCGCCATTCTAAGAAGCGTTGTCTCCAATAATATACAGGAAATGCACTACCTGGTGACTGCTCCAAGCAAAAACGATTTGGTTGACCCGTGCAATTGGATTGATCTCAGACATGTAAAATCAAATTGTTACATCTCTTTTCTTCAACTTTTATATTTTTCTTCCCTTTTGCCAGAAGCTTAAACCCCTGATTCATTGCAGTTTCCGACAGAAGATATTGTATGGGATGAGGAACATCCCGGGTTCCCAACACGTAAATGCTTTCTTAAACCAGGCGAAACTATCTTGCACGCAACCAGTACAGCTCGACAAATGAAGCAACTTAAGGAGGTATCTTGCAAAACAGCTCCAACAAATTTTCTTGAGATGCTAAACCCTTCACTGACACATTTTCTCAATAAACCCTCTGATAGGTTGGAAAAACTGCCGGTGGGATTCCTATTTTCAGAAAGCTTGATAAGGGAAAGTCTAAAGCCGCCTGAGCAAAATCTCCACAGCAGTAGGATGTAGAGATGGCAGATGGATGACAACAGGTCAGGGAACACTCTTATAACCTTGTTTGAGATCTTTGGTTCTTCTTATACAATCACTAAAAACACATATGCTCTCCTTTGTAAACAAGATTCCAATACTTCTTTGTAAATGACTGCCTTATAAACTTGTTAGCAGATTATTGATCCTATGGAAGATAGTTATTGCAATAATTCATAACCTCCTTGAACGCTTCTTTGGGCGAGCTGAAGAACCTGCCTCCTTTTTACTAGTTTCAATGCCCCGCTTTGCCACCATAGGAGAAGACGGGGCAGCGCTTTTTTTAGAGGCAGTGCTACTGTTTTTCTTTGCAGGACTACCCTTTTCAACTGTTGGCTTCTTCCCAGTTTCTCGTTTCTGACTTCCTGCATCACCTTTGTCATTCTTACTGTTACTTCTCCTCTGTTCAGCTCCTCTCTTTCCATTAGAGGAATCAGCCTTCATTGTCTCTATCACAGTTTCAGATGAAGAAACCCCTTTCATTCTCTTAAGGAAACTAGCAGCACTTTGCTTTTTTGATCCACCATTTGTCTTGTTAACCTTCTTTTCTTGATCGGTTTTCTTCGGCTCAGAGCTATCGTTTGAAGACCGGCCTTTACTAGGGAGACCAGCATTCAAACTGGTCTTCAAGTTTCTGCTTCCTACTTTTTTAGATGTTGAGGTTGTTCTCCCTCTAGCCATCTTCTTGGAAACAATAGGTTCCTCATCTTTATCAGAGGTTTCAACTTCCTCGTCTGCCTCTGAAGCTGGATTCTCATCCATTGTTGGAACTACTTTAGTCTTTTTCTTGAACGGTTCGGCGACTGACGCTGAAGATTTAACAGCCAAGGAACTACGTTTCCGACAAGCTATAATAGGCACTGACATTTTCGGTCTTAGAGACAACTGAGGTGAAGAGACTGTAACTTCCTCCTTAGACGTCACCAAGGATTCCTCTTTTGGTGGTGAGGTTTGTTTAGGAATCTTGAGAATCATCATCTGTTTCTTAATGAGTTGGTTAAGCTCTTTTGCGGAATGAAACTCAGAAGATCGCTCGCCACAAAAAACCCTCGCATTGTTGATTAGTAGCAGTAAATCTCGAAAAAACTTGCTCCTGGAGCTTTCGTAATAACCTTCTTCCACACGAGTTCGAATCATCTCAAAGTCTATGTGCTGTCTTATTATCATCTCGTACTCATGTGTTTCCTGCAGCTTCAGAATCAAACTAGACGTTAAGACAGCAGAACATAATAATTCATCTTTTTTGCAAATTATCAGCAGATTCTTTGCTATGGATTGTTTTTTTTATAAAATCGGTCATTGTCATTTTGCCAAGATAGAGATTGTGTTTTTGAAAACCAAAAAGTGGAATCTGAATTGCTTTAAAAAAAAAAAACGGAATTTGAATCGTTGTCAAAATAAAAAAAAGGGACTTTTATTTTTTTTTACCTGGTTCTCGAGCCGGCGCGAAAAGTGGGAGCCAATGGGGTGAGACTGAAGAATCTGGATGAAATCAATCAACGGCCGAGATTCAATGGGGATTCTATTGACGGTCAGAGATTGATCCTCGTTATCCGGTTCGTCTTGTTCTACCGACTCCTTTCTCGGCAAGCTCGCCGAGCTCTGCACGTCACTCGTTTCTTTCGCTTCTGCTTCTCCCTTCGACTCGTTCATTGACTCAACAAACTCGGGCGAGTCATTTCCCTCTCTTCCTGAGTCTGCTCTACCCGAGTTCGAGTTCGCCGGCGATTCCTTCGCCACGCTCTCGCAACTTCCTCTACCCGAATCCTCTCTGGCCGGTTTCTCGTCGTTGTCGTCTCCGCCGATCCGGTTCGGCTCTTCGTCCACTGACTCGACGATTTTTCGATCTCGGTTCGTTTTCTCCGATCCGGTTCCGGGACTGTTGTCCTTCGGACATGGAGAACTAGGCGTTTCGGTGACCGGGACGCCGGAGTTGTTAGCAGATTCACGGTGGCTCTCTTTCGTCTCCGCGATTTTATCTAGATCTGAGTTCTGGGTTACCTTCTCCGTCTCTTTAAAGCTCTTTTCTCTCTCGTCTTCCAATCTCTTCACCTTCAACTGCAAGGACCTGCGAAACAAATCCCCGATTCAAAAAATGCAAATCTGGAATCGAAAACAGAAAAGGCCGACGGAAATTACGAGATGGATAGATCGTAACGTTCGACTTCGCGCCGGAGCTCATCGACACGGAGCTTTCTCAACTCCTCAAGCCAGGGAACGGAAGAGATCTCGGCGACGGTTTCTCCCTCAGCGGATCCCGGCGAGACCAATTTCCGGGAGAATCGTTGCTTGATATCGTTGTACCTGTGACGACAGTCGAAGGCGGTGAACGTACGAAAAGTTGAGTTCTGTTTCTGGATTTCAGCGGCGACGGAGTCCCATGAATCAATACCGTGACGGTGAACGGCGCAGGCGAGGAGGAGCTCCTCCCATGTGCTCCATGTTTGTTTCTCTGGACAATTTTCGTCGTTTTCCGGTTTTGCCATTGACAGACAGTAAAAAATAAAAAAAAACGGAGTTGATTTGCTTATTGTGTCACTTGTCCAATTTGTCTACAAATCCTTGGTCTTGGCCTCCACTAAAAAAAATACCTTTGGGACTGATTATTTTTTTTATTTTATTTGTGGTTTTGGTTCGTCGGATAAATAATTGATAAAAGTGTCCGTACAAGGCGCACCAATTGAGAAAATGTTACACAACTTTGCTCGTTTTGTCTTTACCATTTAGTGGGCCCAACTTATTACACTGGGCTGGACCCATGACCGACATGGAAACCAAATGCCCCAATACGAAAGTAGATACATAATCTTTTTTTCTTGAAATACATGGTTTCAGATTTTCTAGCACCGTGTACATTGAGTTGTAAGGAAATATCCGGACATTGACCTTAACAATAAGATGAAAGAGTGTCGGGATCTTGCAGAGGATGATGTCATGCTCAATATCAGCGACAAATACTACGTGTTTCCCCGGCCAAGTACACCTAGCTAGCCCCTAGGAAGAGATGAGTAGCAACCGGAGAAGTACACCTGTGTAAGATCAGTTCGCCGGAGATGCTGCAGTCTGTACACCACCGCCACAATGGGAAAAGAAAGTTTGAGGATCACCAAGCTGTGGCACTAAGCTCTACTAAACAAGTGGTGGTGAAGCAATCCCCAAACTCACTGAAACCTTTCTTCTTTTGTTTATGTCAAGAGTGTTTGTTTTTAAACCACAGTTGAATTTTGTTATTTGATTCGTTCACTCAATCCCAAAATTCGATATTGGAAGATTGCAATCTGTCAGATTCTGCATAACCTGAGGTCGACTTCTACTGAAATTGAGATGGGCAAATCTTCTACTCGATTTAAACCGCAAACTCTTGTGATTCAAAATCCGTAGATTGTTCATCTAATCCAACCACACTTGCCCGTATAGTATATTCAAGCTCATAGCTCACTGCAAACAAGAATAACCATCAAGCTTTGATACTGATTCGAATCAAGTCATTTCGAGTCAAAAACATAATCTCATATTAAACTCTTGCAATTCTATTGAAAGATCCAAATAAGTTCTTAAAAAAAAAACCAGAAAATTAACGCATATATACAAAAGCCATAGCTAAATTAAGAAGAAGAATGTAGTGCAGTTCGGATAAAACTTTATCTCTTCTGCTTCAAGCAGCTCCTTTCAAGGCTTTCTTCAGCTCTTCTGCTACGTCACCCTCTTCCTTGCTTTTCTTCCCGCCGTAATCCGACGTCGTTCTCTCGCTGCTCCACCGGTCGGCCCTCGATCTCCCGTTGTTGTTGCTGCTCCTCTCGGATTCGCGGTACTTTGAGTGCGATCCGTAATCTATTGTCGCCGGCGAGAATGGACGGACGTTTGATATTACACCTCGGAGATCTTCGACGGCTCTCTTCAACTGTATGTTCTCCGATCGAAGCTCCTCGACGGCCGAACACACCTTTGCCACGTCGGCACTTGTTGTGGGTAGACCCGGACCCGAAACTTTACCCGGATCGCTCGTTGATTTGGTCTCTTTAGCATCTGAGCCGTCAACGTGTTCGATCCCTATTTTATTCATCACCAGAAAAGGGAATCTCCTCAGCGAAATCGCAGCCGTTGGATCAATATCGCGCCTGATCTCCGTTGGAACCCTAACGCCCCACCTGAAATTCACGACGGCGCGTCCTCTCACAGGCAGAGAAGTCCTAGCCGCAACCTCGACGCCGGTTAGCAAGCCGGCGATGTCTCCGGCAGAAGTTGATGGCAGAATCGTGACTTTTCTGAATCCTCCGCCGCATACGTTGACCGCCGGGGAATCCACCACCTCGATCGAGGAATCCTCCTCCGAAACAGATCCGTTCATCGATTTGATGAGATTACCGTCGAAGCCAGACGACGAGTGGGACTTTTTGATAGAGAAGTCGCCGAATTGTGGTTTGAAGTGAAGCATAAAGCTAGGGTTACCTTTACCGAGGAGGTTGAATTCGGCGCTCATGAGCATGGAGCTAGAGATCGGCGAGCCGAAAGATCCGGTTCCAGTTTTGACGATGAGGGAGAAAGGGTTCCAGGAGTCGTTCGGACGGTAAGCGAGCTTGAGAGAAGGCCCAGATTCGAAGAAAGTGGAGAGATTGAGGCTGAGCTCCTTGGATTCTCCGGCGACGATTCCCGATTGAAACGGTAAACCTAAGATACTCAGAGGAACCTTAGCCCTAAAAAGAGGCTTCTGCTCCTCCCGAAACTTCATCGACGCCTTCATCTTCTTCCCCCAAAATCAAAATCGAGCAAAAGAATACGGAGAGTGCAGTGATCTAGTAGAAGAATTTATACGGGTTTCAGAGATTCTTTCTACTAATTATAAAAGGAAAATTTTCATATCTTTTTTGAAAAACTCGATTCTTAATTTGTTATCTTTCCGAAAGCTTCTGGTTGGACATGAGGATAGAGAGGGGAAGCACTTTCCGTTTTTACCCTCGTGTTATATAAAGAACGAAAAGATAAGCCGGAGAATGCTTAAAATGAATGGTCTTCTGCTTCTGTCGTTTCTGTTGATAGATACATCAAGCCCGTAAACAATTGGGCCAAATTTGATACTAATGAGGCCTGTACGCTGGGCTCTCTCACACGATAAGATCAAACAACTAGGGCTCTTGTATGTGTCTCACGCCGCTTATTTTTTGGGCTTTTCGATTTTTCACATCCATTTATGTGCACGTTTAAAAGCGATGAAAAAACTACTCTTGAGCGATGGCTGATTAAGAAAGAGTCTATGGGATTCTTTTTTTCCCATGCGCATTAAGAGATGAATATGTTCATTTGTCTTGACTAGATAACATATTTGAATCTGCATATATGAATCTATAAAACATATTTGAATCTCTACGTTACTACGTATATATCACATCCTCCCTTTTGGAATTAATAAATGGGGTTCATTCGTCAATGATGTAATTATCCCTTGTAGTTGCAGTA
The DNA here is from genome assembly GCA_002933935.1 of Eutrema yunnanense. NCBI lineage: Eukaryota > Viridiplantae > Streptophyta > Magnoliopsida > Brassicales > Brassicaceae > Eutrema > Eutrema yunnanense. Next base: position 1,096,745 of record PKML01009694.1, on the reverse strand, counting down.
TAAGAACTAAGGTCTAAAGACATTATAGTAATTAGGGATATAGATCATAAGAATCCGGTTCGTCATCTGCTCTAAAATTTGTAAGTTTACGGAGCAAAGCATCTCAATTTTGGTATAAGCATCTTCGTCTTAGCTAGTAGTCGCTACACATTTTACATAATGGTTAAAGACTACTTAATGCATCATCCTGTAGTTATATATATCAAAGGGAAAAAAAAAACTAAATTCGTATAAAACATAACAAATCACAAATAACAAAATATGAAAACGTGGATATATATATATATATATACGCTTAAACATAGATGATACATCTCACGTTTTGTAGCAAAAGTTCACTTCTCTACAACTACAAGATATTATCATCTCCTTAAATTAAAAAAAAAAAAATCATACGCAGTTGGATTAAAAACAAAGGTAATAATCACATTAAATGTTATTGACAGAATAAATAGATAAATAATATCGGGGTCCACATTCCAGCTAAGCAGAAATGTACAAAAAGATTGGAACTGGGAACCACGTCAAACAAATACGGAGAGGACCACAATCTATACAGCTTGGATATGGACACGTGTCTTACATCCAACGGCGTACGTGCCCGCATGTGGGCCGAATCTAGAAGGAAACACAAGACTCGTGTGTTCGACTCTGTGTCTCTGACGCAACCCTTTCTTACCAAATCCTTTCTGTTAAGTTTCACCTCTCTCTCTCTCTTTTTAATTCTAGCCGTTAGATCTTTCTCATTTCCCTTACTCTTCACTTCTACATCCAACGGCTATTATTCGTTTTATCTTTCAGTGATCGTTTCATTCACCATTGAAATCTCTTTCTCTGTTGATATATAATATATATAGCTTAACTAATATAAAACCATAGGTTCATTTAGTTCGAAAATTTATTCTGATATGCAAAGTTTAGATCGTGCGACAAAAACCTACGGGCTTATTAATTTAAGGTTTAATATGTTTTTATTAAGATGATCCATACACGTATATGTACTCTAATTAACAACAAAAAAAACAATTGTTAAGGTATTTTAGTTAATGTAGTAGGACGCTAGTTGTCTTCGTTATTTTATTTTCTTACAGAGTTGTCATAGCTATAGATATATATATAGTTATGCCTATATATGCGTATTGGTATATTCTTTTCTTATTCGTGGTTGATCGCTAATATAGTGTAGTATATATGTATATGAGCTTGTTGTATATTTTTTAATATTATCACTGATTTATTATTTTATTATAAATTACGAGAATTGTTACATCGATAATTCTACAACAGATAATTATACCGTCTTATAAATTTGTTGTATATAGATTTCAATTTTGTTTTATATAATGTATATATAATATGTGATAGCATTCCCACAACAATAAAAATTGTATATATATATAATACGTATTAGATGGGATAATCCAAAAAGATATATATATACATAAAAGTAATAAAACTTTTTTTGTTAAAAAATAATAATTAGTATTAATTTTTTCTTTTTCTAAATCGTCGAAGGTGTTGGGTTTTTGATAAAGAAGAACGAAAAGAAGAGATTAAACTTGTCAAAAACAGACGTACGGAAGTGAAAGTGTGAAACTGCCTCGTGCATTATGAGAAGAAGGACGTAAGACAACTAAAGGTAAAAGGCAAGTGATGAGGAATCACCGCAGAGTCATGCCATCTCCATGTCTTCACATTCTACTTTATCATTTACCTTCAACTTCATTTTCTACATTATATATTGTCTCCATTTGATGATTAATTTTCTCTTTTGTTCTCTAATCATTTCATTGGTCTTCTTTAATGTAAATTCATGTGACTAAATTAGGATACATATGTATAAGGTAGTTACTTTTAAGTTTGAACTATCAATTATATGGTTTCAACAAACAAAGCAGTTTTTTTTTTGCGGCTAAATCTTCTTTTTTTTTTTTTGGGGGGCTAAAACTTAGACATGACACTGATGTGAGTTAAAGGTCCATATTAATCTATGCACAAATTGATATCTATCATTGACTGACAGTAATATAAGCAATTTTACCTACATATATACACCATTTTTTTTGTTTTTGACTTATACACCAATTATATATATATGTTTTGTTTCACATTTTATTGTTGAGAAATATTATAATATATGGGTATAAAGATTATTTACTTAAAGCCGTATTATAATACTTAACAGGTTGGTTGGTTCATATTATCAATAAGTTGAGTACTTGTGGGGAAAAAAAACATTCATAGGTTTTTGTTGAGTTTGTGTGCATTACATGGGGACAAGTTTGTGAAATCCTACTTATTTGTTTAATCAATGTACAAGGACCACCTGCATTAATCTATTATACAAAAGCACAAACAGACACAGAACATAAATATTTCAATTATTAAGTTACATATTAAAATGAGATATTCAAGAAATTACAACATGAGGATATTGGTTAGTGGGAGGGGACCAATGCGCTTCTTGTTCCTCTATTTCATGTATTGAGAGGCATACTCAATAACTCATCTTTCTCATAATTCAAATAACTACATGAAACATGAGATTAATTAACCCACGTTAACCGGGATTTTTCTTTATCTTTGTTAACCATATGTTTGTAACTAACTAATGTTGAATTTACGTGACGGCTATAATAAAATTATAAATGTTTTGAAGATGTGTTTTGACTACAACGTGGGTTTCCCGGTTATCAAAAATATCAACCATTAAATTAGTTGCCAATCGCTAGTTCATATATATAAAGTATAATAAACTTCACATATCACACTATTTAAATGGATTTAAGTACTAAAGAGGAATGGTTTGAAATAATAAAATTATTTCTTACTTATATCATTTCCTCTCCTATATAACCTTCATATATATCCATCCACTTACCAATCACATTCACCAACTCTCTCTCTCTCTCTCTCTACGCAATAAACCCTAATTATTCTAAATATGGAAGCCACGATCTTCGAGAAAAGAAGAACCTCATCATCGACCATAGCGATGCACAAACAATCATACTCAATAAGCAAATCGAAGCCAAAGATCCGAATAATTCACATATTTGCTCCTGAGATCATCAAGACTGACGTTGCCAACTTCCGTGAGCTCGTGCAAAGCCTCACCGGCAAACCAGACGTCGACCGTGGCGTTTCCAAAGCAAAACCTAGAAGAGATATTCAGCGTCAAGTCCAAGACGTGATCAGCATGGAGAAACTAAGAGAACCCGACCACAGTGATCAAAGGTTTTGCTTAAACTCAGAAATGGAAGATAATGAAGAGATCTCGATGACTTGGAACGGTAATAATGGCGTTGGTGAGAGCTCCGGAGGGTTCCTGAATATTGGTTTGGGAGATTTCGAAGGGCTTATCCAAGAACTTGGTGAATTTCCTTATTTGCCCTTGTCCATGGATGCTTCTGCTTCTTCTAATTCGTCTTCTTCCTCTCATTTACATGGTGGATCGATTTTCTCAGATTCTGATCACCACCAATTCGCGTAACTCTGTCTCTCAAACGAAGTAACCTTTTTTTTTTCCAATTTGTGTCTTTTATTTTGTTTATTAGGTTTTTGTGGAAATAAATTTAATTTATCATTTTTTGTTTAATATGAGGCTAATTAATTTATTTGATGAAAAGATTAGACTCCTTTTTATGTCTCCCTTAATGTCTTATGTTTTTTGTTCATCGTGTTAAACATTAAAACATGTTATTTGAAGTATGTTATTTGAAGTTTTGAACTATTTATTGTATCCAATTTTTTTTTTCTTGTACGTCCTCTAAGCGACATGGACATTAAATACGTGCTAGTAATTAAATTAGCACCTCTTTCAAAAGATTTGCTTGAACTAAAAACGATAGTCTTGGAAAGAGAATCTGTAAACTTCTTTTTTTTCAAAGTGATAAATGATGATAATTGTAAACACCCATCAAACGAACAGATATGTAGTCCAAAATATTCGCTAATGAAATCAGCAAAGACCAATTTTCGAAATAGACAAAAGTCGAAGTAGAGGAAGAAAAGAGGTAAGTTGTATTCACTTTTACCCGTCTAAACGAACAGATATGTGTCCGGAGATATATGTATGGTGTTCATGGTTGGTAAGTTGTATTCACTTTTTTATATTACATTTACAGACAGAAACAGAGTAACATATGGACCTGTTTTTTTAACTGTTGTATTCAAGATTCTCTACAACGCTCGATGAAGACGATGTTTCCACCCTCGTTAGAACTTCAGGCATTCCGGCGGTATCTCTTACAATCTACACAACAACAAAGAGACCCGTTTTATATTTGGTAAGCTTCAACTTCTATGAACATAACATTTCATGAACTTACAAGAATCTCGTCGTCTAGATAAGATATCATGAAGAATCTTTGGTAAGATCCACCTGAAAGTCCGTAACAACAACACCGCGTGGTTACAATGTTACCTTGTGAGGAGGGAAATGTTAAAATGTTGGTTATATGGCTTACCGAGCGGAATTCTTAGACCATTGGCTAGAGTGTCCTTGATAGGTTCAGGAAGCTGCTGCAACGTCGTGGTAGCTTGACCCAATAAACCTCTTAGCTGTTCAGGTAGTGCTTCTTCAATGACCTTTGGCGACTCGAGCATTCCCTCTAGATACTCTTCTCTCATCCTTAAAGGCCCTTCCACTGTCAGTTTCGATGACAGGATAACTTTGTTTTCTATCTGCATTTTTTTCCGACAGAGACTTTTTTTAAAAGTCTGCTTATATATCCATACTTCTTATCAGGGAAAAGTATATATACCATGTTTAGCAGTTTGATGTTTGCGGTGGCCTTTGCGTTAGCATCCTTAATGACTATGTCCATATTGGATAGACTCACCAATGTGGAAGGAAACCTCCTGCCACAATTCCAAACAGATAAGAGGAATGCTTATAAATCTCAAGATATAATCCCAAAAAATGTTTCTGAGCTGATCGATGAGCAGATTGTAAGAAGACTGACTCGGATATAACCCGAGCAGCAAGTGAGCCAGGAGTGTTGGATCCAAACCACTCAAAACTCCATCTGCCTTCAAGATAAGGAGACCTGGAAAGCTATTAGGAACCCAGTTAATGGCACTGTCCCTAAGAAAGCCTGAAGATGAAAGCAAGCACCTACGTGGTCGGTCTAGGAGTCGGGTTAAGCCGCTCAAGAGTCGTTATCCTCTCATTCACATCAATCCTTTGCATATCAGAGATCTTCCCTGTAACTAAAGCCTTGAAGCCTCCAGCATCATTGAACTGTAATCTAAAGTGGTTTCAGAACTCCAACAGAGACTAATAAAGTTGATAACCTGTGAATCCGTCTCCAAGCAATCTAAGAATTTCCGATTACTAAATTCAACCTAATTCAATTTCAGATTTGGAAATCGAAGAGTATTACTTACGGCTAGAATCAGCGATTCCTTAGCAGAGAGACGCTCCATTTCCCTGGCGTAAACCGAAGGAATCCCTTGAATGGACTCTTGTACCATAGCTCTGCATATCAATCTCCGGAAACAACTCCTCCTCCAACCCTTGTTCTCCGGTAGAAAATTGAGAGAAACCCTCGGAGGAGGAGACGACGGTGGTGGCGCGGAGGATGAGAAGCTCAATCGAAGCGCACAAGTACCAGAAACTGAACCATGTTGTATCAATGCCATTGAAGAAGAAGGTAGAAAGGGGAAAATCAAAGATTGGTCGCTGCGGAATGAAGAAGAAGACGAGAGAGAGCAGAGTCAAGGGGATTATAAAACTAAACTAGCTCTTTTTACATGTTTATTAGTTTTTCATTGTCAAGAAATAATTTTTTTTTTTTTTTTTTATAGGTGCCTCATAAATTCTTAAATAAAACGATGACGAAAACTGATAATATAGAAACAATTTTCATGAACAATAAACGATATTTAGTTTACACCTCAAAATTTAATGGTATTATGTTTTACAAAACAAAATGTGGTTATCTAATTTTTGTTTTTGTGTGGATTTAGACAAATGCCTTTCCTCAACAATATGATCAAATGGATGCATTGCTATCGGTACATAGAAAACCGATATCAAACCGGAGGCGGATTTCCCACAAAAGTTGTCACCATTCATCATTCATTGTTTAACCTCCAAACCTTCAAAAGATTTGAGCTAATGTTTTTTGTTTTGACAAATCCTTTGGATGCATGTAGTCGTCAAGGCGTCGTGTTTGTGATTCATTTGGTCGGGGATTAGTATAAGCCATTGTTGTAATACTGGATTGCCCACAAAAGAAGCATAACTACTTCCTTCAATTAAAACCAATCCATTTGAAGAAGCATTGTTAAGAGATTTCGGAGAGATCGAGTTAAATGAAAAGTTAACATTTGTGTATATTTCCTTATTGTTAAATAAGTAGATTTCCTATTTTCATATTTTATAAAGAACTTGCTAGACAAGTTATGTCTTTGTATAAATAAGTTTATTGACCAAATCAATAAAACTGAGAGAAACTATTTTTTACAAATTTCTTATTTTCCCTGAAGAAGATGATGACATTTTGTTCCTCACCGAAGATGATGATGAAATTCGTGACCGCCGGTCTAATCCTAGCCCTTTTGATAACTTCCGTCGCCGCAAAAGGTGGCGGTGCCCGTGGCCATGGCGGTGGCCGTCGCGGTGGTGGTAATTGGTTTGGCGGCGGCTCTAATCATCATAAGAATCATGGTAATATCGTTTCCGTTGACGGATCAAATATGGTTTTAACGATGACATGTGTGTTGTCTTGTGTTTTGTTTATGTTGCTCTAAAGATTCTGAAATTTTGAGAAAGTGAAGAACATATCAAAATTATGACTATTTTTTTTCTTTATATTCCCTCTGTTTTTTTTTTATAAGGCTTTTTCCTTAAAAGTACAAGTATTAAGAAATTTGAATGAATTCAAGTTCATATATAATAAGATTTGAATTAATTATATTGTCAATTAGGTCAACAAAAAACATTCTTCGAGGAGTAGAGAACGGAGTTGAAAAGAGGCTAATGAAGCTTGACTTATGTATGTTCATAGACTCATAGTAATAGAATAGACTAAAATGTATGTGGTCTCTTCCACTCACCATATGGCTTAAAAGCTTATTCTGTGTGAACAATCGACGATCCAGATTTATTGTACTCAACTTTCGCTACTCACATCCATCCGTTCACACATCGCAATGAGATATCACATCGTCCATACATGATAATATTAAGTTCACAATCACATTCAAACACACTGATCTGTATATTATTGGCTATAGAGAAAAATTATTAATTTTGATCAAAACACTTTTTTAAAAATATTCTGTACAATAAGTTTAAATCTCTTTTTATGCAGGCAGTTCTTTAAAACGCGAATCTCACTTTCTCATATATATATATATAAAGTTTTTATATAAAGCTGTATCCCTCAATTTGTTTTTATTAATCCTAAAATGAAAAATGAAAACCACCAAATTCTTTTTTTCATAGTATATATAATAAATTTAACATGAACGATTTAACTTTATATAATAAGATATATATATATATATATATATATGCAAGCAGTTATGCGTGATATATATAGATAAAATATAAAATATTTAGATTCTAAAATTGATAAACCGTATAATCATGATCTGCATATATAGTTATATTTTAAATTAAAACTTGCAAAATAATAAATCATGTTTTAATGTAATAATTTGGGTTTAAAGAATTATCAAACACACGATAACAAATGTTATTTTCTAAGTTTATATATTATGAATTTTATATAGATTTAATAGTTTACATTTTCCGATCTGTAGTTTCTATTTTTTCTCGTTCTTTACTTTTTCTGATTTTACTAGCTCCCATTTTTTAAAAAACACATTTTCCTTTTTTTGTTTTTATTTTAACTATTTAAAAATAAATAACTAAAAATTGAAAATTTTATATCATTACATTAATTGACATATGTCACGATCTAAATTAACAATGACACATGTAACGATTTAGTGAATTATAATTATCGTATGTGTCATGCCCACGTTGAACGATTTAACTTTATATAATAGGATAATGTGATTACAATGAGCTTAACTCGAACTGTTTTAGTTTTCATGCTTTCAGATATTCATGTAACTCTCTTACAACGCAAACATCAATCCGTCAGTCTCTCTCTTTATGTTTCCTCTTCTGCACATTCTCCTTGCTTCTGCTTCTCAGTCGATGCCTGGATTGTGTTAAACGATGATTTGTGTTGGTTCAATTGTTTGGTTTTTCTTTTCTTCCAAATAGTTGATATTGATTATGGATCAAAATGACCATATTCTCCGATTTATTGTCCAGATGTTGGTTATTTGTGAGTGTGCAGAGTTTGATTCTATATGGGTAAGTTTCGTTTTGATGTTCGCCTTAACGTTTGAAAACCATGCATGTGTGGTGTTGTTTCGTGTTTCCATTGGAGATACTTCTCGACGAGAAGCAGACCCGGTTCTTGGTGTGTGCTGGCAGTGTAAATGCATAGGGTTCCACCCAATTTTCAACAATTTTTTTTAGATTTTAGGGTCCTTATTTTTATTTTTTTTAGATTTTATAGCCCATATTTTTTTAAAAAATTTTCAAAACAAGATGTAATTATTGTAATTTTTAAATATATAATTTTTAAAAAAAAAAATTGGGCTAGCACATGGCCGTGATCTATGAGTCCCTGACAAAAAGTTCTCGTCATTAATGGATTAGGGTTTCCGGGTTATGGAGAAAGTCACAATATGAACACAGTATTATGTTTACTAGGTGATTATCCGCGCATACGTGCATGTTTATATATTCAAAGTATTTGATACTATTGTTTTTGTTCTTAACATTTTTTACATTGTCTCTGTTTGTATATTTTATATCAAATTACTATAGTTTCATTTACAATAAGCTTCTAAATTACAAATAAACTAAAATGCATTTGCCTATGAAAGTTTTTGGTATATATTCAATGTTTTTCGAGACCATTCTCTGCACCCAGCTATAAGAATAAAAAATATTTAATTATTTTGAGATGTATATGTGAGACGTGACCAAGACTAGAAAAAATTATTTATTGCATGATAAGATTGTAAATTTGAAAGAGAAATGATATTATTTGAAGACGTTATTGAGTATCTTATTTTATTGAGTAATTGATTATATATATTAAGATGTTCTAATGTTAAGAGTTATAGATTTGTCATTGGAACCAAATCGATGGTATTTATGTACAAATAAATATTTAAATTATGTTTTTAAGATTAGAGTGATGAAGAAATTTGGAGGGTTTTTGTGCATAAACGTTACTAAAAATTAAGTATAAATGACTAATATTTGTGCAAACTCAAAATGCCAAAAAAAATTAAATAAATAAATAATTTTGAACACATGTTATTATCTCCAGTGATGATGTGGCGCTCAACTGGAGAGAATTGACCATCTTTTATATATTAGATTACTATTAGTTTAGAGAAAAAAATAAAAACTTTTAAAAAGGATAAACTTAAATTAGGCTAAACTTATCAGCACTTTATTTTTATTTCTATTTGTCGACTTTATCAACACTTTATTATTCCCGTGCTTCATATCGTATTAATTAGTTTGTGTTGATCCGTAAACCACACAAAAGGGGTAAAACAGTACTTTAATCGGAATCTCGTTTATTGATTAAGAGTCGGCGTTACAACAGAGTTTTAGTAAGATGGCAAAGACAGAAGAACTTGAGATCGGTAAAGGAGCTCTCTCGTATTCTCTGGTCTCTGCGGAAGTTGTGGATCTTCAGAATGAGGCGATGGCCTCCTTATTTATAATGTCTTTGAGGCGGTTGAAAGGAGGATTTCTCCTTTTCCGAGTTCGATTAGGAAAAGGAAATCTTCCGGTTTTCTCGCCGAGATAAGGATAAATTCCTGATATCTCGATGAGTCGACCGAAGAGAATATTTACTTTTCCGAGATCGGTGGGAAAAGGGAAATATTCCGGTTTTATCTGTCGTAACGGACCGGGCTTGTGATGAGCCTAGATCGGTAGCCGAGATGGGCTTTTTAACGAGATTCCGATCTCGGCCCAATGTTTTCAGGCCGACTTGTCCTTGGTCCGAACCATCGTAAACCGGTCTTGATCGAACCGATCTCGGTTCGAACCGAGTTAAACCAGGGGGTGCTAATCCCTCCTCTAACAGTTTGGATTTACTTAAAGTTTCTTTAATCCTTTTTTACAGATTAAAACCAAGAGTGCTTCCCTTCCCTGTTTTTGCAAGGTCATAATATTTCCTGAGAAGATGATGAAATCTTGTTCCTCACCGAAGATGATGATGAAATTCGTGACCGCCTGCCTACTCTTAACCCTTTTAATAACCTCCGTCTCTGCAAGAGGTGGTGGTGGTGGTCACGCTAGTGGTGAACACGGTGGTGGTGGTCATGGTTTTGGTGGACACGGTGGTGGTGGTCATGGTTTTTGTAACATCCCAAATTTGGCCCAACCAGAAAAAACCCAACAAAAAAAAGCCCAACAAAGAAACTCTAATTTAATTCCCTATATAAACCAATCTTTAGAAAAGGAGGAGCCTATTTTGCAAAACAGAAACCTTAGCCCCCTAAACCTCTCTGAGCCGTCAATCCCGAGTAGCCACCGCCGCCGCCCTTCGTCGCCGCCGCCGCCGTGAAGAGGAGCCACCGCGAGGTTGCACCGAGCCACCGTCAAATTGCACCGAGCCGCCGTCTTCTTAATTTCGTTGCTTCTAGTCGTCGTTAATTCAGATCTCTAAGGTGAGGATTAGATCTAGACTTTTCTCTATGTTCTCTTGTCTTATTCTGGTATGTTGAGTCTAAGTATACTCCGATATGATGCGTGCTACGAAGTACATTCACGTTTGTGTGATGCATAAAGTTAGATCTACATTTATAAATGAATATGGACTATGGAATCATTAGATGAAGAACCAACATGCTTGTTTGATAATCATGTTGTGTGGTTAGTGTGTGTAAAGTAGTTAGATGGTGCGCAATCACTAAGAGGTGATCGTCACTGCGTGGGGACGTATGTGGTACGGTTATTGTTTGATGGGGATTGGATATGGAGTGCAGGTCGGTTCTCAACGTCGGGAGGTTATGGCGAACCTCATGGATGTCTGTGTGACCGTGTGTGTGAGTGTGGTGGCATGTCGATTCTCGGTTGGTTCCTTCGGGAAGACGGGGTCGAGTGTCACAAAGTGGGTTTTCCCCTGTATGTGTAGTTGCGTGTGCGCTGGTAGAGCGTGATGTTTGATTACTTGTTTATATTTATTCTTGGCGTATTAGTGGATTATGAGTGGGTGTGGTGAAGGGATCTAGGTTTAGTTCTCGCTGAGTAATCCCAATTACTCACCCTCTCTCTTCTTGTAGGTGAGTATGATGATGTGGATGATGATGTTGAGTATGAGGAACTGGATGAGTAATTCCAGTGTGGTGCGCCGTTTTGGGAGTTTGGAAGTTCTCCTTTGGGTTTTATTTGGAATTTCAGTATTTCGTTTTAAAGACAATTGTTCGTTATTTGCTTCGGTTTCTTTTAAGATTTAATTGGGATTTTGTAAGACATTTACTTGAGATTTAATAAGAGAATTATTCAGAGAGTGGAAATCCGCCTAATAAGTTATTGTTGTTAGCCGACACGTCGTCTTTGAGTGGTTAAAGAGACGGGGTCGAGGGTGGCATTGCCGACTCGCCTGGTTCCTTCGGGAAGGCGGGGTCGGGGTGTTACAGTTTTGGTGGTCACGAAGATGGTGGTCATGGTTTTGGTGGTCACGATCACGAAGGTGGTGGTAATGGTGGTGGAGGTCGCCGTGCTGGTTTATTTCCGTTATCTGGCGGCGGCTCTAATCATCATAAGAATAGCGCTTCCGTTGACGGATCAAATATGGGTTTAACGATGACATGTTTGTTGTCTTGTGTTATTGTTTATGCTGTTCCAAAGATTCTGAACTTTTGAGAAAGTGAAGTACAGATCATAGTTACGTATGTGTGGCCTTTTTTCAGAAGATACTGAAACTTTTTAGGGTTTGTTATTTTGCCTTTTAAGTCACGCTAACGTTCATATTTTATCAAACGTTTTAATTTTGGTTGTTGTTGACATTATGAAACATATTAATTAGGGTGGGCAATTCGGCAAACAAAAAATATCTGCTGATGAGATTTTAGGACTCTCGTACGGCTGATCTAATAAAATCATAAGTATCTAATCTATTAAAACAAAGTGCTATGTTGTGTCCAAACAGGAAAATATCAATATAAATCTATTCATATTTTGGATAACTTTTAAACTTTAAATTTTTGTGAATAACTATCCATGTTTCCAAACAGAATAATTTTGTTTAATTAAAAATTCATTTAATTAATCTGATTCAATTAAATAGTAGCTTAATTAATTAATTAATCTTATTATATATCTATATTAATTTTAATTCGTAATTAGAAAAATTCAGACTATGTCAGAAATTAAATTAAATTAAATATTTAAAATTATAAATAAAATC